>WEIU01003612.1:195022-244506 GCA_013389925.1 Aegithalos caudatus | reverse complement strand
CGCGGGGACCCGGCCGGCAGTGCCGGGGCTCGGCGTGTGGGTGGGGGTACGCGCCCGTGGGGGTGGGGGAAGTTGTGTTTTCCTCTCGGTCCTGTCCGTGCCCAGCGCAGCTGCTCGGAGCCGGTCCCGGTGCTGGCCGGGGAGGACGGCGGCCGCAGCCCGGGTCTGGGGAGGGTGGCGGGTTACCCCCGCCGCTAATAAAGTCACGCTCTCCAAGTACCAGGTCTGCCTCTCGCTCGCTCTCTCTCTCTCTCTTGTTTACTTACGGGGTCTTTTATTTTTAATGGAGCAGTTTGTACACGTGCTTTTCCGAAGCGCCGAAGCCGGCTGGACGGGGTTCGAGCCTGAGAGTGGGAAACGCAGAAATCCGCACCCTGAGCCAAATTGCTCAAAGAAGAGCAAGTTCGGTTATTATTCATCTCCACGAGGGAAGCCTTATCTTCTACAAATATTTGATACTGGGACAAGTCCAATAATTAACAAGAACAATCAAACAATTTCACTGCCTTCTTGGGGATTTAAAAAGTCATCATCTGGAATTCATGAACATTACAACCTTTTTTTTTTTTTTCTTCCCCGTGCTTGGATATGTTACTGTATATGATCTTTCCAGTGTGTGTGTGTCCCTAAGTGATTTTACCCTTTCATGCAAAAAGATGCAAACCATTAACAGCACAGATAATATTCACAACTGCTGATTCAGTGAGACTTCAGACCTCTCCGTAGGAGTGGTGAGAGAGGGTGGTAACTCTGACGGGAAAAGGAGAAAAAAAGAAAAGAGCTGGAGGAATGTTTCTTTCTTGGCTTCCTCCCTACCTCTGTGGCAGGAACTCCCACGGGAGTCCTGTGGGTGGGATGGGAGCAGGGCAGATGGGAGCTTGGCCAGCTCTGTATAGGTGCAAGCATCAGCTCTCCCAGCCAGCCCCATAACTCCTCATAGCAGAGAAAAAGCCAGGCTGGGAGAGGAATTGGGGCTTCTGAGCTCTGCAGCAGCATTTCTGGCACGATGCAGACTTGGGGTGCCAGGGAGGCAGCTTGGCTTTCAGAACAGACAGGGAGCGAGTGAGCCATGGCCTGATTGTACCCAAAACCCCCAAACACTAAGCCAGCCTCAAACTTGCCTCTTCTGAATTAAATTCAGACTTTTCAGAAAGGTGGCCGCACGCTGAGTGATGCCATTCCAGCCTGCACTGTCCCGGTCACCAAACCGTGCCCAAGTTCTGGCACTGGCTGCCGAAGTTACACATCCTCAGCTGCTCATGCAAATCCTGCTGCTGGTGGCTGCTGACCCTCCGTGCTGATAGGCAATGAAATAGTTCCAGCATGAAGCTTTGCTCTAGCTCAGGTCATCCCAAACCTGGGGACCTACAGCCAGACTTCCATGGATCAGGCTGACAGGCTTTGTGTGCCTTCCCTACACCTTTCAGAACTCTTTTCTATTCCTACCCTACCCACACCTTTTTTTTTTTTTTCCTTTGCATAAGCACTGCCCCTCCCCCCCTTTTACTACTTGCTTTATGCCAACTCCTCGTTACAATCATGATAAAGTTCCTTGCAGTTCAACACAAGAAAGGAATAAGGGTGGCTGGGTCCAAAACTAATCTGGTGCAAAGAGAAAAAGCCAAATGCGGGTGCATTTTATTTAAGATCAAAAGCACAATGGTGTGAGATTGTATTATGCTCTCCACAGGAGCTGTATTTTTCTAGTTCTACAATAGGATTAAGGTGTTCAGTGGAAAAGAGAATTACAAAAAAAAAAAAAAAAAAAGAAAGAAGAAAGAAAGGAAAAAAGCCCCATTGGACTGCTAGTAGCTGCATTTGAGTTTGTCGTGAATAATGAGGATATTTCATTCCTCAAAGCATCTTATTTCCAAATACTTCTAAAACAATTATGAATGCCAATAATCATTTAATTTTCACTATTTATTGCAAAGAATTAATTCGGGGGGGGGCGGGTTGTATTTGTTTATTTAAAGGAAGGATGTTGCCATTTCTGCGTTGACTCATTTCAACATTTTCAGTCAACCAAATGCTTTTTAGTAGAACCTAAAGACATCTCCTTATTTAGCCCTGCATATTTGAGTGCACACAGGATGTTGAATGTTAGCACACGGGCTGGACACAGCTGGGAGCACAGCTTCAAGCCACTTTTCCACCCTGAATAACTAGAGAAAGCACAAAAGAAAATTTTCAGTGCAACTTACGCAGTGAAAGGTAGGCTACTGTGTAAAAATTGCTAGCTATTTTAAATTTGAAATTTGCAAAGCTCTGGCTAACTCTCAGTTTCCCAGCACCAGGGAAGCATGGCCTGAGCCTGCTTCTGTTCTAGTGTTCATGCAACATGACTGTGTTGAAATGAAAGGTATCACACATCTTTACTGTGAGCAGTGTGCACCTAAAACTCAGTTTGTGGAAGTGTTTTATGCACAGCTCTACATTGGTTACCCCCCCCCCCCAAACCTGCAAGTTAAAGTTTTATGTATGATTCTAAGGGAAAAAAAACTACAGATAGATCTCTCTGCTCACACAGAGCTAATCTGTCTTTAGTTTTCCCTGACTTTTTCCCTTCACTACCACTCTTCATCACCTGCTTCTTGCCTCATCCTCCTAGAAAATTCATAGCTCCAGTTTTCTACTCCATTGAGTCTTGGCACACTCATTTTCACAAGAGCTGCAGTAAAATGCCACCTTTCTCACATGGAAATGGTTTGTTGCTACCCCTCAGAGGTATAAATGCATCGAACAACAAAACCTGAGTCCTATAAAACAACATTATCTTTGTGCCAGAGTAATCCAATCATTGAGGTACTGAGATAACCTTAAAGCCATATCAAAATGAAGAAACCACTTAGGAACTTACAAACATCTGTTTTTGTATCAGAAAGCATCAGCACAAGAACACCCTTACGTGGCCCTAATCAGTCCAAGCACCACTCTCATCTTTTACATCCAGCATGGCTTATCTGCTCCTCCATAATAAAATCAGGGTGATGCTTGCACTGATTTCTGCTAGTAGGAAAAGCCTCTGTTGCTTAAATTAAAGCAATGTGGTTCTATGCAGGTCTTGTCTCTGTTCTCCCAGAGGCAATAGAGAATCCCATCTATAATATTTCAAAAAGACATTAAAATAACTTCCTAGGGAACATAAACCATGCTGCCATTGTGCCCCTGAATAGGGCACTCTTTCCAGTTTCTTGTTAGCTGATTCCTGAAATTAAATGATGGAATCGTGTTTCAGCAGGGCAACTGGCAGTTTGGATCTCACATTTAGGTCCTATTAACTAAATAAGGAATATATTTATTTTTAGTTGAAGGTGCATACAAAATCTAAAAGAAACAGGAAATGTTGATTAAATTAAATGTCACTGTGGCGTTCTATAATTTAAACTACTGCAGGCACATGGAATGATAAAGAGAAAATGAAGCCAGCTGAAAAAGTTAAGATACTTGCTTTGAGTTGTCCACGCTGAGCAAAAAATTAAGTATTACAAGAATCTGTGAACACCTTTCAGCTTCAATAATGGATTAAAGGCACGAGCCACAATCATCTATCATGCTACCGTTAGTAACCCATAGATTTCAATGAGATTACTCGTATATATAAAAATAATCATAATCTATCAGGACATGCAGATGAATAAAGACAGTCACAAGGATGGATTTAAGAAGCAGGCTGGAACTTCATTAACACAATATTTTCACATGTCAAACAGTTAAGTGGGCCCAGTTCAGGGATTACAAAGCTACAATTTAGGGCAGATCTTCCCTAATCTCTCTTTTACAATGAGCTCACATCGGAAGCCCAGCCCTCAACCCTTCCCCAAGAAAAATGAGGAGGACCTAAACCCCACAACACTTCACTTAGGTTTGCTTCTTTCCTAGGCACAAATCCACTCGCAAAGTTCCAGATTTATTTTTTTAATTCCGCACTAAAATTAGTCCACGCTGAACACGATCAAAAGCTTTCTGTCAATTCTAACAGATGAATTAATATGTATATTCTCATATATTCCATTTCTAAATCCAACTTTTTAGCCCACCCCTAACCCTGTGGTGCTACAAAGGCAGTAAAACACTTAAGCCTCTCCAACTCTGCCCTAACAGAAGAACAAGAACATGCCTTTCTTGATTTTGATTGAATTCCCAACCTGGAGGCAGCATCCCAAAATCACAGATTATGCATCGTGATACAGGAGAGGATTAAGACCCAAACCTTAACTTCACTTTTGTGCCTGCCAGAAGTGAGAGGATCACAGCTGGAAGTCTCATGCATATATCCTGGCTGTCCCCTTTCCTTCTTGGCTGTTTACCCCACCACCAGGTTAATCAATTGTGTTTTCCATGGAGCCTCCATCGGAGGCAGAGGAAGCACTTGCAGGATGAGAAACCATGTGGTGATGCTTGCCTGTGTGGGGACACCACCAGGGATGTGTCTTGCATGGCTCAGTGAGGGTCACTCAGGACTAATTAATGAGGGCAGGCCCCCTCATTAATTAGGACAGTGCAGACATGGAACTTCCAGAGCATCAAGTAATCCAGGTGTGTCCTCGTGGTGCACAGCTGTACACAGTGGGCACTCTAAACTCAAACCAAGGCTGCAACAAAGTTTTCAGAGTGATTTCCAAGAGTTTCAGACACTCTACAAGTTGACAAAAATCGTGGCATAGAGCTTTCTAAAAGCAGATACAGATATCTTTTTTCTTTTTTTTTTTTTCCTTAAATCCAGCCACGTTTTCTAAAATTGGTGATTAACTGAAAAAGGGAGGTAATCAAAATAATCTGTGACTTCTGAAAATAGAGGCCAGTTCCTGTGAGTAAGTTTTAGCAGGACTGAACAGTTAGTGGCTTATCAGTAGCACAGGAACAGGGATTTGTATATACTGTTTTATTAAGATTATTATCTCTACAGTACTCCTTAAATGAAAACAAAAGAAAAAAAAATTGCTGTAAAAGGACAGAAAAGATGACTCACTTTCCCATCATTGCCAAAAAACCTCTAATTTTCAATATAATCAACCTTTGTGCCACAATAGAGAGCTTTTTTAAATATATATTTAGGTGCAGTAATTAATACGAAAATAAATGTGGAAAAATGTGTGACCTTGCTTAAAATTTAGCACATTGCTGTAGGATTATTCTCCAGCATGTATGCAAAAAAAAAAACAAGCAAACATAACAAAACCAAAAAGTAAAAAATGGCCAAATTTCCAACCAAAAGATATTCTTTCTTACTACAAAGTTTGTTCTCTGAATTTGTGATCATTGTTTGAAAAATCAGACAGCGTATACAATTTTTGCTCCAGCATTTCTCATGCAAAAGCCTTTTTCTTGCACTACCATCTTTTGTGGAATAACACAGCTCCTAATATCCTCAAATTACTATCATAAAAACAAAAAGGAGAGGAGGTTGCACTGCAATGAGATGTCGTTTGTGTTCCTAACAGGGCAATCGTTGATTTTAAATTGGCATTGGAGCTCCTTTTGTGAAATGATTGCTGGGTTAGGAAAACAACCCATTAAACTGGCAACATCTGAATTTCTAAGGAAGGACTCAGGTTTAGCACTTGTTCTGGTCTGTGTTGAGTATTAGACCTGCACATGTTTCTGTGTGTGCATATTCTGTTGCTCTGGATGCATCCTATAGCAATGCTCATAAGATCACTGTCTAGAAGGCTCAAATAGCTTTATCTTTTACCTTTAAAGAAAAAAAAATGGCATATAAATAAAATTTTCTCAAGAACTCAAAGCCTGTTTTACCTCATGCACCTGCTCACGTGGCTACAGGTATGCAGGGAAGGAGAAGCAGTGCAAAATATTTTATATTCTGCTTTTCCAGTGTGTGGGCATTCAGGCTGTTCACTACAAATGACTGCACAAGGTGAGAGGCACAGAGAATCAGGCCCCAAAGATTTTCTATACTGGATCAGATCACTGGTGCATTAAGTGTGTCACCTCACAGCTGGATGCTCCAAAATGAACCTAGCTATCTGTGTAGTACTGTGGGAACTACTCTGGCAGTCAGGTTGCATCCAGGAGAAGAGAGTGGGGTTTGCCTTTTATTTTCTTAGTGTATCTAGGCAGAGCTGCCCTTATTTGGGATCAGACTGTTCAGACTTCCTTAACAGTTAAACAAGAGTGTCTGACTCTTGTTGTGAAACAGGATGTAAGACATGGCATTAGAAATTATAAATAATAGCATGAGTGAAAACAAAACAACAAACATTACTTTCTCACTGTTTTCATGTGCTTTTCTGGTATAAGAAAATAGTCTGCAACATAAGAAATGTGTAATAAGTATCCCATTATTTACATCAGGGCATTTTACACAGCAGAGGTAATTTGTGGAACTTTGCAGCTTCACATAATTGATTCATTTAAGTTAGACATGTGACTTAATATTACATGAACAATAATTATATGCAGTATTAGGAATTTCCAGATATCAGCAATATGAAGTAGCACAAATATGTCAACACACAGGGCTGTGTAAACCTTTCATATGCTGAACCCAGTGAGAATCAAATCTCAGCACGTCAAGTCATGGGCACAAATATTCCTAAAACACTTCAACATGATTCCAGCATCCAAAAAATTCCAAAGCAGACGAGCAAAACTTAGCACATGTGTTAGATTCATTGATCCCAGTTGTCACATATTCAAAACTATTCAAAAGCAATTACATACCTGCTGTCTGACTGAAAGTCAATAGCATTTATATCTGCCCTTAAATTGCTTCTCTGGAGCTCAGTTTCAGCCACCAAAAAACCCCAACAAAACCCACAAAGAAAATGTATGTGCCTACACTCACCAAAAAAACCAAATGAAAAACACGCCCAAAACCAAACAAAATACCCAGCCAAAACCCAAACACTTATGCTACAGACTTACAGACTATTTTTTGACAGAGTTTCATTTCAATAATATTGTTAAACATATGCCCTGTGACTGGTGATCCAGCTTTCCCAGTTCACATAGCAGAATATAAAAGCTTTCAAGGAGAACAGGTGTCCCACCATCCATTCGCTCTTAGTCATTCTGAAATGTAACACTTGACTGCAAGTCTTTTGCCAAAAAATTAAGGTCATTCAGAAATGTTTTTTTAATCCATTTTTTTCTATTTTGATTGAACTGCTTCTCTTCAGACAAAATAAGGAGATGAGTAAATCAATGATCTATTTCTGCAAATGTTTATGTGAAGAGCTGTTATTGATAAAGTTGAAGTTTCACTAGTGAAAAAACAGCTTTTCAGTTGGATTTGTTTAAATGGGCTGATTTTCCTCTCTGAAACACCTGTTGTGACCTCCTGCTGAAGGCTGAGCACCAGACAGTCCCAGGATGTGCTGGAATATAGGGAATAGAGCTCCTGGGCAGGGAAACCTGAGGGTTAGCCTTCTGCTGGCACCAGGCTCTCACCTGTGCAGAAGAGTCAAGCAGGGTAGAAGGCCAGAAGAGAAGATCTCAGGACACAGGGATGAAATCAAAATAGAAATAAGAAGTCAAGTGGAGCTCTGAGACCTGCAGAAAATTATCTATTTGACAAATCAAAAAATAAAACCTTATTAAGAACCTGCCAGACCAATCAGAAGTCTCTGAATTAGTGTGTGTGTGGTGGGGGGGTGTTTGTATTTTGTCTTTTAACTGACTTCAAAACAAACCCAGAAGTTTGGAAAAAACAGAAGGTCTCTAGTATGGACTTTTGTTCAGAAAGAAATCTGCAATAAAACCCTATTGTATTCATCCTCCAAGCCAGAAGCAGGGCTGGTATTTGTAAACCCAGGGCAGGGATTAGAAGCCAGGCTTGCAGACAAAGAGCAAATGCAAGAGTTCACAGCAAGGACTCTCCAAGTATAATATTCTTGAGGGCCTTCTCACCCAGACACCAGCTGTTTATATCTGGAATTAACTATTTTCTTTCATAGATTCAAACTGATACTTTCACAGTGAAGGCCATCATGCAGTTGATTAATAAATTTCCTTTTTGAGTAAGGAGATTTTCAAAAAGAAAAGTGACTGTGAGATAACTAGTGTCCATAGGGAAGCAGACACTGAAGGATGAGGGGGAAGGAGGGGAATGGGTCAATAACAGGCATGGGACAAGAGGAAGAGGCACCAAGGAGCCCTGAAGAGCATCAGTCATCCAGCAGTGAGTTTTAACACTGCTTGCAGTATGTAGGCTGCTCCCAGGCTTTTGGGACTTTTCAAGGCTTTCAGAATAGTTAAATATCGGTCTTTGTTTTATAGCAGGTAAGGACTTCTTACTCAGGAACATCTAGCATCTCCTGAAGCACTCCAGAGTTGGAAAAGCTATCTTTACCTATTTCACAGTTAAAATCTATTTAGTGGCTGAATTGTTGGAATGGCACAGAGAACTAATCACCTTCCTACTCTCACCTTCCCCTACAACCTGTTTACCCTCCTCTCCCATTGTTTTCCTAAAAATCAGCTTGCTGACAAGTGGCAGAATTACCATTTCTGTGGTGACACAGCCCATCAGAGAATGATGCACAGAGATGAATATCATTTTTGAGGGAAAAAGAAAGGATTTTTTTGAATGCATTTATTCCACAGGGGTGGTAAATGCAATCTTGCTTGTTACTGTAATTCAAAACCTCATCTCCACCCTCCTCTTCTTGGTGTAATCAATTCCACGATGATCAGCACTCAGCCAGTGCTTGTGTGTGTCTGTGTGTGTGCGTGAGGAAGAAGTGTGCAATGGAGCTCAAGTTCACCCTGGTCCATGAAGCATGTGAGCATCCTGTGACTGAAAATATGCTCCCTTGCATAATCCTGAGATTAGCAAATTTCTAGTAAAGGATGTCAGACAGAAAAGGGAGGAGGAAAAAAGCTTAAGGTAAAAACAGAGGAAAACCCAGCCTAAGGAATTAACTAAAGGATTCCTGCCCAGTTCCAGCTGCATCTCTGTCATTGATGCCTGTGTGAACTGGAGTGAGGTATGACAACTCCTCTGGCTTTAAAATACCTTCTCTTAAAAACAAGAACTGAAGTGGGTGAAGCTATTTTAAAGATCCTTGGCTGTTTAGAAGATGAGCTGTGCCACTGCCAGTTGATCATAACCAACTTCTGACAGATAGAGGAGGGAAGGTTAGCAGATCACAAAATACACCCTGCTCAAACTGTGACATTCATGAAAAATGTCACTGGCTGGAAGTGATTATCATCTTGGCAGCTGTGTTTGGGGGGATCTGGGATGGCACAAACAAACAGCTGAAAGGTGCTAACTGGCCTTCCTCAGGTGTGTTCCTGGCTACTGGCATTTTTAATGCTGAAAGGGGAGGTGTTTTCCAGACATCCCTCTGCAGGAAGGTGCCATGGATGCTCTAAGAGTTGCAATTCCACAGCTGGTGTCAGCACTACCTGGCAGAGTGACAGCTGGAGTTTCCATGTGCTTCTGTCTAAGAACTCATCCCACAGGCTTTGTGCAACTGGGAGGCTTCTAGGCAGGATGGACAGTCTCTCCCACTGACAGAGAACATGGATAAATTATAGCAACTATAAACTGAATCCGTATGCCAAATACTTGTATTGCAGACTTGGGGCCAAAATTAAGTTTTTTGGTTTGGGATTTTACAATGGAACCTATTACCAAAACTGTCATAGCAGCCTCCACTAAGTCCAAAAGAGGAAGCAACATCTTACAGAATTTCAGGTGAATATTTGAATTGAATATCAAACCTGAATGAATATAAGATCTATGGGTTGAAGAGTTCTCCTGTTGATTTTATTTCTGAAGACAAGAGAACCAGAGGTTCTTCTGCTTGTATAAAGAGAGAAAATAATCTCTGCTGAGACCATCTCTCTGTCTGTAACTCACAGAGTTTGCACCAGCAGTCCTTTCATTTGTGGTGAACCCTATTTTTGGTCGGGAGCAGAGGGGAGGGAGGCAAGCAGGCAACCAAGAAAAAGCTTAAGAGAAAACCTCATCTTGTGCACACAGAAGCATTTTTCCAGCTGGGATGTCCCCTTTCCTCTCCCCAAACCTGTTGCTCTTCCAAGGAACTCGGGCAGTGGGGACAGCTGGGTACCTGCCCAGGCCTGGCTGCAGCTGCATCAGCTCTGGGCACCCTCACCTGCACACCTGGCAACGCACCAAAAACCCATTTGAGCCTTTAGAAGAGCTATTTCCCCTCCCTCATGGTGTTTTGGATCCTCTCTTCGAGCTTTTGTTAGTTGGGCTTGGAAGGACTCCAGGCAGGCAGAAGACAAAACAATGCAAGGCTGCAAACCCCACGGTTCGCTCGTGTCCCAGGGCGGGTTCACGCACGTACCCTGCAAGGGTAGGAGGCTGATTCCTTCCAAGATCACTTCCCTCCCATCTCTGCCTTGTTGCTTTGCAGCAAGGTGGAACCAAGCAGATCATCCACCGAGGTGATGCAAAGCCCAGCGTCCCTGAGTTCATTGTTGGTTAAGAAAGGAACGGAGTCAAAAAGTCAAGGAAGGAATTTGTGCGTGTACCTACCCGAGGTCCCAACCCACCCTTTGTATGTGGGTAAAGAGCCCTGCATATTTACAGACAAAGTAATGAAATCTACAAGGTTGTTTAAACTTTGTCTTTTAAAAGGCATAATTCTGGTTTCTTTACAAGCTGAAGTGTTTGTGGTTTGAAATCCACATTATCACAACTGTCTTGGTCTCAGTGATCCCCTTCCTGAAGCGAGTCACTTGCTGCAGAACTAAATTACTCCATATCGTTTTCTTAGAAGATTATTAAAAGTATTTCTCATAGCATTCGGGTTGCCAGTTTGAACTGGGTGGCAAACAAGAGGTGGCAAACTAATTAACACCTCAGAAATATAACAGATTAAAAGTGAGTATTTCTGTCTCATTTTGAACTGACTCAAATACAATGGATCTGTAAATTAAGCTCAGAAGCTGTCGGGGGTGAATTCTGCTCAGAAGAAATTATGTTCAGAGAAGACAGAGAAAGGATTGCAATGAAAAATAAAGCACAAGACAGAACAGAAATTTGATAGGTTGAAATATCAAAAAGATTACATGGAAACTAAATGGAAATAGAAATACTTTTATTAAAAGAAAAGAAAATTAACAACAACAAAATAGAGAACCCCAACTTTACAGCAGCCCAAACTGATGGAAGTCCTATTTCTACATATACCATAAGGTTTAGTTTTCCTAGAAAACGAGCTACTTCAATTGTCATTGTAGAAAGGAGAGGCTTTACATTCCCCAGCAAAAAGTGGCGAGCCATGTGAATTACTTTCTCCCAGCAAGTAATTCACAAAGGATCTGATTCTGCAAAGCAGTTATCTGGGTAGTATTACTGCTACACAAAGTGCCAAAGATATGGTGAGGGCCCATATGTCTGCAGATCCCCCCAACACAGGCGCATCCACAAGACGTGGGAGGTGGAAAAAGCAAAGCTGAGTGCAGTCCACACCAGCACCCTTAAATCTTAGAGCCACAAGTGTTTATACATCTGCTGGTGAAGATTAGACTGTCCAGATCATTAAAATTAAATGCATAAGTAGAAATACTTAAAATACAAAAGAAAAAACTTTATATAGCAATTCCCCCCTCCCTCCCTCTGAGCTGGTTTCCCTGTCAGTGTAACTCTGCCAGCTTTAATGCCTGTTATTTTTAATTTGCTGTACAAGAGGAAAGGCAATCAGGGAAGTTCATGTGCTCACATACACTCATACACATGCGTGCGTTGATAGATATCATACATAATTTCTCAAAGTAAATATGTAGTGATTAATTTAATAAAAGAAATAATTGCAAACAGCATACTGGGTCATGGGTGACAAATCTAATCATTTACTGAGAGTAATATATGCAGAAATAAACAAGATATAGCTTAGAAGCAATGTGTGGGAAGTTAGCAATGATTCAGGCAAGCGTTTGGATTTCTTGTTTGTGGACAGAAGGTTGCAAATTTAACCACTTAACAGACACCTCTCTAATTTCCTGGTAATTAATGATTTTTGTAATGGTTATTAAGGCCTCCAGCCCGAGTACTGTCAGCTCATTATTGTATTTGTGAATTAACTGTAGCAGTTAAAAATATAGGTGGACAAGAAGCAGCTCCATCTTATCCTGGGCTGTTGCAGCACTCTGAACTAGAGCGTGTAACCCCTCTAGTGGAAACTGGGAAAAGTGGAAAAGTGGCTCTAAAGAATTGCCCACTGTAATTCCCAATTGGACATGGGCATTCCCAATTCCTCCAAGATCAATAAATGAAAATTTCCTCGATCGTGCATCCCTTCAAATGCCCTGTGCTCACAAAAAATGCAGCGTCACTGATATTTTACTTCAGGATGCAGGAAAAGTGCTCGGAATAGAACGGAGTGAAATGGAGGAAATAAGGTTAGGGCCAAGCATCCTGTTTCACTCCAATGAGAACACAATTAAGCTGAGCCACCCTGAGAAATTTCCTTTCAATAAACAGCCACGTCAATTTCAAAGTCCTTTAGAATATGGGTGCTGAAACAGTGCAATCAACAGAGAAAAAAAGGAGGACAGGTATAAATTTAGGGCACTTTTATTTCTTCTGACACACCTTTTAATGGGATGCATTCCCACTCCAGAGAAAGGGACCATTGAGTTATTTGAATGGTCTCATTTTCCTCTACAAATGGGAATGAAACTTTTTATTGTTGCACAGGGCTGTGGTTGCATGGTCTGAACACAGAACTCTGAGCCTCACAGTCCTGAGCCAGCCAGGACTTCCAGCCTCATTCCAGCCACTGGCTTTCTCCCATCTCATTTTCCCCACTTTGAAACTAGTGAAAATACTTAACCCTGAGTTCCTCAAAGCTGAAATGTATACTCAGAAGCAAAGTTATTAAGTCTATATACACAGCACAAGTGTGTAAGCACACACAGCACTGCCCACCTGGCTTCCCAAAATCCCTGTCTTTACACACAGAACAAAACTGCCCTAGACACACCAAGCAGTGGCATTTCTGTGTGCTCCTTGTCCTCATCAGGAATTCTTATATTTCAGAGACAGCCACTCCTTCATCACTACCACATCTAAATGAAAAGAGTCAATAACTCTTAGACATACTACTGAAAGGTCACTGACCTGAGGTTGTATGTATTGGGATGAGAGCAAAAAAAATTTTTTTTGTTCATAAAGCAGAATGGTAACTGTGAAAGAAAAGCTTTAATAAAGTCTTCTCTCTAAAGTAAGGTTAATCATGTTGTGCCCATGCACAACTCAAATGAAGTTAGAATTAGGTGGTGGCCAGGGAATGCCACAAATCTGTCACAACAGGAAAGTTACTTTCCTTCTTAAATAACTGTCCTTCAGGAGGAAACTGAAACCCCTCACAGCCAAGCTCAAGTCTGCCTAAAGTTCTTGAAGCTCTTCCTGTTCCCTTTGCACAGCAGTCTGGACTTGCTGAATTTTAGAGTGGGATGATGGATCCATATTGCAAATGCAAATAGGAATATGCTGTGTTGCCCTAGAGTGGAACAGCTGCTCATAGGAGGAGCAGGGACACCTGTCCTTGTCCACTTTTGCAAAATTGAGAAGAAGCAGGAAACAATTATTTCTGTGAATCTGTCTTGATCCCTTTTTTGCCCCCTTTCTTCCCATGAAAACTTTTTTCTCATGTTTCTCATTTTAGAGGATTAATATCAACCATCAAGATGGTAGTTGAAGGTTTAGAATTATACATTTTTTTTCACTCAGTGTATAACCTCAAAACTCTGCTGATTTACAGACTTTTCAAGTGCTGCTTGCACGTGTATCACCATTCTGTGATACAGGAGTATTAATCAGATACTTTTTTTTTTTTTTCATTTAAATGTTAATGTGTACAGGTAATTTTCCAGTATGCAGAAAATGTGGTAAAACTATAAGTGTTACAAGTACAAGATGCTAGAAAGTGTCATGCCAGATTCTAGAAAAGCTTCTCGGAACCAACACAGCTGGTCAGGAAATACCCCTGTCTGCAATCCAAGCTTGGTTAGCTTTTTTAAAAGGGGCTTTTAAGAGGTTTCATTTTAATATTTTAATGCCAGCAGATTGTGGTGCTTTACAGTAATCAATCCTTAAAACTGATTAATTCCGAGGATGCGCTAAAGGGTGTGCTGCTATATAAAAAGAAAAGGGGATTTCACCCGTTTATTATTTGCATAATGATTGAGGACTCCCCTCAGCTGAGTGCTGGCTAATTTGCAAGACAAAAACTGAATGCTCACTTTCAACGTGCACCTAGTTAAGTCCTAGTGGAAACCCAGACCGAGACTTCTCCTTGCGTGTTTGCATACAGCTGAACCCGCACCTTCAGAGGATTAAAGTGCTGCTACCGAGATTTTCAAATCAGCCTGTGAAATTTAACGGGATTTTCACAAGCGAACCTCTACTCTATTTTGAGAAATCGAGAGTAAGCGCAGGTGCAGACAAAAGTACTAATATGAGTTCTAACTCAAAGTTTAAGAACCGATATAAAATAATTAGAAGTCAGAAATCAAATACGTGTTATCTAGTGTTTTCACGTTAGCAAAAAGGAGAACTGCAGGATTCCCCAAATAACTTAAACGGCGCGCACGAGGACAACGCTATTCCTCTCCCGCATTAAAGGAGAACTAATCACATAGGAAATGACCACTTGATCCTGATAGCACATCCTTGCTCGTACACCGTGAAAGATCAAAACAGCGAGGCGGTGCTTAGTCCCCTCTCAAGGAATTCCTCGGGGGCTCAGAGCTGGCACCTGCCTGCAGAAAATCCCCGGGGTTAAATACGAAATACCCAGCCCGCTTCCAACCAGGCACCGTCCCGCTCGCTCACAGCACAAGCCGCTTTTGTATCCAGATGCATTTTTAGCACGGTCAGCCCTTCCCACGTTCCCCACCGCTGTTACTTTAACTACATCTTCCTGTGCTCAGAAGCTTGGCAGGCTTTACAAATAGAAGTGCAGCTTTTTTGACCTCCGGGCATTATCCGAGTCCGCGGCGCACATTTATCGCCTTGGATGTGGTGTTGGTTTTATGGAGGTTTCCGCTATCAGTTCGAGACAGTTTCCAGTCTGCCCGGTTCTCCTTTCCGAACACATGAGCACCTGTTAATCTCAGGGCTGAGCAGCCCGCATTAACCATTGAGGCTCCGGTGCAGCCTCCGGGGTCGCTGCTGACAGCACAGCGCACCAGCGCTCTGGTGTCTGGGATTAAAACACACCTGGAACACTGGTGCTGAAGGGTTTGCAACGATTCTGTACGATCTGGCTCTCATCTTTCTGTAAAACCCTCAAAAAATCTGCCTAAGTGTCACACTGCAAGAAGTTACCTGCACGGGCTGGGTTAGCATTGCCCTGCTCTAGTTCCCTAATGGCACGTGCACAGATTTGATTGGAAATATAGAAATATAAGTTTGACACCTTCCCCACATCATTGCTACAGTGGTTTGGAATCATCTCCTCGTAGCTGCAGCCACGGGCCAGCTCTCCAAGGTTTGCTCAGGGAGCCAATTCTGTGCCCTGCTCCAGGTGAACAGGAGAGACTGCTCTGAGTTGAGGTGCCTGGACATTTGGAAGTGTGCCGGGTTGGAGTTGACTGAAAAATTACCTCTGTAACAGTGTTAATTTCCTTGATAGTGGCTGGTGTGGGAGTGTGTTTTGGAATTGTGCTGGAAGCAGTGTTGGTAACACAGGGATGTTTTAGTTATTGCTGAGCCAAGGCCTTTTCTGCCCTCACCCACCCCACCCATGGAAGGGACACAGCCAGGACAGCTGAGCCCAGCTGACCAAAGGACTGTCCCAGACCACCTGGATCATGCTCAGCATATAAATCTGGGGAAGAAGGAGAAAAGGGGGATGTTTGGGGTGATGGTGTTTGTCTTCCCAACTCACTGTCACGTGTGATGGAGCCCTGCTGTCCTGGAGATGGCTGAACATCTGCCTGTCCATGGAAAGGAGGGAATTAATTCCTTGTTTTGCTTTGCTTCTGTGCACAGCTTTTGCTTTACCTATTAAACTGTTTCTATCCAAATTTAGGAGTTTTCTCACTTTTACCCTTCCCATTTCCTTCCTCATCCCTCGGAGGACAGTGACTGAGGGGCTGTGTAGAACTTAGTTGCCATCTGGGGTTAAACCACGGCAGCAAGTGAAACATTTCCCTTTACTACATGGGATAATGTCTCTCTCTAGTGGCTAGGTACAGTCACTATAGCTGCATGCTTTACTTGCATTTTTGGCTGGCATTTCTAGTTAAACAATCATAAATAATCAAATTCTGTGCTAAAAGGTCCCAGGTTAAAGTAGTTTATGGAGCACATCATCTATATGCAGTCCTGACTTCACTAAATCCAATCAGAAAATGTTCATTTTGCAGGGATTGTTAACTTTTTACTTTCACAGAAAGCATATTGCTTAGAAAGAGGTGGAAGTTGGAGAAAATATCCAAGGCTTGGGAATGTGTTTCTGGCTAAGTATATCTCAACCAAACGAAAGCTTTTGACACTGTTCATCTCAGGATGTTTCTGAAATCCCAAGGATATACAATATTTAGAGAGAGGTGAGAATAACCTTTTCCCTCAGCTCCTGATGTATTTCAACTTCTTGTTCTCCTAAAAGCCAACAGAACATTTAAGTGGGGGAAATTCTAATAAAAAAGGGTGATGTTTGAGTGTTAAAAGGCTGCTAACTTGATAAGGTTCTCCCTTCCTCTCTACTTGCTCACAAGCAATAATTCAGTTCAAGTGGCCACTGACCGAAGACCAGATTTTTAGAAGTAATTAGATGCAAAAAAGAGAATAACTATTCCTAGAAAGAATTTCTGAAGTTTTCTATAGTGCATATGGATAAAATCTCATTGAATGCCTGCCCTGTTATAGATCCAGTTTTCTCTAAACAATAACTGACCCTCACCCATACTCACTTGCAATAGTTGCTTGGTAAAAATAAAGCAGGAATTTCATTCCAGCCTTTAGTGTCCAACCACTACCAGGGTCATTGATGTTGTTTGGGGCAGGAACTTGTTACAGCAAGACACCAAGGGGAGGCCCACACTGCCACTGTCTGGGCTATGTGCATCACTAAGAGATTTCCACCTCTGAGTCTGCCTGTCCCCAATGAGACTCAAACCTCATGACTGAAAAAAACTCCTGATGGTGTTTTTAGCACATCTGTCCAGCTATACCAGCACAGAGTGTGAAATGGGAACCCTTTGCAGGTGTCTGGCCAGAGTTTTGTTCCTAAAACAGCGAGGTGGGTGTTGGAGCACTCAGTGTTGGACACCTTGAGGATCCTGTGTCAGGACAGTTGTCCCCTGCCAGCACTCAGGCAGGGAGGGCAGGGAGAAGCAGCTGGGAACAAGCCCATATTCCACCCCTGCTCTTCCCAATGCAGTGCAGCTTTGCTGCAGCCAGTGGGAGAGATGGGAACTGCAGGAGAGAAAGGAATCCTGGATCAGGTGGGGATGTGCTGTGGTGCTAGCAAAAGAAATCCACTGCTTTTGTATATGACTAAGCCAAGAAGGGAAACTTGGGTATGGGAAACTGCACTTCCACCAGATTACAAACAAGACATTAATTGGGAATGGGGAGATAACATCCTCATATTCTCCCAGGGCTGCAAACAAATCTGTGGCAGAAAACCAAGAACTGAAATTTCTTTCCAGTTTTCTAATCCCATTCTGCATTTTCTAGACCATGCTATTTTCTATTTAGGACAAAATAGACCGAACAAAAAACTCCAAACAAATGAGATCCTCATCAGAGATGAGCTGTGGGACTGATATTTTAATATTAACACATAGCTTGCCGTATCCTGCAGGCTCTGGCTCTGCATTTATCAGGGGCAAACAAAGGTTTTGCCTATAAACCCAGTGAAATGGCAGAATCTGAACTTCTGCAATTGCCTGAAGACTTATCACATGCAGGGCAGTTTTCTGGCCCTTCTCACAGGACCAGGAGCAGGTGATAAACAGCCCTGACACAACAAGAGCCAGGTTGTCCTCTCCTGTGGCAGGACAGTAGATGCACCGAGAGGACAGGCAGGAATTCCTGATGGCACTAACAGGGGTCTGTCCCACTCTGGGTCGAGCCCTGCTGCAGCTAATGGCACATTTCAGCAGGGAATAAGGCCTGTGAATTGCAGCTGTGCATGAATATTGATAATAGCCTCCAAACACTCTGCTTTCTATCTCCCCTCCCAGGAGGGGTGAAGTGCTTTCTCAGCAAGGGTGAGACAGTGCTTCCAGGGAGGCAGGAAGGGGAAAATTGTCTCCCGTTTCTGCTGCCTTGGGGCTCACTATTGCTTATACAAAAACAAGTGGTGAAGCTGCCATTTACTAGGGAGGAGGCAGGATCAGACCCTCATTTTTCTGCCAGACAACACACCCTCATAATTATGTATGCACACCATATTTTGATAATGGTTCCTTACAGACTAATTAATATGAATGTTTAAGAAGTCTAGTTTTAATATGTTAGTACTGAAGGAGAGACTGCAGTCCTGTGGGAGGTTATTCATATTTCCCACTGATGAGTACCTTAAATCTTAATGCATGTGAAGAGAGGGGAGCATATGAATCTGCAGGGCCAGATACAAATGCTGCTTTTACAGGATGGATTTTATACAATTAAAAATCAGTTTTCTTGGGAGCAACGGCGATGATTATTTTTAGTTTCTAATAGATGTGTCTCTGTTTGAGGTCTAATATAACATGCAAACTCCAAAGCTTTTCCTGCTATCTGGAGGTGTGGATTCTCTGGTGACTCACAGAGCAAGTTGCCTTTGTGGCATGTCTCTCACCACAGCACTAACAGGGACTTTTTCTTCTATCCAGCCAGTTTTCATGAACATTTGAAAATGTTACCTTTCTTGATGATGAACACAAAAGTTTCTGGGAAAGGATGGGCAAGCAGAACTCAATTACCACATAAGACCTATTCCCTTAGGAGAGCAGTGTTAAAGCAGTTGTAAAATGAAAATATCCATTTTCTTAAAACAAACAAAAAGCCCAACAACAGCAAGAGGAATGGAAATGGAAATCAGTGCTAATGATCTGACTCACAGGGGTCTCATCATTAACAGGAACTGACTCATTGCATTTCCTAGAAATTGCCATGAGGCTGTTTTATCTGCCCTTTGTGTCTTGGGAGCAGGGTGGACAGAAGTAGCTTACCCCATGCATGGTGACAGATCTGGCTGGGCCCAGTGAAGAAGCTGTATCTGGATTTTTGCTTGCCTGATTTAAAATTGTCCCTGGATTGAACACAGATTGCCATGAGAGGTAAAAGCATATTGCAAGTCCTGGAGGTTACCACCAGTACTTTGATCAGTTCAAGGCTGGTTATGACCAGCTAAACAGTTTAGATCAGTGTTTCTGCTTCTGGTCACAGAGGTTTCTGCTTCCTGCCACAGGGGAAACAAAACTTATGCCTCAGGTTTTATTGTTTTCACCACGTGGGTCTGAGTCTGCAGGGTACATCTGAGCTGCTTGCTGAGCTACAGATGCACAATATACAAAACTAGCACGTGGGACCCGTCAGAGTGCACTGCAGCTGAGGATTACAGCAGAGCAGCTCTGAGAGTGAGGTGCCAGGGCACATGCACCCTGGCCATCCTGCTCCTTCCAGGAAAGCCACAGCACAAGGACCAGCCCCAGCCAGTGCCAAGACACAACCAGAATAGCAGTGCCAAAAGTTTGCAGAAAGCTGGATCCAGGAGTGGAGGGCATCATTATTTCTGATCCCTCTTCCTCCTAGTGCAGCTCAAGTCATGCTCAGTCATTTTTCCTAGCCCATTTTGCCATCTGCTATCCTGTCCTTTGCAACAGCTGACAACAGTGCAAGGACATGAGAGCTTCCATGTGATGGTTGTTTAAAAACAAACACACATTGTGCTCTGTTGCCAAATATTTGTATTACTGAAGAAGACAGAAGCCTTGGCTATGGCTGAGAATCTATTGTTTGAGGTGTGATAAGAGCAGAACAAAAGGATGGCATCTAATTAATAATAAAACAAAAGCCTAAATATAACTCTAAAGATGAAGGAATACAACTGCACAAGAAGGCAACACATTTAACTTTATAAACAGAGCAGAAGTCACCTAAGCAGAGTTAAATCTTTTTTTGTTGCCATCACCACAAAGAATGGTTTTAATCTAGAGCTGGAGAAAGATAACTTGATAAAGAATGTTCCCTGGGAACTCAAGATAGGTGATGTGGGACACCAGAGAGAAAAGACAAAATAAAGATGGTGTCATCATGGGCTGACCAGAGTAGAAAGTCCACCTACACTGAAATCAAGGAAAATCCTTGAATCCCTCTTCTGCCAGTCTGTGAAGTCAGTCAGCATCCAGAAAGCTCAGGTTCTGGTACTGCATTCTGAGCATTCAGCTCACCTAGGTAGGCAGTGGGCAGTAGCTCAGCAGCCCCTAGAGAAAGGGGAAGTGTCAAGTGAAAGTGGAAAATTAACTACTTTTCTCACCTCTCAAGGTAATCCTGGCAGATCAAAGCTGAAGCACAACAGAAGGCAGCTCGAGGAAATTTAAACTCCTTTACTACTTATCCCCTACTTCTGCAACTGAGATCTGGGTGGCTGGCAGAGAATTCCCATGAACACCAGTTCCCTTTGAAATGTGTGCCCTTAGTTAATCTGAGCGAGTCCAGATCTGCAGACATTCTTAAAAGGTCCATCTTTTGAAGGGATATCTTTAGAAGGGCAGTGCTGCCTGAAAAAAATGAAAGTTAATACAGAAATAAACCTTCCTTCAGGTTCTGCTGAATGATTTTCTGACTAACACAAGTTGTCCACTCTACCACCAATTTCCCACATGCTTTAAGCCAAGCTAAACTTTTGTTTATATGTTCCCTTATATTATATAAAGATATAATCTATATTAAATTATTTACCTATGTTGCATCTCTGAGATGTGTTTTATGCAGGTCATGTATTTCACATATACATTATACTACATTCATCTCACCCACTGTCTTACCTGTGCAGCCCATAATTTCAAAAGGATGAATTTCATAAAGAAGCCTTTACCATTACAGGTTATTAATTTAGTTTGCTCTGGAATTGCCACTAAAAATGACAGCAGCTGCTCCTGGCTCTTTGCTGTGACATGCCTCAGATCCCACCCTACCCAGAGCTATAACACAGAACATTTCATCTCTGTGAGCTGTGTGGTGAAGAAGAGGTATCCCTGACTAATTCTACTTCTCCTTTTTCCCAAAAACAGATTCCACATCCACAAAACTGACCAGCTTACCCTTTAACCCACAGCTATACTGTCAGGATTAGCCTGTTCATAAGGATGTCCAAACAGCAGAATTTGTGACATAGGAGCACAACTGCCAGGTTATTCATTTTATCTCACCCAAAAACCTGCCTGCCTTCAGACAGGTAAATGTGCAGATGAGCAACTGCCAGACCCCAAGCCAGTATATATAAAAATGGTAAGGATTTTTCCATTTGTTCTTGTAGATTTTATGCATACCTAGGAGCAATAAGCATGTATGAGTTACCCATTGGGAGTTGATAAGGCAAAGAAAAATCAATCATCAATAAAACTATTTTTTTCCCAAAAGTTCTAATATTTTTGGGTGCATTTAATGGCCTAGCTAAAGGTTACACAAAACCCATTACTTTAAAAACTGTCATGAGTGACCAGGAAGGAAGAAACTTCCCAAAGCCTTCAAGTAGAGGATGGAGCTCATCTTAATGCAACACTCAAAGACCTTCAGAGGGTGCATCCACAGGGAATAATCCTGCCACAATTTATTAATTAGAACATGGAAGTGTTCAAGGCCAGGCTGGATGAGGCCCAGAGGAACCTGATCTGGTGAGTGGCATCCCTGCCCATGGCAGGGGATTGGAACTGTAAGATCTTTAAGTTCCCTTCCAACCCAAACCAATCTGTGATAAACTGAAATTTATCATAGATATATAATCTTCACTTCTGTTCTGCTTTGTTAAAAAATAAAAGAGACAAAGTGGAAGAGAACCACACCTTCAAAGAGAAGTTTCAGTGCTTGAGGAAAGAGAAAAAGGAAGGTGCTCAAGCCTTTGTTTTCCTGCCACAGACTAGCACCAGGATCTGGGAAAATACCAGTATGAAGAAAAGAAATCCTCTTTCCCCATTATGGACAGAGAGATATTTTGAGGTTTGATATATAGGTGAGATTTATCTCCATTGCTTGAAAATTTTGGTTTCTTTTTTGTGGTAAATCTACAAATGTATGGATAAATATATATGCAAAGCTGTCACATCACAGAAATTATAAACCATTAAAAAAGAAGCAAATAAACAAACAAAAAAACCACAACCAAAACAAACAATAATTAAAAAACAAACAAACAAAAAAACAAAAACAAAAAAAAACCACTCCCAAACACTGTAACACTCAGAAGACTAATTTTTTTTATGGGATAAGGTGGAGTGAATCTGTTTTTTGCTTCATTCAGCTTGCACCTACTTTATGTGACAAGGAAGATTTCTGTCAGAGTTAGCTATAACCATCACAGCTGTGTGTCCACCTGACCAACAAAGCAAATAAGACTAATGTAGCTGTCCTACACCTAACAACCAAATCAATTTGAGAAGCAAATCACTAAGAGTTCTGTGGGACACAAAATGAAGTTGTCACCCTAAATAATTAATTTTATCTGTGGCTATGTTTAAGGATAGGTTACATTTTAGGTAAATGCTGGATTTAAAAGCCTGTTTTATAAATACTTTTTTCTTCTGATGTCCTTTTACTTCTAGCAGACAGTCTTTCTCAAAGTGCTTTTTTGTTTCAGAGCTCAAAATTCAGATTTTCATTTCAGCTGCACTTGTACCTTGTGTACTGGCATTTTGCTGTCTCTGTGTTTATCTTACTTGCTAAAACCTTCCCTTTGACATCTCAAACAATAATATGTCCTCTCAGTCCCACAAAATTAATAAATATATCCTCCTGATGTTGAGGATATGAGAAATGAGGCACCTAAAATTGAAGGCTTTTGTTTCTGAAAACACTTGTGTGTATTGGAAATGGAGCCTGCCACTGGGGTGAGGTGAGTCACCCAAAAAGCATGTGCTTAAGCAGCCTGCAAGATGAAACTTGTGTGAGGACACAAGGAAAATAAGTGTCAGTATGGGGAATGGATTTCATTTTTTCCTGCTTTAATCATCCATGACATTTTCTGAATACTCCTTTGTTCTGTACAATGTAAATAATGACACAGCCATTTTTCAGATGTGCTGTATAATGTGACCAACTCCTTAAAATACTGGATACGGTGCCTTAGTATCCATTATGTCTCCTAGGCAAGGGATTCAAGAACAGATGCACAATTTTGTTTGTGTCTGCAGAATCTCTGTTTACCTCTGTATCTTTTTTTTTTTTCCCCAAACAACTTCAGTAAAATTAAATTGAGAAAAAAAAGTTAAATGTTAAACTGCTTTACTGTTAATGAGCAGTAAAACTTTAAAGTACAAGTCTGAACTTAGAGAAAAATAAATTCATAGAAAAGCAGATTTCGGATTCAAATGTCCAAAATAATGCCTATTAAAGACAAATGCAACTCTTTCCTTTTTTTCTTTTTATTTTACAATTAGAATTACTCTTTTGTTCTTGGCTGCAAGGACACTGTACTGTGACCAATACCTTCCCCTTGAGAGATACACAGTCAAGTCTCTGGACACACAAATCAGTTTATTCTTTTTAATGTCCCTAAGTGCTAATTCCTCAGGTTTACAGTAATTGTTAGTCTTCAGACAGTTCTTTGAAGCTCTTGTCATGGCCTGAATTGTTTGGAACAAACATGAATTGGTTCAGTGGCTCAGGCTGAAGGAGACTCCCATGAATCCTCTGCCAACTCTTTTTGCAAGCTCCAGTTTCAAGAGCTATTGACAAACACTTGGGACATTATTCTGTCCTGCAATCATCCCATGAATTCCTGTTCTTCTGCTGAACATGATGTGCTTTGAAAAAAAAAAAAAACAACATTGCATCCTGGAGGACAGAAGCACAGTTCCAGCAGGCAGCACTGACCTTGGCATCACACAGCACTTACTACTGTGGCATTTCTATATAATTCTTTCACATGGAGCTATGGAAAAGTGTTGCTGATATTGCATTTCATGTTATTTTGCCACTGACCGTGCCTGTGGAGTCTAAATGTCTAAATGCAACATTTGTACCAGATCTTATGTATTACAAAATAAGTATGCCAGTAGCCCACATACATATAAGTGGAATTTCTTCATTCATTGTGTCTAAACAGGAGCCCCAGCACCCTTGGACAACAGGCTAAAATTTAACTGGCTGTTATTCACCCTTTAAATCTTTGTCACTTGAGACTAACACATCCCTTGCAAACCCAGTGGGGATCCCTAGCTGGTAAATACACTTGCCTAAATGGGATTTTCATATATCATAGTGTGATTTCTTTCACTTATACCATAACCATTATCTATTACATAGTGATATATCAATTACAATATATCCACTTATACTGTACACCATCAAAAGGCCTTTCCTGTGATGGTCTCTTCAGAAATTATTAGCCAGCTCTGTCATGCTGAACACACATATGCACACTCCTAAAACAACCAGCCTCTTTGATCTGGGGAACAGATCTCTCTCTTCATGGTGCTAAGAGTCCCAGATAAAAAGGTCTGGAAGGATATGTAGGAATATAATGGAAGCAAAATCCAGTCCATCAACTTGCTCAAGAGAAGATCAACACAAAAAGATTAGGAAGCTGGATTTTTCTAATACTGTCACTACAAAGCAAAGTTGTATCTGTTTGCTTGCTCTAATATGGGAAAAGGAGCATGTGCTGGTAGATAGAAGAATATTTATGAGCTGCCAGTGTTGAGCAAGAGGGAAGCTGGAGAGTGCAACAGTCACATTTTCATTTGGACAAAGCATAAAAAGCAAATGAGACAGGGAGTGAAGTAGCAGAAAGAATAGGGACCATGACTACTACCAACTCCTTAGGCACATGGAAATGTAGGAACAGCAAGTGAACCACATGGCTTTAAGGGTTCCCTGAGGAGAGAAATGTTGGAACTGGGGCAGAGGCAGGTGCCCCGAGGATGTAAAGAACATGAACATTTTCTTCAGGTAAATAGAAGTTGTGAAAAAACACGGAGAATTCTCCTTCCCACTTTTCCTGTCTTCCCTTACTAATTCAGGCTGTGATCAGGATGCAAACAGTGCATTTCACATGCAGTGATACTTTAAAAAGTTGTGCAATGTGTGCAGTTGTGTTTTGAAACATGCAGGGCACATCTACACGAGACCAGTGACCGTGGTAGGCAGATTTCCAAGCAGACACCTGGAGCCAGGGAAGAGGCTGTTGGGACACTGGGCCAGTGCTGCTTCATGGGGCTCTGAGTGGCACCAACTTCCCTTTCCATGTGTCACACAATGGCCTGGGTTCTAATAAACCTTAAAAACCATCTCGTTCCAATCTCCTGCCATGGGCAGGGACACCTTTCAGTATCCCAGATTGTTCAGGGCCCCATCCAACCTGGCCTTGGACACTTCCAGGGATGGGGCAGCCACAGCTTCTCTGGGCACTCTGTGCCAGGGCCTCACCACCCTCAGAATAAAGAATTTCTCCCTAATATCTAATTTAAACCCATTCTCTGAGTCTGAAGCCATTCCCCCTTGTCCTGTACTTCCAGACCCCTGTAAAGAATCTCTCTCCATCTTTCTTGTAGGTTCCCTTCAAGTGGTTGAAGGCCACAATGAGGTCACCCCAAAGCTTTTCTTCTCCAGGCAGAACAATCCCAATTCTCCCACTTTTCCTCCCAGCAGAGCTGCTCCATCCCTCTGAGCACCTTGGTGCCTCCTCTGGACTGACTCCAGCAGCTCCACATCCTTCCTGTGCTGGGAACCCTGGGCTGGGTGCAGCCCTGCAGGTGAGGTCTCACCTGAGCAGGGCAGAATCCCCTCCCTGTGGGGTGTGATTGAGCCCTTGCTCCACTGCACACCACCAAGATTTACAACAGCCTGCACTGTTTTAATGTTTTCATATTATGTTTTCTTGTTTCATACATCCAAACTCAAAGGCAGAGCTAGGATCGCTCGTTTTTTATTTTCTAGTCAGGTCTTGCAGGTGCATTAACAGGTGTGACTAAAGATGGCAAAATTTTTCCTACTTCATTCCATTAAAAAGTCCTCCCATTTGACTCAATGCTGCTATATATTCTATATATGCCAGTGCTTTCTTTGCTTTCTTCCAAGGGACACAAACCTAAAAATATGAACATTTTCTTCACAAGCCCTACTGGTTTCTATATTCATAAACTGAAGCACGAAGTATGTCTAGTAATATCTTAACCAATTATTTTACTTATGTCACTAATTCCACGACATAAATACTGCATAATAGAGACAGATATTTCTAAAGAGGAAAAATTATAAATATTACAGTGATATTCAGTTTTATAGTATGATGTCACTGTGAATAAGCTTGCCTTTTTGTATAACCTTTCTATCTATCTCTACTTATGGCATCTTCTCGGAAAACATAAAACTTTTTGAAGGAGGCAAACACCATCATCTAGAAACACACACACACATATATATATATATATATATATGTATATGTATACATATAAGAATTTTCTCTTAGCTTGAGGATTAACTTTCATCTATCTTGCTAGTGAAAACTGCAATCTCTTTTCTCCTGATTTAAGGAGGAGACACAGCTTTGAGCAGTGGTGTACCACTTTTCCAGGCTCTGAGCTGCTGGGCAGTAGCTATCCCACAAAATCAATGTGCATGGGCAATCAAAACATGATTGACCTACTGTACACTGTTTTGTGAAAATGATATGTTTGTACACATTGATCAGGAATATAAACCCCTCATTGTGGACAAGCCACATGTGGGCGTGAGGCAGGAAATAATAAAATAAATTTTTAAAAACCCAAAACAAATCCAACCAGAATCCACAGGTATTTTTACAAACCCAACTTACACAGCTCTTAAACATGACCAGAAGCATTCCTCTGCCTGGAGATATTTGGGAAAAAGAGTTTGCTGTTTGTAAACCTTTTTGTGTGTTAGCCCTGAGAGCTCTTGCTGGTCCTCACCCATTTCTTTTTGTGTATATCACTTCCATTTTTTATCCTCCAAGTCTTGCACAATGGTCACTTTCCTGGATGAGATATGCTGCTCAAAATTTCCCACAAGAACAATTCTTTTCACCTCCTTGCCTCTATAAACCTGGTATTTATCCATATTGCCCTCCCAGGCTTCACAGCCCAGCAAGGAGAGCAACATCAATTAATTGCCAACACAAAGAAACCACATCATGAGCAGCAGGGCTGCAGACAGCAGGTCAAAGGAGGTGGTCATTCCCCTCTGCTTGTTATTTGTGAGAGTAGTTTTGGATAGTAACAAACAGGAAAATGTCAGCAGAGAGCCACTGTGACATCCAAGGACTGCAAAACTTGTCCTGTGAGGAAACACTGAGGTTCAGCCTGGAGAAGAGACTTGGGGGTCCTGCAGGGAGGTCATAAAGAAAAGGGAGCCAGATTCATCCAAGAGATGCACAGAAAATGACCTAAGAGCAATGAAAAACAAGTTGCTTGGCCCAAGTGAGAAAAAAATCATCTCCTCCTGAGGCTGGTGCAGAACTGGAAAAAGTGCAGAGGAGCTGCAGGAGATTTTCAAAACTTAAATACAGCCATGAAATACTGATCAAGATGGCCTTGCATTGAGCAGGAGGTCAGATTAAACAAATTTTACAAGCCTTTATGAGCTGAATTGTTCAGATCCCCTGATTAATCTCTTCCAATTTTCACTCCCCTCAGCATGTAACAACTTCTACATCACGGGCACTGCTTCTTTCTGCATTACTAGGACATGGCATTTGAATGATGTCAAATGAACTGTGACATCTCTAGAAATTACAAGGCACTTGTCACAGCATTATTAGTTCTATTTCAGAGCCATTGCACCTGCATGCACTGAAACGTAATTCCCAGGTTCCTCTAAGTTGATTTTAATCTTCATTCAGAATAAAATTGCCGGGTGAGACGGAAAGAGGAATTGGAAACTGGAGATTCTCTTTCCAGGTGGCTGCAGATGAAGATGTCTCTGCCTTAAATAACTCTGTGATGGATAGCTGAAGTGTTTAAGCACAAGGGGTACTCAAAGGTAGATTCAACAACCAGTTACTCTAACCTGAATCAAATAAAGGGAGTCACAAATGGCCATTGGATTTCTGGAAATTGAGGATATGTCATTCATTTCTGCATATATGTTAAATTCCTTAATGCATAGAGGAAAGAAAAGCCAGTCTTGATTGAGTCAAGCCAATTTTGCTTTTACAAATACAGGGTCAATTGAAGAGAAAGCATGACCTTTATTTGGTGGAAAAATCTTTGATACATGTTATTCAGTAACAGCAGGTGTCTTGATGCTAGCTTTTAAAACAGAAATCTTATTGTCATTTCTGCTTGCTTTAATGATGACCTTTTACTTAGTCCTGAGCATTGAAAGTTCAGTACCTCCCCAGAATTTCATGCTTTGCCTTTTCTTCTAGGCCCTCTTTGCAAGAAGGCAATATTTTACTGCAAATGGTGGAAAAAAGCCAAAGGCCTAATTTGCTAAATGCACAAATTAGAACAAATACAACATTCTTAAATGTAACAGCCTTGGGTTGGAGTTTGTGTGTAGTTTTAATTCTGAGAGCCTGACTGACTATAAATTATGTCCATTCTTATTCAAGTGAGTTCTCTGCTGCTGCTGCTATGTTGGACATACCATATTGAGCAGAGCAGACTTTTCACTGGAACAGGGATATCTAGTTCAGGTTTTGCTATCTTGTGTTACAAATTAGGCCACAGCAGATGGAGTGCTTTTCTACCTTGACTGAGTTGCAGTATTTGTGCACCACAGAATCCTGTGTGACACAGAATGATCCTGCAGGCTTGCTGATCACCAAATAATGTACAAAAATACCTTCTCTATATCCCTTTTACCTCAGGATGCTTGGCAAGCCCTGACATCCTTCTGCTTTGGCTGGAGTGTGGCAGGGATGTGACACACTCTGGTTCTGCTGGTACTACAAATAGCAGATCCCTGACAGGAAAATTGAGTTACATTATCTGTAATTACAGTCTCTGGAATTCCATGCCAGGCAAATGAGCCCTCAATGAAGACCTGCTGCTTTTGCATGTGAGGGATCTGCTTCCCAATCACCCAAACAGGAGTCAGACACCACAAGGTTTCTTCAGTGCTTGTAAACAAGCAAATACCTAACTTGACTCAAGGACAGCAAGGCAGTCAGTGTATCATGGTTCTTCTTTGTTGTCTGGCTTGGAATTTATTGCAGAAATTTCCTGGGCTTGTGGTTGTGAACCCTAATGCTACATTGCTTCTGTATGTGTGCACAGAGAGCTTTGAATAAACATCCATCACCAGTGTGAATTCTGCATTTGCTTTGGAATGCATTAGGATTCATACCTTCAAGTATTTTGGTGCTTCCTACAAAGCACATTTGTGCTGTCCACTCTTCACTGCCAGATTTTCATGCATCTATTTGTTCATTCACAGACACCCTATTTTACATGTTTTAGGTCCAGGGATTCCCCACACTGGTATAAATCTTCCATTAAGAAAACCTCATTTGTTAATCTACTAAGGATCCTGGAAGAACACATCTCAGCATTTACTGACATTTTCCAGCAAGAGCTGGAAAATTCACTGTCTTACACTCTGCAAGTCCTAAAAACAATGACAGCTTCTTACCTTTGGGTATTTCAGAAGTTGCAACAGAAGAACACTGACAATACACAGACTTTGAAATCTTGACAATCTGCATTTGCTACCATCTAAGCAGTCAAAATCAATGCCTGGAAAAGTTTATATATATAGGTTTGCTATTCCAGAACTATTTTGTTGTCTTGCAGAAAATATCACAAAATTAGCTGCTGTAAATGTATTGCCCTGTTATAATGCTTCTGCTGTTAGCATTGTAACAAAAATTTACCACTCTTTTATGGACATTGCAAAATAGTTTCTTCTTGTGGGCTTTGGATACCAACTAACACTTAGATTTTCTGGGCTGTGAAGGCAATTAGAGACCTGGAAGGAAGAAACTCTACAGCAGCACTGTAGTGATCACATAAAAACTCTGCAAATTCAGGTCATGGCAGAGATCATGGACTGAAAAAGTTTGTTAGGTCCAGGATGAATGAAGAGTAAATACAGGCTTAAACCTGGCAAATCCAAAATTGTTTGAACATTCTCAAGAGCTGGACAAGACATCTATGAGGCTTTTAGACTGTTAAAAACACCAGCAAATAGAAGGGTAGGAGGTAGGTTTGGTGTAGGAATTATTTGAAAGCCACTTAAGCAACTTCAAATAACTTCTATTGGCAGCACTAACTGGGCATGTCTCTTGCCATGAGCTCTCCTCCTTGCTTGCTTCATTTGTGGTATATTTATCCCAGAGATAAAATATCTTTAGTACAAGCATGTTAGCTACCATGAGTTTGATAGATCATGGAACAAGCTGAGGACTTTCTGCATTAAAAACAAGACCTGTTACAACTTAATAAAAAGAGCCCTGAGTCTGATTGCATGAGGCTGTTGTGGTGAACACCACTGTCATTTTTGGGTAAATTTCTGCACAGAGACATTCTTCAGCAACATTCATACACAACTCCTTCAGCATTTTACATGGGAGAAGTTTTGCTCCTGAAGGATGTAACAGTGTAAATAGAACTGTCTGAGTACAGATGGGAATTTAGAAGATCATGGAAAAGAAAAAGTGTTTGTTTTGAATGAGTCTTACCTGCCAGGAATCTTTAGTGAATAAATTAAAGGAAACCTTTATTCTGTAAATCTTGCTCCCACACACTCTCCCCTGCACCATTTTGAAGGAACTGATTTTGTTTTCTACAAAAAAAAACAAAAAACAAAAAACAAAAACAAAAAAAAAAAAAAAAAAAAAAAAAAAAAAAGAGACATTTGGTAANCCAGTTTGTGAAACAGCTTACTAATAATTAAAAAATTAAATTTAAAGCTAGTTAATCTCATTATTTAAACCATGGCCTATCTCTAATCAAGTCTATGGAGTGGTATTTCTTCTATAAATAACCCCTATGCATGTTCATTTCCCAGCTTCCTCTTTAAAAGAAAATTTCATTTTGTCTAATGACTGCAACTGTTTCACTTCAGATTTGGCTTCCAATTTGTGTATTCTAGACAAATTCCCAAACCCTTTAAAAAACAACTACCATGATCTGTTTATTTGTTCCTTCCTAGGAATGACAGGTTGAAAGTGGTGCTGGTGTTGTGGGTTACACTGCTCATCACTTGCAAACGTTTTGAGTCATATTTTGATGAATATTAAGGAAATGGTGCTGTTCAATTTTACATTATAACTGAATTTTACTGGTTTTCTGTTCTTTCAGTCCATACAGCTTGAGAATGGACAACAAAATATTTAGAGTTTGGGGAGAGTATGGTTCATATATTTAACTTATTTTTTTTCAACACTGTTTCACACACATACTCAAGAGCACAGTACCCTAAATTATTTTGGAGAGATATTTCAGGAAATACCCAAATATGTTCTCAAGGTGACTGACTTTACTCTCTGATTATGATGCACTGAAGTAGTTGCATATTGGCTTACCCATGGTCTAACACTTCACATATATTTCTCTCTGGAATGTAGCCTATATTTTCCCTCAGAAGCAGCTAATTAAATCCTATCAGATTTTTTTAACTTTCTAATAAAATAAAGTGAAGGAGCATGTCCTGACAGCCCAGTTCAAGACTTTGCTGATGTCTCCTTCCCATTTGTAACTCATTGAATTTGTTAAAATAGGCTGCATTTTGTGCTGTATAAAGGTTCCATAATGATAGGCAATGGGAATTCATCATTCAAGGGATCTGATCAACTGCTAAATAAAAAGATGAAAAAGTCTCTTTTGTTGAAACTGTCCAGGAAAATAAAGGACAATTAAAGTCTGTATCAGAGTTTCTTCAAGTACAATGTCTATGCAATCACCAAGCAAATACATTAAAGAATGAAACAAAAAATCAACCCTTCCAAGATTATTTTAAATCTGATATTTTCTACTTGTGAAAAACAGTGCATTAGGGGAATTTGAGTATTCCATTTTACTTCTACTTACAAATGTAGTGACAGGACAAGGGGGAATATCTTCAAACTGAGATTAGTTTTAGATTAGCTTTAGGAAAAAATTCTTTTCTGTGAGGTAGTGAGACATTGGCAAAAGTTGCCCAGAGAAGTTGTGGATGCCCCATCCCTGGAAGTGTCCAAGGCCAGGTTGGATGGGGCTTGGAGCAACCTGGGATAGTGGAAGGTGTCCCTGCCCCTGGCAGGGGAGCTGGAACAAAATCAGCTTTAAGTTCCATTCCAACCCAGACCATTCTGTGATTCTGTATTAGGACAAGGTACAAAACGGGAGAAGTAACAGATGTGTCTATAAATAATCCATGATTTGTAGAAGACCTGACCACCACCAACACATTCTCCAGATAAGTCATGGTCTGTCCAGTAGTCTTCGTGGAAAATCCGAAGCACTGAAAGAAGAGACCTGGATGGAAAGACATTACAAAGCTCTTATCTGGGATTGAAAAGAAAAAGGGAAACAAGGTGATGGTTGGGAAAGGACAATGCCACACACAGCTGCACACTTCAGAGCTGCTGCCACAGGTTAAGACACTGCCTGGCATTTGCAACTGCACTTTGCTGTCACGAATGAATGATGCTCCAGCACTTTTGCCAAAGCCAGCACACTGTGCAGGACACAAAGGTGACACACAGGACCAGCCACTACCATAAACTCTTCCTGTGAGCAATAGTTAAAACACCAACTTACTCTTTGCTAAAATTTCAATTTACAAGCAAATGGGCTGCACAGTAATTTTAAACTGAAACGTAAGCCAGTTGCACATCATGGGATGGAAAAGTCAGCCAGCAGAAAGGTGGAAAGTGGCACACCTCAGAGCCTGCAGGTACAACCCTGTCCTCATCATTTTTATAGGTAAAGAAGGTGGAAGAGAAATAACTTGCAATACTGCTAAGGCAGGAGGTGTTAAATCCAAACATATTAAGCATTCAACAAGGTGCACTTCTTAAAGGAACCTAAAAATAATAAATAGATGCTGGAGTCAGACTTCTAATTCCTGGAAGAAAGAGTAAAAGCAATGAACCACCCTGCAACTCAGGTTGCTGGGAAAGGCTGAGACTAAAAAGAAGAGCTGGATGTGTTCACAGTGTGGAATGATAGAGGAAATAGGAAGAACCGAGGAGGTAAATTCCCTGAAGTTCACAGTGGGGGAAAAATGAAGCCTTTCACAAGTGTGTAGGTCCAGAAAATTATATAAATATGTGTTTAAAAAGGGAATGTTTTTTACTACCTACAAGGGTGAAAGTTTTTGAACAGCTGTCCAGTGCCAAATATTTTCCTATACTGAAAATGTCAGCAAGGTTCTGGCAGGTGCCTTGGAAAACAGAGCCCACTTTTATGCACAGTCAGCATCCCCTTTGGGAGACTCCATTTCCACAGGCTCCACTGAGGTTGTGTTTGGCACCTGAGGTATTTCACAGGAAACAACAACAACTTCTTGATGGCATAGAGGGTACTACAGTCTGAAGAAATGTTTTAGTATTATAGGGGTAGAAGGGAGTGGGTGTGGTAGAAGAGCCTCTGTGCAGGTTCAGAAAGAGCCACAGACCTACTAGTCCAACCTTAAAATTAAAATTAAATTTTAAAAAATCCAAAAACCAAACATGTAAATAACTGGCAGATAAGAAATAAAAAATAGAATATCTATAATGTGAAGGACCAGCAAGGCTGAAGCCTTCATCAGCAGGTCTGCCCCAAACAGGAAAGGCAGTAAAATATCATCAGTGATGATGAGCCACAGCAGAAAGGTTTTGTCTCCTGCAGTTTCACAACTCCTTTAGAGGCCCCAGCCCTGTGTGACACTAAGTGCAAAAGAAAAAGAAGATAGGAAACTGTTTAAGAAGAGCAGGCATCCCAGAAAGAAAGGAAAGAGAAGCCTTGGTTTCTTATCACTGCCCAGACAGGAATTCCTCTATAATAAGTTATGACTCATTTACCCCCAACTAATGCTAAAATATTTCCCTAGCATGTAAATATAGCCTGTATAAAACTATAAATTCTGCTACTATCAACTCAATTAATTTACTCTTGGGGAAGAAATGGACTGGCAAATTACAACCTACCATACTGGCATTTTACAAATGAGTAAGTAGAGGTGCTTCCTGGAAAATTTCCAAAGAGGAGCAGTGCTGCTATAATGCATAAAAAGTGGACAAATTAGACATGTAAAAAGAAGTCTGTGCAGTGACAAGCATAAGAAGAACTTTTTTTAAAGAAGGTATGTGATTCTAAGCAGGAGAGATGGATGTTGCAATGGGGAAAATACAGGACTGTGTGTCTGGAGCTAGGAGGGGACAACCAGAGATTAAGGCAGGACAGAGTCCTAGAACCTGGATGGAACCAAAAAGTTTCATGGTGGCTCTGCTCTTCAAAATAGGCCTTTTGAGAAAGGGAGTTTTCAGGAGTACAAGAACATGTCTGAAATTCTTGACTCAAATATTTCTAAGTGTTATTACAGATTAGCAGTCCTAAAATTAAAAATTAGAGTTACAATAAAACATGGCCAAGAATATTGAACACAGTCAAAGAAAAAGAGAAATTACATGTGGCAAACTAACCAACAGCATATAAGCCTATGTGATTTGTCTTTTCTGTATTTCCTGGTCAGACTGGAAACTGGTTTTATACTATGTCTACATAGTTGAATGCAGCTGGGAATGTCATCCCAGATCAATGGGGCTAATCTTAGTTAAAGAAATTCTCTTCTACAATGTTCAGCATCTTCCTGAAGTTGAGAGACTTCCTTCCTCCCCTGGAGAAAGCCCACCTACACACATACTGACCAGCACTTGGATGTGTGCACCTCTGTGGATTCCCTTACAAATCACTCATTCTCTCAAAAGTATCTGAGATAATTTGCTCGTGACATTTAGGATAGAGGTTCTGAAAGATCTCAATATTTGCACTTTGGTAACTTTGACCCTTTTCTATTTCTATTTTGGGCTGTGTATGTAAAATTGATGGCTCTGTGTGATTTTTCCCTATAGCTAGCTCCCAGTCTGTGACAACAGAAAGTAAAAGAGTTTTCCTTTGACAGAAATTGATGCAGAATCAAATCCTTCAGTGCAGAAAAGATGATGTTCAGCTTCTGCTCCTGAATTCATACTTTCTAAGCACCAGCAAAGACTGATTCACCATTGCACATGGCCACCACAACCACACCATGACAACCCTTGACCTTTGCCTCTCTGGAAAGTCAAGTCTTGCACCGTTTGCTCTTGTAATTTGTTATCATTGCATTGTGGGACTCTCTGTGTGTCGAGCAGACAGGTATGCACAGAAGAGTTTGCAAAAGTGATGCAACTTGTCCATGGGACAATGCTCTCTGGCTACATCTCTGTTAACAAATTTAGCAGTGCCTGGGAGCTTCCCTGAGCCTGGGAATGTGATCATCTCTACTGTTAATCCAAAAGAGCGGTGATTTTGGCCCATGCCAGCTGGCACTCCCCCAGACAATTCCTGGCCACGGTCTGTGAGCTAGCGTGGACATGGACCATTCCCAATGGGCACTCTGCATACAGAAACCTTATTTTTGGAAGCCAAGAGAAGTGCAGACAGAATCCATTATCTGCCAGGGGGTCTCAGTGCCCAAAAACTAACAGACAAATGCAACTTAGAATTACAGGCATAGGTTTTGTGTCCTTAGGGACCACTTCAACGTGAAGAGATAAATGTAAATTTGTAACGCTGTTCCGAGTTCTAATGATTTAAAATGCATTTCCATACAAATTTGCTGTAACTCAGAATCATTATAAGCTTCTCATTCTTCTTTTTTATTCGTTTATTATTTTAAAAAAGGAACCCAAAACTAAGCACATCATCTACTTTTATTGGCTTAAGTGAGTAATTTTTCAGCTTCGAGTTAAAATCAAGGGAAGAATCAATATGGGCATCGCTGTAATTGAAAACCAGTGGGTGATAATTCTGTACTGAAAACAAGATAATAAGTATAGAGATGAAACACTGGCAGGGGAAAAGAAGAAAAGATTAAAGATACGATCTCAATTAAATATCAACTATTATTAACATTATATTAAAAACTTCCCTCTGTTCTTTTCATATGCTGTATATTTTTTTCTCTTTTCCTCTAATGGATGTTAAAGGAAAGAATAAATGAAATTATGTGAAATTATTATAAAACAAATTCAGACAGAATCAATCAAGTGTGTCCTTAGCTGGTAATTTATTCCTAATATCATTGAATAGCCCCCAAAACATGAATATTTAAATCTAAATCTTCTTTCTCACCACTCTCTTTACATCGCCTTCCCTTCTACCTCCAGCTAGCAAATCTAGCAATAAGGAATTATCTCCCCATTGCTCACAATGAAAGGAAAAAAAAAAAAAAAGGAGAGAATTCACCTTTACTCCTCATTTCTAACAGACCTGCTGGTTCCAGCTCTGGACTTTAATACTAAGGAGAAAGGAGAATTAATTCTCTATCAGGCCAACAAAACTACGTTTTCTCTGGTCTAAACTGTATTTCAAACAACACAGTGGTAACAGTTGAAGAGAGAATCCATTTTGCTTTCAGACCTTTCACATTCAAAGTCAAAGGGGGGGACTTCTAAAAGCTCACTGAGAACAGATGATGAGGAGGCCTGAAAATTAGTTTTATTCAAATAATTTTATAAGAAATTAAATTAAAATCAAAAAATTGTCTCCACAATGAAAAGTATCATTCAACTTTTAACAAGCCAGCTTGCCAAGAAAGAAGTCCTATCTTTCTCATTACTGCTACTACTGCAACAGTGGAAGGGGAGGGCAAGTAAAATTCTAATTCCATTATTTAATAAATAAACAATAAGATATTTTTATTTAACAATAAACAGTGGATGACAAAAGGAAGATATAATCCCATGCCTTTTCTTGCTGTCATCTTCACACAAAACGTTAGTCATGACTTGTCCACAAAATTAATAATGGAATGAGGGTAAATGTCAGACTAGGGGAGAAAGAGTTAAAAGAATAAGTAAATTAAAGGTATTTAAGCCAGTTCCTCAGGTGAAGTTTGTTGTGATACACCTAAAAATCTGACTGTGGAAGTGTCTGCTTCAGAGAGAGTGTGGAGGATGGGAAGAAAGGAGAGGATCCCAGGTGATTGATAAAGGCCAGCCCCTTCCCTCTTTCCATTTTCTAAACCTCAAAACCTTTAAGGAGAGCTTAATCCTCGGGCCTTCTGCACACAGAACTCCCAGAGAAATCACCAAAAGCTTATTAACAGCACTGTTAAATTTACACTGTTGTACAAATGGTTCATAAATCCTTCTGAAGGGCACAGATTTTGGTTATAAAGTGCCTTTCATCCACAGACGGCTCCAGGTGTGTCAGCCACAGTTCAGTGTAACAACACCAGCAGAATCTGCTCTTGCAAGAACAGTTTGTCATTCAGACCCAAGCACGAGAACAATTCCCCAAATCCCTGTCTAGCCACACTGCCTACCCAGATATTGTATGGGTTGCAGTGGAAAATGCAGATATTGTTCTCTCCTTTTGTGCCTTTGCACATGAATGGAGACTAAGAGGAATTTGCTCAGGCCATGCTTGCCAGGGGAGCCATAGACAGGCAGGGGGAAGTAAACTGTACCTTTTTTATGTTTTTTTTTTCTGGCCTGAGACAGCAGAATGGGACAGCATTGTGTCCAAGACACGTTTCTTTGTCAGCCTTGCTCCTGGGACAGCACAATGGTCTGTAGTCCCACAGGCAGCACTCAGCCAAGCACAGGCCTGTCTCCAGCAGGAATGGCCATTAAATAAGACAATAGTGGTATCAATATATCTGAACTTATCAATATATCTGTTCTTAAGTACTCTATAAAGAAAATGATCTCTCAAACAGAGTTGAGGGGTTTAAAACGTACGGTACGTATTACTGATTTTAATTATAGATTCTTTGAAGCCTCTTTCAGTCACCTCAGGTAATCTGTGCTTTTAGAATATGAGAGACTTACTGCTTTGAATATTACTGACAAGATTGCTATTAAAACTACAACCAGCTTTTAATTTTTACAAGTTGTGTCAAAATGGTTTAAACATATTTGAATTTATGGGGGTTACCTTTACTCTCCCTCCTACAACTATAACACAAAGTCACGTGTCACATTGTTAGCACAGGAAAAGATTTACTGAGCCAGCATGAAAATAGCAAGGAATAAGTACAGAAAACTCATATTGAGGTTCTGAGCATGCCCAGGGCAAACAAAATACCTGTAATTTAGTTGAACACTGCACTTGCCCCAGTAGAGTTAGTTAAATGGTATTTACAGCTGCAAAGTAGTTGCAGCCATGATAGTCCAAGCACTCATGAAGATGCAGTTTGCAGGATGAGATGCCTTTTCAGAACAACCAGTGACACCACCAAGTCTTCTGTTCAGCTAGGAATACATCATAGGTGGGACTCATCACAAGACCCTTTTTTTAAAAAAAAATTTTTTGCACAAGAAAATGGCCAGGCAGAGCTGAAAAGGAGAATATTCCCTCCCATGCAAAGAATCATAGAATCAAGAGCCCATGCAAAGCTCAGAGATACATTTTCAATTCCATCTAAGCTCTTTGCTAATGGCTAAGGATACACTGAGCACTGCAGAGATTTCTGTTTTAGATTATGTGACCTCCTCCACTGCTGCCCTCTGCAACTACAGCCATGGACACAAGAGATCCTTTCCTTCAGATGAACCACTCATCGTTTTTCTGGTTGCATACATGACCTACCCAAACACATTTCTCCCATTAAAAACAACACTTTCACCTGCTGAAAACTCTTTTTCAATTGTCTGCAGTAAAATATTTATTTATCAATGTGAAACTCTCCTCAGAACAACTTCTGGTGCAATTTACATGAAAAGCATCCTCATAAATAATTCGCTAAAGGGTGTTTTAATAATCAATTGCTGGATAATTACTGGTTCCAGCAGGACAATTGCTGTAAATCACAGGCATAAGGAGCCAATCTCTAACACCTCCCAGTAGTTTCTGCCCATGCTAATGATGTCTGACTATGTTAGCCCTTTCTTAACCATTTATAAACATACATAAATATTACATTACAGAATACAAATTTTTTGCTGACAGAGTAGTGTGGAATCAAGGTGCAATGTTTTAGAGCTTTTTCTGGTAAAGAGGTCTCGTTAGGAGGGATACAATTATACCTGCATAAAGACACTTGTTTTGATGCAGTTTTCCTCTCACATGTTTCCTCTCTGAAAACAAGAATAAGCAATCTAAGCAATAAGGTCTTTGGCTAACACAAGTTTTCCTCTATGCCACATGGCAATCTGGGCATGGCATCATCTTTTCCAGTTAAAACTAACCTTCACATGTACTAAAAAAGAGGTAAAAAAAATATTTAAAAATCCCGTAGCCTACAGAACTGTGGTGCACTGCAGTGTCCCCAGCAATTAATTTCACAGTGTACTCAGATGCTTTGGTGTCAGGCAGATCATTATGGACACATACCCTCAGGAAAATAAAGCAAATGGAAACTTATTTCAATGATCTTACCTTGCACACACCCTTCACTTTCGCTCTCTCTTTCTTAATTTATTTATTTTAATTGGAAGGTTTTAAAGTGATATTGGTTGCTTTTAAATGCCTAATTATCTTTATATAAATTGCACAATCTCATCCTCCATCCTTGAAGTGCTGTGCTTGGTGCCCTGTGCTGTTTATTATTTTGCATTACAATTATCATGCAAAGCATAGAAGGTGACTTTAAGCAGCTCATTTGAAGTGCTCTTTTCCTAAAGACAATATCTTTTTGAGGCTATTTACATAGATGTTTATCTCCTCATTTTAAGAAAAATCAGCTCAATTATAACTACACAAAAGTTTTTATTATGAGTTTAATCCTGAAATGTAAATGGGCCATTGTAAAATCCTTGCTGAAATGTTCATTTGTGTTTTCATTTGTGTCTGTGGATTAACAAACCATCCTGCAGTGAAATTAATTATACAGATACACAAAATATTAACTGATAGGAGAGTATATGTGGCAAAATAACTCAGCAGTTTGAAGAACTGGAAGCTCTTTTTGATCTGTATATCATGGCTGCTGAAACGTGTGCCTAGTGCCCAAATGGAGAAAAAAAAAAAAAAACAAACAAACAAAAAAAACAAAAAAAACCCCAATCTTGTGCAGTGGATATCTATTCCATTTAATGTTGCTTTCCGTTGCCATGGCTATGATAGCCTTAATATTGTAGGCTCACAGCAAGGTTGCAATTAGTATTTGGATTTAGAAGAGGGAAGATAATGATTTCATATCAAAACTTCTCACTTAATACTCTTCTGGACATAAAACTGCTAGTGGGTCTCCAACCAGCTATTCCCATGCTAAAACCAAGTGAAAGGAAAGAATCTGTGTTGTTTGGCTTTGCACCTGACAATTCATGAAGCTTTTTGGCCTGGCCTCTTCAGAACTACAGCTCAGTTCACTCATACATTTATGGATATATACATGTAAATGGATCTGCACACTTAACCTCACACGAGGAAAGTTTATAGCTATTCATTTGCCTTATAATTCTGACATGAACCACTTGACACTCTGGGAAGTGTCTTTACCTGCTTCTTCCTAATCCCTCCTCTTAAAGAATAGTGCACTTATCATCCTGAAGTATTCTGGGTCAAGGTGCTGGAGTTTGAAACTTTTCCTCCAAACCACAAGCCCGTGTCTCCCACGCCAGAGTGGACTCAAATGGACAGCTCTAGTCCTGTGCTGCTGCAAGACTGATGTATAAACTGAGAATAATCCCTAATGGAGAAGAAAAGGCCTAATCCTTCTAATAGAAGCCTTAAGTAGACCCTTTGGATAAAGGGTAAAAGTTTTACTTCATTCTTTAAACATCTACCGCCAGTTACCCTTCATGGCTGGCAACTTTTGTGTTCCAGTGCTCACTACAAAGTGCTATTTTCAAGCACTAAACCATTTTTTGCAGCAGTGCTACTTCTTCTATCTTTGACAGGAATCATGCTTTAAAGCTTCAGAGGAAAGGGCAAAGAAACCCTTGTGGACAATTACAGAAAGATTCACCCAAAAAAGAAACATGTGCCAGTTCCTGTCAATTTGTGCTTTAGATTTCATCTTCACGATGCTGAGTGCAACTCTCTGTGGTTCTGTTTTAAATCTTTTAATCTTCCCATTCCTTTAAATATGCCCACTTCTCTTTTTCAAATCCATTAAAATTCAGGGCTCATAGTTATCCCACAGCAATGACTGCCATCAGTTGACTATATTATGTTAAAACCAGCCTTTCCTCTTCTCCTTTTTAACAGACTTTAAAAGTTGTAGTAGATTTGCTGAGAATATTATGTAGAAAAGTCATCTGTTAATCTTCCCATATAATTTTGAATCTTTGTCATCTGGCAACTTGCTTATTGTCCCTCCAGACCAAACACAGAGGGAAGGGATTTGTGACTTCTGAGTGGTCTGGCAGCCCAATTGCCTTATGCCTCTGCCATTACTGTAGGAGCTGTGCTTGGCTGTCACTGGAAGTCAGGCTTGATTCACATCAAGATCTCCATAAAGAATGGATTTTTTTCCTTGGCCCTCCTTTTGTTGTTGATGTATTTATGAAACCACCACAGCTCCCACCAGCCCTTCTCTGTTTGTGAACAGCAGGGTCCATCAGGACACAGTCCCTGGAGGGCTCGTTTGCCACTCGTGTTGGGAAGTTCTCTTCCACACATTCCAGGATCTTCCGAGGCTGCTTCCTCTCTGCTGTGTCAAGTTTCCAGCAGACATCCAGCAAGCTCAAGTCTCACACAAAAAAAAAGAGCTGGCAATCATAAAACAACAGCCAGGCAGTTATAAAATACTTCATCTGCCTCCTCCTCCTCCTGGCTGGGTGGTTTGTAGCAGACTCCCACCAGGATAGCTGCCTGCTGCCTATAGCTCTGTCACAGGTATTTTTGTATTTTTGCTGACTGTAGAAGCCTCTTGCCACTGCCCCTGCACCAACTTGCACAGATTTTACACTTCCTAGAAGTCATTGTGGAGGGAAACTCACAGGTAGATGAATGTGAGTAGGAGGGAAAGAGTGGGAGAAAGAACAAATCTTTCTGGACTTGGGTGAATATTTTTTTGTGGAGCACAAAAATATACTCAGGCTTTCCCTGAACTGACCAGACAGATGTTGTCAGCAGAATGGATACAGCAGCACAGAGTACATGTGCAGTTGAAAAACTCACCTGACAATCAGGGTGGACACCTGGTAGACATCAGGTGCCTTTTCCTGGAAAACAAGACATGAAAGCTGTCTGCCTGAACAGTCCCTTATTTCAGCACAATCTTACAAAGACCTTGTTCTTGGAAAAAAATTGTAAAAGCAACTGCTTGTATATTTCTGTCAGCTGTCATCAGCAGAAGCTTCTGGCAAGTCCTGCCCAAAGCTGTGGATGTCTTCTTTCCCTTGTGAATGACTTTGAATCTCCTTTGTAGACATCCGATTTTTCCACTGACTGCACAGTAATCCTATTTGCTTTTACTTTTGCCTGCTCCAGCTTGAAACAGTGTGTAGCTGTGCAGCCTTGATCAGATAAACAGCTGGATTGCTCCTGCTGGATGGGAGCAGGGCCCACCTATTTAACTCCTATGGTAAGAAGTGTTCTTGTCCTCTACATTGGTCATTTTCCAGGGAGCACCAAATTTGGATCCTCTGTCCACTGTAATCTTTTTTCTCGTGATGTCTCCAGAAACAAAATAGCATCAGTTTAGGGATAGCTGCCCACACTGGGGATACTAATGGTGACCCTGCTGCATTAGCAAATTTTAATTATTCTTATGTGGCCTCCTCCTATTCAGACAATCCCATTTCTAATAGCTTTCCCTCCACATTTTCTGCAAATGTCATCTGGCCTGTGATTCCTGGGAAACAGTCTCTCTCATCTGACCCATGGGACACCCGTGCACAGTCGGAACTTGGGTCGCTTCCAGCTTACATTTTTTTCCCTCCTAATCCACATCACTAGCAATTGTTTTTTGAAATACTGCATCTGGTATAAAGGAGTCACCCAGAGGCTGGGAACGAACAGCTGATGCTTGTCAAAAAGATGCATAGCCTGTTCCACAGGTTATCACTATCTTTGATTCCATCAGCTGTGCCTGTCTCCAAAGATGATTCTTCCCATGGCTTGCACTAGGCACAGGTCCTTATCTGCCTCTTCCAGGGCCAAGTTTAGATTTGGCATAGCAGATTCTCCCTCACTTGAACTATGTCCAAGGTACATGATGGAATGAAAGCCTTCATAAACTGTCTCCTCAAGGCTGTTCCTCCCCCCCACTACCATCTGATTTGCTATTTTTGCCATTATTTTAAGAGGGCAAATCTTCCCTCTGTCTCCTTAGGAATGGCTATGAAAATAAAATACACACGCAGGCACACATTGTGTGCAACATTAAGAAAATAATTTTAAATATACTTATTTATTTATTTATTTTTTAAGTGACTGTAAGACCCAAAATCCGCAGTGGAAAATTCTTGGTAAAGATGCTTTGGTCTCCAGTTGACAGGCACCACAAAATACCACTGTTTTCTTATCAGTTTAGCAATTTACAGAGAAATAAGTGCTCAGAGCCCATCCACTGCCCCCAGATTCCAGGCCTTTTCTGTACAGCTAGTAAATCTTTCCTCCACCAAACAAGCTGCTGCCATTTTAAATCTACTTCTACCAGCTGAAGTACTTGTCTGTGGATTTCAAAAAGTGAGTGAAACATTGCAAATAACAAATGCCATTTCCTTCTCTAACTTTGTTAGATGCAATGCAAGAGATCCATGACAGGACAGACAACAGGACTGTATTCTTGGGGAGAAGCCAGTCTGCAGCTCCATGCACATTACAAGGTGCATCCCCAATAACACAACTCTCAGGTAAACATCTGGATTTAGAAAAGCAGATACTGAAGATACATGTACAACATCCTATTCCTAGTCCTTTTTAGTTCTAAAATAGAAATTGAAGTGTAAGTAGGACATGATCACCTGCCCAAATCTGTTTCCCTTCTTACTTCAAGACCAATCACGTCCTCCACTGGTTCTTCAAGTGAGGTGTACCCAAAAATTACTGGAGTGGAGCTCAAAAAACCCAAACAACTCAACCCATAACAACCTTCCTCTTTGCCTCTACCAGCATTATAATGGTGTTAGACACCCACGTCAAATTCTCACACAAATAATGCTTCCCTTTCAGCACAAAGGAATATTTATTGCAATTATTTGGCAAAATAACTTTGCAAAAACAAATAGCTGAAAGAAAGCTTTGATATGTTTGCAGACATTTTATGAAACAAAAGAAAACGTAAATTCTTTGATTTAATCATACACAATGAATTATTCATCCAGCCCTTTTCTGTGTTAATCAGTTAACACAAGGTGATAACACGACTTCAGAAAAAATGAAAACAAAACCATAAGATTTGTAAGAAGGTAAGCATTATCTGAAATATGAACCAGAATAGAGCATGCATAATGAGATAATGAGGGTTCCTTTTAAGACAGAGGTAAAGAGGAAAAGCCAGCACACCTTCTGAACAAGGAACAACAAATTCATCTCTCATGACCTTCATTATGTTGATTCCAAAGGAGAAGGTGTTTGCTGAGGACATGCAAAAAGCCAAATCCAGCTGCAGTTACCTGACAGTTCTTTTCCCTGCACTGTGCTCACTGCCACTGCAAAAGAGCCTGGAGAGCCTGGACTCAGCACTTTGGCCCTGCCCCTTGGAAAAAAGATTCGGTTCTGAGACTGAAAATGGGAAAAGTGACCCCTGGTTTCATGGTCTGACTAAAGGAGTCAGAGCAGAAAGTCTCACCTGCCTTACTGGAAAGTGGATTAGGACTGAAAAAAGTAAGAATCACAGAGGTACTGATGCTCTAGCATGCAGTCCCATACTCCTGGGGCAAAATCTACTCCCCATTTGGATCAAAGCTGCATCTGCACCTGGTCAGGGCAAGAATTGGTTCTCACAGAACCCTGGAGAGGATCCCTTTGGGAAGTCCAAAGCAGCACAGCACAGGGGGACCCCTCTCCACCAGCCCCACTCCACTTTCAGAGTCAAACCTTGCTACTGAGCAGTGACACAGGAGCTCTACTCCAGAGACACAACCCCCTATGAGGCTTATTTCACCACAGTGCAATGCCCATCACATCAGAATATCATTTCCTTCTCAGAAAAACCCATATTCATCAACATATCCATTACTATTTTTTTATATTTAATTGAAATTTTACATACTAGAAGCACCAACAAAATCTCGAGGTAAATGTAAATTTTCCTTATCATCACACAAGAAGTTCTCCATATGGATTTAGCACTTGATGTATACATATTTCTTTTAAACAAACCAACCCATACTTCCATGGAATTTACCATATTGGTGAATATTTATCAAGAAGAATGTTTTGTGATTTTTCCAGACTTCTTTTCCCTTGACCCCTAAACGTCTCTGCTTGAACCTGCATGAAATATATGCATACAAAAATACAAAGAGACTCCGAAGACAGAAAGAGAAGTGGCACTTGGAATTCCAACCTGCTGAGAAATATTTACTCTTACTTCACTTGACTTAAAAGTAGCTGAAGGGAGTTACTCTGAACAGTAATTTTATGCCTTGTAAAAGCTATCAAAGTTGCACACAGATGCATTTTACAGAGACTCAAAGGAATGCTCACACTTCTTGGCAGGTGAGTTAAGCCTGTGGCACTGTCTGGAGACAAGGTTGCAAGGGTGAATCAAGCAGTCCTGAAGATCCAAATCATTACATGAATTTAAACATTTTCTCAGCATCTGTATTCCCCAAGCCCACGAGTGTGCTTTTGTTGGTTAAACCTTTCAAAATGCTAATGCCCTCTGAATGGCTGCAGCTCTAAATCCTGTGGTGCCCAAACCAGCTCCAGGGCGGGCCAGCCCGCATCCTAATGGTCCTGCTTGTGGACTAAGCAAAGGCAGGTGATTCCTTCAGTAGGGAATTAGCCTGTAATAGATTTGTTTCTGGAGACAGAAAATATGCTAAACAACTGCACCTACTTTTTTTTCTTTTTTTTTTTTTTTTTTTTTTTTTTTGCCCCTCCTTTTTTTTTTTTTTTTTTTTTTTTTTTTCTTTTTTTTTTTTTTTTTAAAAAAGCAACAAAATATACAGCCCTCTAAATAAGGTGGCAGCAGGTGCTAAGTTAAACTCCTACAGGCTGCAAATACAAATTTCTGTATTGATGCAAACACAGTACAGAGCAGTGAAGATGCAAGCCCTGGAAAGATTGCAGGAGCCATGCTCTTTTGTAAGCAGACTATTTTAATACATTTTCACTTTAAAGTCCTACCTCCTGTTACTGCTAATCCCCCTCATCCATAAGGAGCAACTGTGAGTTGCTAGAAATGTATTTGAATGCACTTACTGTGAGAAGCCATGAATATCACCACCAGAAATTATGTACTGTGCCTTCTTCCCTGCCACCTTTGCCCTGAAAAGCTTTGGCTTCTCAGCTTACTTTGCAATAGTTTCTTTTATCTGAAGCATTATTTTGTGCTTTATTTCTCTGAGTTCCAGAGGTCAGAATTAACCTGTAGCAAGAGAAATGAAATAAATATAGGTCAATCTATTAATTGGATGACCTACTAAGAACTTTACAATAAAATCTGAGGGCCAAGATTTTTCAAAACCAGACGAAAATGAGATTTTTGCTTGGATACTAGTTATGGTAAGAAATCACCACTCTAGTGCCTGCAGTCAGTTCTAACCTTGAGTTTACTTTAGAAATAAATAACTAACAGCAAGCCCAACAATAAAATGTGCATGAATGTCTTTAATATAAAATATTCCCTTCTAAGAGGTGAATGGACAGCAGTAAATTAATAGGGAGGCAGAAATGACAAATAAAACTCTTGAAACTTGTGATTCTAGGTATCATTGTGTAAGAGAATCAAATGGGTCACTGAAGGCCCTTCATAATTAGATGACTGACTCCCAGTAATATCCACAGGAATTCTAGGACCAAATGGCAGCATGAATTAATAGGAAATGTTTCTCCAAAATCCCCTTTTCATTTTCTAAGATGTCAGCCAGGCATTCCTATGCCCAGCTGTATTGGAGATGGTTTGGTTATTTTTTTTCACAGTTACCAACCTACCTGAAGGTCACAGGTAGTTCCATAATGGCACTGTGTGCAACAATAACAGCATCAGAAAAAAGCAGGTCTGTGATCCATCAGTTTTGTGACAAAAATGTTCCACCCAGAACAACCAGGGCGAGTTGCAGATTAAAGCAAGGCCATCATTCATGCTAAGGGTGAACACAGGAGCACAGCCTGGCTCAGAGCTTCTGGCCTCCACCAGCTCCTTTCTTTGCCCTGTCAGGACTGGGGTGGGGATGGGGCTCTTCCATTGCCCAAATATTAAGTGGCAGCAAGCTGTGCAGGCTGGGTCTCCCTGCATGAGGCAGGGGAGAGCCCGATGGGATTCATCAGTTCTGGCTTTGAACTCCATCTTCCCAGAGCTTTTCCTCACAGCCAGCTCCCCAAAGATGACCAAACTAAAATAAAAAGCCAAATTTAATTAGATTATAAACTAATTAGCTGGCTCTAAGTGGAGAAAACTCAAAAGAGGGTAGGCAAGGCAGAACAGAAATAAAAAAAAAGGTTTATACCCAAGTCTTCCCCTGTTAGCTACATTCCTGCAAGTAGGTCATTGCTTCCAAGCATGTATTCAAGAAATTAATGGCTCTGCTTTGCAGCAAACTGCACAGATAAGAAAGTCCTCTCTGGCTTAGGAACCACTCATTCCCATTTCTACAGACCTGACTGTGGAGTTTACACTCTGCTCTCTGCCTTTTGAGCATCAGCCTCACATTCCTGCTCCTCACACTCACCTTATTTCCACCTGGTCACTGCAGGCTGGAAACTTCTCCCCCACACTCAGCTTCTCACCTTAAAAGGAGCAGCCCCACCTGAACCACTATTTACTTAAGGATAAAATTACCAGTTAGATGCAAAAGAAGCCAAATTATTGCCAATTAGCTTTTTATTCTATAGTCTCTTAAAACACTTCTCTGTCCCTGAACAGCTGGCTTTTTCCCCACATACAGCCACTCACAAGGACTTGAGCTTTCACCCAACTTGAAATCAGTGCTGGGACACACTGCTAGTAAAAAGCATTGCAAAGGAAATATTTTGGATTAGTTTTTGCCTTTGAGCTAGTGCTTTATGTCTCTGCTGATCCTCTTTGCTTCCATTTGGGGAAGTTGCATTTGGGAAAAAGAGGGCCTTGACAAACACTAATGAAAAAAATCCCTGGTCACAGCTTCCTCCTCAGCATCCAAAAATAAAGCCAAGCCATGACCCATAGTTATGCAGAGCAGTTGTCCTCCTCTATCTGGGCATGCCAGAAACTTCCTCCAGAAATTAGGGAGCTCCCTCTCAACTCACTAATTTCTCACCCATCCTGTTCTTGTCTAGTCCCTTGTTTGTAAGGGATGCCTACCAGATAAAATGGAAATTGATGCTGAACATTACCAGCTCACAAAGCAGCCTGCAGCAGGTTCTTTACTAAACCTCACAGGAAAGTCACAAGAAATGCAGGATCCTCCTCTTTACCAACACAAACTTGGAAGTTTTCAACTAATCCCAGATAGCAATTTCCTTCTCAACAGTAGAAATAATCTTGGCTGTACAAAACAGCCAGTATCTTCTGAATTTGAGTGGTCAGCTGGGATTTGAAGTGTTCTGGATTTTTATTCTTCCTCTATATGATTAAATTCTGCATTCTAATATGGATCACTCCCACTGTAGAGGGGTAGTTTAAAAAGCTACCTCCTAAAAGGCTGTGATCTTGTCTGTTGTGGTGATACAGAACTACAGGTATGGATGTAGAACTGCAGGTGGGAGAAAAGCTGAGGAAAGGGATGCTTGGTTTTCCTTTTGAAATTCTTGCATTTTCCCCCATAATTAGAAAGCCATTTATAGCATTGGAGACTTGGTCTCCTGTGTCTGAAGGGCACCTAATTGCTGAGAGGGAGTCAGTTGCTCTCTGAAAAAAGGGGTTATAATTTAATGGATTGAAATGCAACAGCTCCGAATAGCAGCAGTAGAGACGGATGCAAAGAGTGCAAATACTGGAAATACTGGAGAGCTTCCAAATGCTTGGCATTAAAAAAAGAAAAGAAGAAAAAAAAAAAAAAAAAAAAAAAAAAAAAAAAAGAAAAAGAAAAAAAATGTAAGAAAAGGGAAAAGAAAAAGGCACATGGCATAGCAATATAAAGCTATGTCACAAATGCAATTTTTTTCTAAGTCGCTTGCAACACTAAAGCTGAAAGCTAGAAGTACTAGAGAAAACTGGACAGGTCAGTCCTAGCAAAATCATACCCTTTTTTTTTTTTTTT
>WEIU01003612.1:91442-194999 GCA_013389925.1 Aegithalos caudatus | reverse complement strand
TTTTTTTTTTTTTTTTGTGGGATGGCTTTGAGAAGGGCAGCTGCCACAAATGGATCTGGTTTCAGTGCCCTCTAAGGAGCTCTGTGGATCCACCTCCCCTTGGTGAATTGTCTGCATCAGCCTTGCAGAGGAATAGCAATGCTTTGATGAAACTGAAGTCATCAAATTACTTTTGGTGATGACTCTGAATGTCTGACACTTAAAAGAAACTGAACAAGCTGGAAGAGGCCTCTCTACTATCAGTTTTCCATTCACTTATCTATATTGACTGTGGCAGAGAAGTTTTGGATTATATGTTGTCTTACTATCTGCCATCCAGATACTTCCTGCAATTCCATCCTGATTATGCCATCGTAATGGTAAAGCTCCTGTAAACTACAAACCAGATATATCTCATGTTGATATTTATCTCACTATACCTCTCTGTCTTTATCTAAGCTGAAGCTCATAACTACAGCAACTGGATTATTTTGGAGTGCACCAGGTTGACCAAAGGGATTCCTTCAGATGGGAACTATTGTATTATTTGAAAAAGAAAGGCAAAAAGAATGTCTGCTCTGAATTTTGCAATATGCCACAGATAAATGTGCCTTCAGGTAGTCTGAAAAGCTGAATTATACTTGTATAAAGAAATTGCTTGTCCAAGTAGAGATCAAGGATGTATTAAAAGGATTTTGGCAATCACAAGAATGAAGCCAACAGATGACCAAGGTAGGGAGTAAATTTAGAAGAGTCTGTCCCCTTGTGCATAGAGGGGGATGTTTTAACTACTCTGGTACACTTCTCAGAAACCCCAAATATGCTTATCTAACACACATCTAAAAGCATGCCTATAAAGGCAGCTATTTTAACACAAATCAGAGGCACTCTTTCTGGCTTCTTCATATGGCAACTGTGGTATATGCCCTCTAATCATACAAGACACACTAGAACAAATGTGGTCATTTTTCTGTAGTACTACTGTAGATGTCATCTTGAATGGGACTGGAAACTCTGGACAACCTCTACAAATATGTTTTTAATACCCCAGGACTCATAAACAATGCTTTAGTTTCTTTTAGGAGAGCTCCTTAAGCCGTGTCTTTGGACCAGAACCCAGATGACAAAACGTTACTTAGCTTTTTACATATTTCTTTCCTATCTTTCTTATTTCCTCTGAACTTTACAAAACTCAACCACAGTCTAGATTGCAGTTTGAAATAATTTTCAACCTCCTCATTTAAATTTGCAAAAATAAAGGAAGGGTGAGTGTGAAGGTAAGGAACTTATTTTTATATTCTGTTGTTGTTGGATCTTGAGGATAACAATTACTGCAAACACATAATGGGTAAGTACCATTTGTCACCCCTCATGCTTGTAACAAAAGTTACTGCAGTGGTACATCAGAAGAAAGAAAAAGCTTCTCATGATGCACTTCACAGTCCTTCATCCTGATACTCAAGAGAATGAGTCACAGCCCCAGGTGTCAAGTATCCCCTGCAGAGAATCAGACTGACAGGAGTCCTTCTCTATTAGTCCCAGATACTGATACAGATGTTATTTGTATTAATAGAACTGCTTAATATATTCACTAAGAAATAAAATGAGTTCTGTAAACTATTTGTCTCAGTGCCATCCCACAGCAGCCAGGTTTGGGTACTTGTAGGACTACACTCAGTTTCTTTCATGGGAATCTAAGCAGGGGAGGGGGGAGAAGAAAAATGTCTATAAACATGGGTAGAGAACTGGCAACAAGATCAGAAAATTGAGTATTTTCGGTACTTTTGGTGCAGCAACTTCTATTTTTTGTTGTAAAATAATCAGAGGAGATACAAACACATCAGAAGGTATGAGAGCAAGGCCTATCCCATTAGGAAGGAATGTTTTGTCATTCTAATTTGGCAAGGTTGCCCTTGGACATCTAAGAGGCCACCTATACAGCAGCTTTGGCAGCTGGATTATACAGTGGAAAGTGCAGAATATATAACCTAGTCAAAGCTGCAACTTGCTAAACCAATATCTCCACAGTTTCAGGAAAACAAAAGGAAACAAAAATAATCCCACAAAATTTGTTCTAAACCTGCTTCTCTCTTTGCTCAGATTCATACTACATGAGCTGGCTGTCAAGAAATATGAACATTCAAAAAAGGATTCTGAAATAAGCAAAGTTTCAATGTTCTTAAAGATTATTTCATTTAATTCTGTCTGTCAAGTGTGATGGGTTTTTTTTTTTCAAACTAGACAATTTTTCTCACCATAATACATGAGTTACCAACTTTGTATTACAAGCAAGAGTGCTGAAGAATATTATAAGACTAGAAAGTCTTCATTATTTCTGCATTAAGTGGTATGATTTTTAACCACCAATAGACAAACTGATCCTAATTTCCTACATGAAAATCCCACAGGGAATTGGCTGTTGATTAACCAATAGAAGACTATGCTTATTCTATCACTCACTTCAAACCCAAGCTAATTTTAAAAGTGCCTGTCTTTCAGATATCAGACCATGGCCCCATTTCTGATAGATGTGTTTTACACAGCTCTGCCAGAACCATGTGGGAGCTGTGGCAAGGGGTTTTAACCCCACCTGGGTTCATTTTTACTGGGGCAGTGCTGGCTGGGGTTCATTACAAACCTGAGTGTGGATTGTGAGAGTGATTTGCCCTTGCTGCTGACAGAGTGGAGGTCAGTCCTTCTGTGTGTGCTGAGGGCTTTGGACAAGTGCAGAGCATCTGCAGAGAATCTTTTCCCTGCAAGGTCACAGCCCTGGCACCCCAGAGCTGTGATCCAGCTTCACCACTTCACCCTGCAGGGAGTTAGGTTTGATTCTCAGCCTTTTCCTGTGTGCCCTTAAAATGAGAAAAAAAGACCACAGAGCAAGTGTCATCCAAAGTTTCTTGCTTTTCACCTGGAAAATCAAGAACTAGGCCTAAGTGTGCCAGCAGCTCCAGCCTGAGCTGTTTGTAAAGGAAAAACTGGGCAGTTTGTAGAGAGCAACTTGAACTGGACCCCTTTTCCCTTGAAGCCACCTGCTGCACAGCTTTACCACTTCCTAGGCATGTTTGGTAGTAAGTTATTTAAATTTCTCATTAAGATTTGGAGAAACAAAAATGAATGTCAAAGTATGTGTCTTATCTCATTTGCAACATTGCACTGAGTTTATTTTTAAAGCCCTGCAACCAAGGAACCAAAAGAATGCCATGTTCTCTTCGAAGCACATGTAAAGTGCACATATTTAAAAAGAAAAATCTGAGTTATCTCTAACCAAGAATTATTTGTGAAAAAAGTTTGCAAAAGACTTTGATATTCCAAGATTGGTTCAGTTTAGTAGAGACAACTGACTAAGAGAAATAAAAAAAAAATAACTCCTCAAAGGTCATTCTTCATTTTTCAGCTCTAGAGCATGTGACACTTCATTTTTATTTCTGGGACAATGCAGTAGCCAATAATACATAATTCTACATGAAACTGGTGGCTCAGACCATATATATTAAAAAATAACCTTTTTCCTTCGTTCTTGGAATTTATTGGAGTTTTAAATTTACTATTTCATTTAAGTGTCATTGCAAGGCTTAATATCTGCCCTTACAAGACACCTGTACAGCAACATTAATTGCATGTACATGCAATATTAATGCAATATTAATAGCCATTTGGGTAGTTAAAATTAAGACTTCAGGGAGGGAGACATTTTTAAAAAAACAAGAATAGTTTTGAATGTCCACTTCCTTTTACCTTAGGAATAAGGAGAGGTAGGTCAGTTTTCCAGAGGAATTGACTGGGTGCTTTTGGCAAGACTGGGAATGCAGAGGTGTGAGTGTCCACCCCAGCTGACCAAGCAGGGAGTGAGGATTTGGCTTCAGTGTTACACAGTCCAGACCTCCAGCAAGCACTCCCTCTGAACCCAAAGCCCACTGCAGCAAAGCTTTGCAGAGGATAACATTTCAATAAAATGATGTATGTGGCAAAGTTTTACTTCCCCAAAGTACTCCAGATGGCTCTCTTGGGAGGCATTAAAGGGATGAAAAGAGGTAATGCTCCTTGGAGGTGGAGGATCCACGGGACAGATAGGAGCCTTTTCCCTTTCCCTCTGCAAAGGGACATGACTGGTGCCACAGTATCAGAAATGCTGCAGAGCCCCCTAACTCCCACTCCTGTGTTTTAACTGGCACATTCCATTTAAAGATTAGACTCCCTTCAAGGCCTTTCCTTTTGTAGTGCACAATTTAGTCATGAGTATCCACTAAATCTAGTGTAAGTGTCAGTTTGAGATAGAACAGCCAGGGTTCTGCAAATTTCTTTTTCAAACAAGTAAAACTGTGCTCCTAAAGGACTGACAGAGTGTAGCATTAAAGAAGCTCCTTCACCCTAATCAACTTTGTAAAAATCCAGAGAAACGTATTCCTGGATAACTTTGACCAAGAGCTTTGAGCTCTGTGTGGTGTAGAGTTTTCCACCCCCACTGCAGATGAAGGCAAGAAAAAAACAGTTAGAAAGAAGAGCTTTATAGACCTGTCCCACTAATTTTATCATTTCCATATTATACAGTCAAATTCAAAATAGATTTCAGCACAGACTGTTAATAATCTGACTATAATTTTTTTCTTTTCTTCCATAAGAAATTCCTTAATTGAATTTTTTAGAAGGAAAAAAAAAAAAAAAAAAAAACCAGAGATTTTTTCCTGCCAAGCAAAGCCCTCTCTTTAAAGCCCTATTTCTCCTTCTCTCATTGGAAAAAACAATAAATACATTCTTTCACACCAGGAGTTAAGAAGTACATTATTTATCGTAGTCAAGAGTTCCTTTCTCAGTGTATCCTGGATATGAGCTCATGCCATATCAACAACCAACAATAGCTATTGTTCCTGGAGGTTTAAGGAAGTTTCTGTACCCTGTTTCCTGAACACAGTATGTAAACTAATACACACAAAAAAGGTGTTTCATATTATTCCAGGTACACTGGGCCCCCTCCATGTCAGCCTGCTGGCCAACATTTTTGCAGAGAGCTGGAAGAGTAAATGTATCCTTGTGTTTACCCATTTAAATGGAAAGAAGGTACTTCCATCACAAACTACATGGAAACAGAATCCAAAGAAACACAACAATGTGTTTAATTTAGAAAGAGCACCTTCTAGCTCTTGCCTTGTAAAACTGTCCAGCCTTATGGGTTAGTTCCTCAGATAATTCATCACTTCTATGTTCACTTGATTAAGAAGGCAAAAATCCTGAGGGTTCATGCACATTTTGATGTTTGTTACCATGTACCAGCAAAGAAGGGAATGACTGAGCTGTGACCTATTTGTCTCCCTAAGCCTCAGGCCAAATATTCATGAAGGTGTAGGTGTACATGTGATGGATGTACACCTTGTTCTGCACGACACAGTCATGCCAGAACTTTGGTGTGAACATCTCCAGGATGCCCTAAACCACATGGACCTTCTCAGAATATTCCAGGGCAGGCCTATCTTGCATTTTTTACCTCTTCTTGCTGGAGTCTGCCTGGCAATATTACGTATTTCTGTCAGAGAAGGAAAAATTTGTTGGATTTTTCTTTACTATCACACAGTCTTCATTTTCTAAAGGAAGGACAAGGCAATCCCACTGGTATCAGTGTATCTGCAGGTAGCAGAGGTTACTATCACTTATCCTCCACAAATGCTAGCCAGTCCTCAGGCATGGAAGTTGGAACTAAATGATCTGTAAATTCCCTTCCAACCAATGATTTTTTGATTTCCCCACAGCCTGCTGGAAAGTGGGAGGTTTCCAGTAGGTTTCCAGTAGGGAACACTTAACATGCCAAAGATTCCACCACGTTGCTCCTGATGATGGTGCTACTGGAGCACCACAGTGAGCACAGCTTGTGAGAAGGAGAACAGAGAAATTGTCTCTCCAGACACTCCTGTCTTGGCTGCAGGGAACTTCATCCTGACCTCTCCTTCCAGGTAGCAGTGAGCATGGTGAGGCCCTACCCTCAGTCCTGGCTTAAATCACTGCTGCATTTACAAGGCAACTCTCTAGGAAAGGAGACACTTTTCTGGTGAGGACTGATGACCGTGATCTGAACCTTGAAACAGGACGGGAAATAAAGACGTGATAAAGGCATTAACAATGTATGGTTTAATATATCAAGGCTGAGCAAGCCAATTAGGACTGAATAGAAAGTAAGCTAAATCTTTTCCCACAACTCTAATCCTTTCTGTAGGATTTGAAAGAGAGTAAAAAGCTGCTACTGCTTTAAAAGTTACTTTCATGGTCATTTTTATGTTTTTATACTAATAATCATGCTCCTGCCAGGAGCACAAATGAAAGTGCTGAAATACCCCACAGCCTTTCCTATGAGATTTACAGGCTAATTTTACAGATCCAACAAGTTTGAATTATTGGGATAGGCTTCAAATGAGCTTCTAAATTTGGGAGTATTTCTCTGAATCCAATATGAGATATTTACCATTTGATTTTTTCCTCAGCCCTATGGGAGCCACAGCGTATTGTTGTGCTTTTACTGCATGTCCTATTTAAGAGTTTAATGCTGGCTCTTAGATCTTTTATTTCCAGGCAATCTGTGCAGTTACTGACAGTGTCCAATTGACTCCTCTGAGTGCTGCTCTTCTCAGAGCCTGACACTGTGAGTGAACTTGGAAGAGCACAGTGAGGGCAGGCAGAGGTCTGGGCTGGCTTGTCTGTACTTGACTTCCAGTTAGAATTTCAGAGGGCTTTATTAACAGTGTCACTGGGGAGGAAAACCAAGGAGAGGGAATGAACAAAGGGAGACTCAAAAGAGGAGGATCAGACCACGTCTCACTGCCAGAAACCTCTTCAGTCCTGTAACACAGATTGCCCTCAAAAATTCCTGCACAGGAGGAACTATGGATGGGACTGTAGTCCCTGGAATGATCCAGGAAAAGACATTTTAATGTGAAATATTACACTACCCACTGTAGAAATTATGACAAGGATCTCCCTAATTCTCCCATAAAATTGGAAGAACAAAAGGTGGCTTAAAGCCCCCTCTATCCTTGAACTTGACTTCTTAGTTCTAGCTCATCAGGCTAGTGCTGAATTTTAAATGAAATATTTAATTGTCCATTTTCTCATTCCACCCAAAAGTGGAACAAAAAAAAAAAAATCATCAGTATTAATAATCAAAACCTACACTAAGAGAAACTTTAATACATATATATGAATTGTGCCCTTGTAGACAAGGTTGCTGCTATCAATTTCTCCTTGGCAATGAATAACAAATTAACCTTCTGATCATCATCAGCTATGATTTCACTCTGTGGATGTCATGAATTCTGTTTCCAAAGTCTGTGGGGACCTGATTCTGCAAACATTTTGGAACATTTAAGTTTTGACCCTAAATCTGTGTTACTTAACCCCATGATTTCATCTTATTTGAGAATACTTTTAATGGAATAGCTTTAGAGTATCTGTAAATGTGGGTGTTTGTGGTATTAGTGTGTATGATTGGAAAAACCCTATGTTAATATAGATATTTCCCAAGTGTAATTTTCAAAGTCAAGGAAAAACAGTTTTAAAAAATTCTTAGATAGACATGCAAAGAAGAAATACTAGTCCTCATCTTTCTAATACACCCTTTTCACTCTAGGTTTTAAATAACAAACCCCTTAATCTTATTAACTTAAAATCATGTACTTTTTTTTTTTTTTTTTTGGTCATTTAGCNTTTGGTCTATTAGCAAAAAAAACCCCAAAACATCAAAAACATATTTTGGAGACCTAAACTTATAATCCGTATTTGAAGGCTTTGAAGACCAAAATCTAAAAACACAAAGGGAAAACTCTAATGAGTAAGAAGCTTCTCCATTTTTTCCTCTTCTGCCTCAATCCTCTCCATGAAATACACACGTGTATGTGCACACACACACACAGTTTAAGGACTGATTGGCACTTGAAAGCAGCTACACCATACAAGAGACATTACAATGAAACATAGAAAAGAAGACTGCAAGTGAGCTAGAGCTTTGGGGCTTAGAAAGGCATTTTAAAATATTTTTCCATTCAGCTATTAATATTGTATTAAAAAAATAATAGTTTTAGCTCAAATTCCCATGTTTCAAAGCTCACACAGCTCTAACACTAAGGTTATCTTGTTTGGCATGAGAACAGCTCATGTCTACATTAAAGCTGGAAGCTTAGAAGTGACATAAACAGGCCTTTTTCTATAAAGATAAAAGGCTAAGCTTTAAAGAATTTTATATTTATAGATAAACGTTTCCATAGTAATCATTACAGTGAAACTTGCTGGTGTCAGCAATCCTTTGCATACAAAAATGGCTTATATTCAAATTAGCAGGAATCACAGAATCAGATCCCAGCTGCTACCTGAAAGAAGGGCTTACAGAAAAAGTGTGAATGGGGCTCTCTGGGGTGGGCAAATGCCTTTATTTTGGTCACCTCTCTGCTCCTTTCTGCCCTTTGTGCCAATACAATAAAACAGGAGATACGATGTAAGAGGCAACTTTGCAGCCAAAACAAAGCAAGTTGAATGACCCAGGTGTCCTTTTCCATCTCTAATTTTTAAGTTTCCATGATATAAATACAAATTAAAGCATAAGACAGGTAACAACCAGAAAGCTGGGCCAGGTGACAGCAGTGTGGTTTTCTCCTCACTTTTCCCCCGTGACTTGGATTCTTTTACAATACAGTACAAATGCTATCCCTGCTTTGGGAAGATGTCCATTTCTTGTTACCTAAGGTAAAATTTCATATGATTTTGTGAAGCTGGGCTTTCCCAGAAGTGCTCAGCAAAGGCTCATGTAAATACAATCCCAGTGATGAGCCTTGCTGGGTCAGGACTGCCTCCTTATTACAGCTGCAACAGGCAGACTGGCACTCACAACCATGAAAGTTATTTAAAGCAGTGAGGTTACAGTAATCATGTAAGATAAGACTCAAATCATGTGTTTCTGGAGGTTTTCTACAATGCCCTAAAGTAAATTAGGTTTTAATTAAAAAAAAAAAAAAAAGGAGTGATGTGAAGGCTTTCAGTCTATGAATTTTTAAAGCTCTGCCCGTTAATTAAACAAAGGAAGGAGAATATCACATTCTCTTTTTTTACAGGTGGCAAGATGAAGGAGAAGAGAGGTGAGGTGACTTACTCAGGGACAACATGGTAAGTCAGTAGTGCCTGGCACAGAACCAAACCTCCTCACTTGGAGATTACATCCTACTCACTCCTTGAAGTCCTGAGGAAGGGAAAAGAAAAATAGCTAAGAGAGCTGTTCAGCTTTGAAATGAGAACGCTCCGTGTGTGAGCCCACAGGCGTATGAACATATGCCATGGGAGAGATGCAAGTAATACTCCCTGATCAGCAATAATGAAAACCTCCCTCCTCCACCTCTTTTCTTTAAAAAAAAATAAAAATTTTTAAAAAGGCAAACCAGGGAGGAGGGTAAGTCTGAGTGCTTTGCAATTAATATACAAACGTTTCCATTGTAATCTGAGCATTAATACCTGTCACTGTCAGCACCTCTTTGCAGAGGGGGTTTGCCTGCTGTTTCTCTTGGCACTCTGACACAAGGGATTGCTTTCACAAGGTGCACCTCCAATAGCCATTCCACACGGGTTTTTACGATATCTTTGGAGACGTATATCCAGTTGTTTGGCTCCTTCAAAGCTCCTCAAGTTTGGGGCTCAGCTGGAAAAGGAAAGTAGCCTCCAATAAATAATGGAAGTCTTTTGGCCGGGGAGATGTTTGTGTTAACACCTAGCAGAGGGGAGGGAATGGGGCCGGGAAGAGTGGCCGCACTTCAAAGAGGTTGCCCCTGGCTCCAGCCAGAGCTGCCTGTGGTTGGCAAGAGCCTTGGCTCTCCTGCCTGGAGCAGCTCAGCAGGATGGCTCGTGGCTGGCCCCTGCTCTCAGGTGCTGTCACAGAGCATTAGTGCCCGGGAGAAGCAGAGAACGGGATGGGAAACATTAAAAGGAATTGTTGGGCTTGTGCTGCGCTGAGCGGCGCGGGTTTGATGGTGGCAGGTGGCAGCAGCAGCCTGGCACAGATGACAATTTCTCCTGTGAGATGCTCAGCAGTGAACCTGAAGCGTTCCTTCTCCCCTCTGCTCCTTATATCCTCTGCATAACTGAGGATGAAACCATCAGAGAGTCAGGGGAGGGTTACAGTGCAATTGTAGTACTTAAAAATCACTTGAGCTGAGCCAAGATCGAAGAAAGTCAGTGGGCTTTGGGTCAAGATCTACCTGTGGACAGCAGCATTAATTATATTTTTGCATTTCTGCAGCACATCCCATCCCAGCATGTGGTGTTTTACAGTCATCAGTTAAGACCCAGACGTTCTAGGTAAGGAAGAAAACCCAACTATTTTACAGAGGAGGAACTCATGCTAAGGCAGACCTTTCACTGTGTGGGGATCAGAAGATTATAAAGAGAAATCTGTGAATTCTCTGTCCTCGCTACACTTCTAGCCCTGGTGGTCACCTAATATTCAAGCCCACAGTGGATGTCACAGTGGTTCTCTGGAAGCCATTCCCCCCAACACACACTTTGGGAATGACCTTCCTTCCTGGCAGTCCTTAGGATTAAACTCTGTGCACACCAACAGCTTCCACAGTCACACAGCAGATGCCACTTCCCACCACCTCTGTGAGTATGTGCACATACACTCATCATCTTAAAAAACAGATAGCTGTTCACCAGCCATTATTTATCACACCAGAGCCTGATAGACCACTGGCTCCTCTCAATTTGAACAGGAAATAAATGCAATTACTTGCCATGTCTGTTGGCAGATGGTGATTTTTACATTTTTGTAGTAGTTCTGTATGTGTGTGTGTGCACACGTGTCAGAAGGACATAAAACTTTGGAGAAGAGCAGACACTTTAGTTAAATATCCTGGAATCCCACTCTAATCTCTCACTATTGTGTGTTTTATGAAATAAATTCTGCCCTGAAATTTTCCATGTGTGATCTCAATGGTAGGTAGAATAGAAAGTTTGAGAAAGAGTGTCTGCTTAGACATTTTATGCTATGAGAGTAGGATGGAAAACACTTCTGCTGCAAGTTCCAAATGCCTTTTAAAAAATAGCCAGTTAGACACTTCAAATGCATTTTCCTTCAGTTTTTTAGCCCCTTTTAGATTAAACAAAGTCTGAGGCAAATTGGCCAAGGGATTTCTGAAGGACCACATTTGCAGATGCCAATTATAAAACAACTATGTCATCCACATTCCAAAATATTTCAGACAACATTTCAGGGTAGTTAAATGGACTTATTTCACCACCACTTTTTGATGGTGCAATACATATTTAGGGAGAGAGTAACGAAAAACTCGACTGCTCTGAAATGCCATCTTAAATTATTTGAATAAAAGGTGAGCTGATACATAGCTTCACACAGCACTTCATAGTGGCAGAAATGCCAAGAGTATCCCACTCAAATTAGGGAAAGATGCAATTCCCCTTATGTTCCTTCTATTTCTTGGTTTTTCCAGCTCTTTTCTTTTCCTCCCCATGAATTGCCTGTCGCCCCCACCATCCTCCTTCACCTTCCCACACAGATCCTTTTTTGTGAGTAACTGTGGAACGTTCCAGCTACGTTGTGAGTTAATGCAGTGTGATAGAGGGAGAGGCAACATCAGGAAGTCAGAGATTGGAAAAGTTAAGGGGCTGAGCCTCTGGCTTCAGTTCAATCGATAATCACCACGCACCTGGCCCCATGTTGCTCCTGCACAATTAACTCAGCCACTTTGCACATACCTCATCTTTTGCATCAGCTTGTGAAAAGTAAATTTGCTGTTTGCTGAGCCCCAGTCATGCAGGATGGTGAAAAAAAAAATAAAAAAAATCTCACTGATGGCAGTACAATGAGAGATTCAGTACAATGGGTCCAAACAAACCCTGGAGGATGAAGGTTTAATTTTCAGTGCACCTCGAGATCAGCAAACAGTTACAGTATGAGACTTCATCCCCACTGGAAAGAAAAATTCCCAGAACCATCAGGGTTGGAAATCAGGCAAATAATATTAAAATGAAAAGTGCAGGATGAATGGTGCTGAGCTGCTTTGTTTGTTGTTGTTTTGAGAAGGTAGCTAATTAGACAATGGCCAGGCATTGCCTGCTTGCTAGGATAGCTACCTCAATAATTTGTGCCACTGTGGAGTAATTTCAGCTGCAATATAAGTAGTTGTATTCCAGTCCAGAGGTGACCAAAATCCATGCAGAAGGCACAAGTGCTTTGGCATGGAGATGTTCTGTGCTGCTACAGGTTATGCCCAATCTACACTGAGCAGGCTAAAGCAGCATAGATGGTGTTGGAAGTACAAACCAAAAGCAGGCTGAAGGAGATTTTCCAATACTAGCTTGAAGTAATAAAATAAATACACATGTACATACACACAACTTCATTCTTATTTGCTCTCTCCTTCGCCTTTGCCCACATCAGTTCTACCAGGAAGGCAAAGGCACTGTTCACCTGACTTTCTAGGAGAGGCTGTCATCTGACACTGGAGAAGCTATCAGATGGTATCCATCTCCACAAATATTCTAATGGCCTTCTATCTGAGTTTGTTCCTCATTAAATGTTCCTGTACACATTACAAAATCATGCAGAAAAGGATATAGCAAAGAAAAACAAGCAGTGATGTTTTTGACTAAGGTGATCTTTCACTTTGCTAACCAACAAAACTCATTTTTTTCTTCTAATTTTATATTCTACTTTTTCTCTAGTTCTATTCTACCTGAATGCAACCTTCATTTTGTTGACATAATTATTTTTAAAATTATAATTGTAAATGAAGTTTAAGATAACAAAGCAGAGCACTTCAAATAAAAGAAGTCAAAACATTTCTTTCTGAAATTATAAATTTCAATTTTCTGACAGATTTGTGAATTTGTTTCTTCTGGAGCTAAATATGCAGAGCTGGTAAGAAGTTTCACTGCAAAAAATTCTGCCTAGCTCTGAAGATGAGTGGTTTTGTGTGTGCCTGCATTTTTGCATGAAAAGAGAGGAGCTGTTTAGCAAGCTAGGACAATGATAGAGCTGCCAGCACTGCCCCTCTTGATTGCCAGTGTTGGCTACTGTCTGCTGCCTGCCTGGAATCATTTTGCTGTGGATCATATAATCTCCCAGCATCATTGCCAGGGTCCCCAAGGCTCAGGGGTCTAGAGCTCAGTCAAGCATAAAACATTGTTCATACTCAGTTCACACCAGGCTGGAGCAGCAATGCTACTGCAGAAAAGGAAAAACGATTACAGCCTTGAGGAGTAGTAGTTCAGCAAATCCCCGTTAGATCTTTTTTCCTCCCTCCCCAAATAAATGAAACTGAACCAAAACTGATGCTGATCATTGTGTGTCCAGAGTCATGGGCCACTCTCCCAGCTGAGTACAGCAGAGCTCCCCTGGCTCTCAGAGCAATGATGCTGCTTTATGCAAACAGGCACATGGCCCACAGCTTATGTCACACATCCAAAATCCCATATAGACTTAATTTTGCTTTTCAAAGCCTACAGAAATCCACAAATTAACACCTTTTAGCATTATTCACTCCGAGTTTGTCAGTTTTTCCGCAGTAATCGATTAACAGTTGTTTTCAAGTTAGGGTTTATCTCTTGTTGGCGGGTATATTTATGACACATGGTTACACCTACAAGAATGTATTAAAAGTTTTTTGAGCAACTTGGAACTACAAAGGCAAACTAGTGCCTTGCAGTTGCTATAATCTTTGATGTCACTAGGAGACTGCATTTACCAGAATCAAGCAAGAGAGTTCTGTTTTCTGCAACTAAAGCAATCCAGGTTAAACTTTTAAAGAAGCAGAGTTGACGCAAGTAACTCACACACACTTTGAAATGTTCAGAGATATTATTAAGAGTGCCATGCATAAAACTTTTACCTGTAGATCTCCCCCTTGATTGACTTCTTTTTCTGAGAGAGGGAATGCTGTTTGTTACACAGCATCCAGCTGAACAAAAAGAGAAACAGAGCCTGAACTGTGTGCTCTGGGCACCAGAATCTGATGCAACTCACTTTCATCTCAGTGTAGCTTATCTGGTAGGCAGACCCAGTGGAGGCATGAATTCCTAAGGATAAGTTATATTATACAGCATGTGACTGGATTCAGCCAACTCACCAGTGATGAATTTGCCTTCTCTTCCAGAATTTCACTTGCTTTTAAACAGAAACCTCTGCAAATGGAATGAGTCTGTCAGTGTAATCTTTACCATAGTTAGACATGATGTAAAAAAAGGATACAAATATCTGAGTTGCAGACCCACAGTCCAGCCTGAGTGTCGAACTACCCTGATGTGATTGTATTTGGGCATGCATGCACATACATAAAACACACACAACCTGGGGGAGCTTATCTTTGATGACAAAGGATTGTGACTATGGAGGAATTCAATTCCCAGCCTTGCCTCGGAATTCCTCTATGTCTTGGATGTGTGATTCATGTAGTATCTTAGTCTCTCATGCATTTATGTGGACAAAACAGTCCTTTGGGGGCAAAGGCTGTTCTTCACTGCATGATTGTCTATTGCCTAATGAAATAGCCTCTGACAGGAGTTAGAACTTAGTCATGTCACAAGTAAGTTATTGATAGTCTTTTTTTTTTTTTTTTTAATGCCAAAAATGGATCACAATGAGGGCAGTGTTGAGCAAATTCTATAATTAAGGAACAACATGTTTCTAGTTTCATTTTCTCCTGTTGTAATAAATACTGCAAACACTTGTCTCACAGCACTAGTTCAAAGCATTCCAGGTTGCAGCGAGCTACTTCTCTGTTTGGGGGATATCAGTATAATACATGCTGCTATTTTATAAGGGTTTTCTTCAGACACGCAGAAATTTGAGACAGAATTCATCAACACCTTTTCTCTGACTGCCAACGCAGAGCTGTGGCTGGGAGATGTGAAATATTCTGCAAGAGTGAGGGAACAGAGGACCCAAGTGGGGAAGGCAAATCAAAGCAGCGCGGAGGCTCCAAAGCCGCGCCTGAGTCACCACAGCCAGAGCCCATCCAGGTCACCCTGGAGTCAGGTGGTGTCATTTTAATATTTCTCCTGGAAAAAGCAGCAACTCCATGGTGTGTGATGTTGTGCATCATCCACCATCACTCTCCTCATCCTCCTCTTGGATACACCCACACCCTGAGGCCGCAGAGCCAAGGACCGTGAGGGGACCGTGCTCTGCTTCCCCAGCGCCACGTCATGGTTATTTACCACACAGGGCTCTGCTTTCAAATATGTGTTTTAATTTCCTATAATCCCAGATCCTGCCATGATTATGTGGAATTCCATTTATTCTATTTGTTCTATTTTAAAAGGGATGAAGTCATCTGTGCTGGAAACTATGACCTGATTGAAAGTACTGAAACGCTGCAATGTCTCAGACACAGCTCTGGCACATGAAGAAGTATAAATTAAACTCTTCTGCAGACATTTGATCTCTTGCTATGAAAAGGGATATTGTGCTTCCTCTGTTTAACAGTATTCTCTGCCCACTGTGAAAAGAACTCTGTTTGCACTTTTTTTTTTTTTTTTTTAAGTGTGGCATTTTTTTCCACTCTAAATAGGATTGCAAATTAAGCTTCAGCATGTATACACACAGAGTCTATATATTCCTGACTGCTGTGAGCTCAGGGATGCCAATGCCAGATCTCCCAACCTCATTAACTAACTGATTTGATTGTTACCAGTGAATCCACTGCTTCCAAGCTCCAGGACTGTGCATAGTGCAAGCACTCCACAACTGCAAACTGTATTTGGTCATGAGTAACAGATCAGCAGAAGGCAATGCAGGATGCTGATCCAGTCAACAGTCATTGCTTAAAGTTGTCTACAAATAAATCCAGTAGCCATGCAAACTCTGCTCCTTTTACAGCAGGTCACCAAGTCACTGATATAATTTCTTTCTTCAGGGTAATTCTCCTTGCAAACTCTAATATAGCGCTGCATAAAGGGTTGGGGTTTTCTACTCTAAAATTTTAAGAAAAAAATGTATAAACCTGGTCTCACACCACATGAGCTATAATTCAGCATGCTGTGGTGTAAAATAATTCAGTAAAATTAACCATCTCCTGCTATACATTTGCTACAGAATTAGCTCCATTTGCCTACCCACTTTTACAGCTAGGGAGGCTTAAGTGAGAAGAGCCATGCTGAAAAATAGTACTTGAGTTGCTGCAGGGTTAGCAACAGCTGAGGTGTGTGAACCACAGCAAATTTCCCCTCCTTTCCACAACAAGCCAGACAACTCATATTAATAGTTAAGGAGTTCTTTGTGTCAGCAGGATTCATATTAGGGGCAATACACTTGTTCGTACTTCAGTGAAAACAGACCCTTAGTGATTTCTCTATCAAGTGCTTTCAACTTACAACAGTACTGGACTAGATCTCAAAATGCTCAATCCTGACCTGCCTTTGATCCTGTGAAAACTGAAGGGGAAAAAATAATCTCACTTCAGGCAGTGGAAGCAGACTAAAGACACTGGAATATTTTTTTTTTTTTTTCCCCCATAAAAGAATTCTCAATAATAGATTTTTTAAAAAAAATTAAGCAAGGCCAAAAGCAGCCTGTACACTGGGAGCTGAGTAATTTCTGTGCTGTATGTGGCATTTTCAGTGTGAGATGCACCCACAGCTGGGCAGGTCAGGGCTGTGGGGAGTTGGAGACTGGACCTGCTGTGACATCCCTGGCCCATGGACAGAGGGAAAGGGCTCTGGCAGGGAGCCTCAAGGCCCTGTCACCAACACAAATTGCCTTATGATCTTCTGCAAGGGGCACAATATCCAGTTGTAGGAGCTTCTCTTCCAGCTGCCAGTCTAACTAAGTAATCTTCAGAGAAAGGTATCATCCCTTCCATTTTAATGCTAGCAACAACTCTTTCCCCTGGCCCTGCCTGATGTACAATTTTACATCTTTAGCTAGCCAAAAGACTTCTGTGGTTACTTCTGTGTTAGAAGACTGATTTTTTGCTAGGCAACATTTTTATTAGGGTCATAGTCCCTTAAAAAGTATCAGAAGTTTGTTAAAATGAAAAGTTTTGAGTATTTTAGCCACAAATATTTTGAGGTTACCTATATTAGACTGCACTTTTCCCTATGTTTTCTACTTCCAATGGAGCCTTGCAGAAAAAAAAGAAAGAGCAAAAAACCTTCCCTGTATATTCCCTACTTCTTTCATTTCACAACAATATGATGTTCAGTCATTGTTCTTTGATGTTCCTTCGTGCTGGGATTTTCAAAGGAAATTAGCTTCCAAAATATGATGACACTCAGCAGAAGCTGAGTGCTGAACTTCAGTGGGTCTCCCTGAGCATTCAGGCTCAAGCTCTGATATTGAAGATACATGTCACCTGTGACCTAGAGGCTGACATCTTTTGTGGCACTTAGTCCTGCCAGAGATACCCAATAGAGAGAAAGAAATGAACTGAAAAACTGCAGTATAGAACACCTGTCTTTGGGGTTTTTAAAGCATTAAGTCCTTATGCCATCTTTGAATGCTTCAATATATATGATGGGTTGACCCTGGCTGGATCCAGGTGTCCACCAAAGCCATCCCTCAGCAGGACAGAGGAGAAAAAATACAACAAAAGGTTTATGGGTCGAGATAAAGACAGGGCAAGATCATTCACCAATTACTGTCACTGGAAAAACAGACTTGAATTAAAGAAATTAGCTTAATTTATCACCAATCAAAGTAGGGAAATGAGAAATAAAACCAAATTTTATAAACACTTTCTCCCCACCTCTCCCTTTCTTTAGGGCTTAACTCCACTCCCTATTTCTCTGTCTCCTCCCTGACAGTGGTGCAGGGATTCTGGGAATGAGCACCAGTAGTTTATTGCACATTCTCTCTGCTGCTCCTTCTTCCTCAGGGGGAGAATTTCTCACCCCTTTACCTGCTCCAGCATGATCCATCCAGGTGGATCTCTCTCATACAGGAGACAGTCTTCCATGAACTTGTCCGGTCTGAGTTCTTCCCACAAGCTGCAGTTCTTCAGCAACTTTCCATGCTGAGGAAGTTCCTTCAGGAATGGGCTTGCTCCAGTGTGGTGCTCCTTCTTCCTCAGGGGGAGAATTTCTCACCCCTTTACCTGCTCCAGCATGATCCATCCAGGTGGATCTCTCTCATACAGGAGACAGTCTTCCATGAACTTGTCCGGTCTGAGTTCTTCCCACAAGCTGCAGTTCTTCAGCAACTTTCCATGCTGAGGAAGTTCCTTCAGGAATGGGCTTGCTCCAGTGTGGCCCCACAGGGTCACAAGTCCAGGCAGCAAATCTGCTCCAGCATGGGCTTCTCTCTCCACAGGTCCTGCCAGGAGCTGCTCCAGTGCAGACTTCCCACAGGGTCACAGCCTCCTTTGGGCATCCACCTGCTCCAGTGTGGGGTCCTTCCTGGGCTGCAGGTGGATCTCTGCTGCTCCAAGGACATCCCTGGGCTGCAGGTGGATCTCTGATCCCCCATGGACATCCCTGGGCTGCCTCTCCACCCTCAGTGACTGCAGAGCTGCTGCTCTCACATATTGTCACTGCTCTGTGTGATTGCTGTTAGGCACTTTTCCCCCTTTCTCAGGTACATTATCCCAGAGGTGCTACCACCATTCCTGGAGGTCTTGGCCTCCCCAGCTGGCATTGCCTGCATCAGACAAGGGTGAAGCTTCAGCAGCTTCTCACAGAAGCCACTTGTGTAGCCCCCTGCTACCTAAACCTTGCCAGGCAAACCCAATACAATATCTAATGTTAAATAATAATCAGTTCATACAATCAAAATAGTGCAATTCACATTGGCTGTGCAACTTTTGCTTCATATTTGCAGAGTTGTTCCAGCTGCCTTTGAACATCATTTGAGTGCTCTGTTCAGAGGTGGCTGCTCTAGTGGAACAGCCTTGAGAAATGGAATGTCCTCAGTGTGATGGGATTTGTTTTGCTTTGCCTCAGAAAGGTATTTTCAATAGCTGGAGTTTTGCAGCCAGGCAGCTCTTTAACAAAGAGGAGAGTTAGGATCCGGTCCCCCTGGAAGGACCAAGTTTTACATGTAATAATCAAAGAAAAGGAAGGGGAAACAAATGTGCTAATAAGTAAACTGTTACATTTTAAAAAGTGGATGAGACTCATCTTTAAACTCGGGCAGACTTTGCAAGCTCAGCCAGTGTTTGTATGGCAAGCATCTGACCCCTAGAGGAGAGAACTCCGGGACCAAGGCAGGTTTTTATGGAAGTTGATATCCAGCTGCTCAGCTTGGAGCACTTCTAGCAACACAACTAAGCTGAAATACTTTTACTTCAAATGTAAATAGCAGAAGGCAACACCAGAGAAGTTTCCTACGATCCACATTTCATTCAAACTAAAATCACAGCCCAGCTTCCCTGGCTGCTTTTCTCTGTGTGGCTGGTACAAGTATCTTCCCCTAAGCACTGCAGAAAAGGAGGAGAAATAGTTCACCACTTTCTGAAATATACCCATCTCTTTGTTAGGAATATGAACCCTTATGGGCTGTAAATTCCTGGCTGAAATATAAGAAATGTAATGAATAGGTTTCCTGGTTTTTTGTTTTGTTGTTTTTTTTTTTTTTCCCTCAGGGCTCCAGCATTCCTACTGGATGAAGGCAGCTTCTCCTTTTGCTTACACCTTTGCACTTGAGATGCTCACAGCAGCACCACATCAAATCACATCAGCAATTTCAGTGTAAGAGTTTCTCTTTGAGGGTCTCATTCCCTACACTGTCTGTGCCATCTCTGAGAGCCCTGTGGATGTTCTCCAAGCAGGAGTTTTCCAACTCTTACAGGTACCCCTGGCTGTACCATCCTTGTGTCCTGCTCCTGGTGTAACGATGCAGTCAGCATCCCAGCTGTGTCTCCTTGCTGCCAGGGGCTGGGAAGCAGACTGGGAAGTAGTACAGCTCTTTTTGACAGCCATCCAACATAAATCACTGGAGATCCCAGAAAGGAGAATGCAGAGGCATCCTCTGAAGACCTCTATAACTCAAAAGATCTATGGAGAAGGGGCCTGTGTCCTCATAGCCAGGAACTCATCCATTAGATTTTCCCACTTGTCTGCTGCTTTATTATGGTTTTAGCAATCCAGGGCACAGAGAAACAAAAACTTCCTAGAGGTACAGTTTATTTTGTACCTTCTGGCTAACCAGCCAGAACATCATGGATCTCTCCATGAGGATGAGTTTTGGCAATAGCTGTCTTCTTACCTAGGATATTTTGGATTCAAAGACCTTATAGCTTATACTGCCAAAGACCTTATAGCTCCCTGAGCTGGAAAAGCATAACATTCTCTCTGAATCTCACTGGAATTCATCCCATGTGATGTTTGATTCCCTCAAACCAGTCATTGTGAAGGCAGGTATTTTCTGATCTCTCTAAATCTCACGTTGCACATGTTGTATTATTCTAGCTATGTCCATAGTAATGGGAAAGGGACCTCACTTGTCTAGAAAGGACAATCCCAAATAAATACGAGTGAAAACCCTGCAGTGGGTCAGATATCTGGGTCCCTACCCTGTCTTAAACAAATGGAACAAAAGAAATTGCATCAAGAGAAGGTGAAGGATGTCCTCTGATTTCCCTCCCTTCTCAGGAATGATGTGGCAATCAGGTTGGCTTTGCCCAGAAATACCAAGGAGTTATTAATAATATTTATTATTCCTCAGTGTTTTTCCACTGTCCCAGCAAAGTTGGTAGCCAGCTGCTCTTGAAAGGTGCATAAACCACTTATCATCAAACCAGGAGAAAAATTCTTAGTGTCTAATCTGGACATAGAAAGACACTATGCAATTTTAATCAAAATCTACTGTAAACACTTCATTTGTTTTGATGTTTGAACCATGATGATCAAAGTTCAAGCTGTGCTTATTACACACTTGTTGAATGTAAAAAAAGAAAGAACTCACGTGACATTATTTATGTACTCTGATTGTCTCTGATGAACAAGTTTCTGGTGCAAAAGTCCCAAAGAAGAAGAAACTAAAATTCACTTCAGTTAAAAATGTGAATGTCCAAGCCTAGAATCCATTTCCTATGAACACTTATTAAAATTCCACTCCATGGTTGTTCATGAAAAGCGTCCAGAGTGGACAAACTCTGGCAGTGTGGATTACAGTTTCAAATGAATATTAGCCATCCTCTTAGAAGCATTCATTAAACCAAATTTTACAGTATTAATCACAAAGGACTCTGAGAGATGTCTTTAAGCCCATTAATGAAATTAATCCATTAATTGATGATGGAATAGATTTACTTCTAGACAAAAAACATAATAATCCAACTATTATTATAATGGCCATTATTATTTTCTTTTTTAAAATTTGTTGCACCTTTTAGAGGCACTTCAGTAACCGTGTTGTTTCAGGATACAAAGGGCTATAGAGCATTGCCCACTCTGAACAGTCCTCTGAATGGGGCCTTTGTTTTGTGTGCTGTTTTGGTAGGAAATGGTTGCTATTTAGGTCTCCAAGAGGGAATATAAAACTATGCTCACCTAATCAAACAGACCAGTAAATACAGCAGTTAATCTGACAACTTCAAATTCCTGAATTGCATTTGGAGAAACAATTTAACACAAACAATCATTTAAAGCCTGCATTAATCATCCACCTTGGGTTACTAAGATGCATAATTTGTTTTCATTATTGCAAGCTCGTGGTTCTAAGTGACATTTCTAGCAGTTGGATGTTTTATTAAAGCCAAAAGAGGAAAAAAGGTGCTGTTAATCTTTTCCATCAACAGAGCTGTAAAATAAAAGCAGGGTTATCATAAGCATCAGAAGATAGACCTGTCAGAACTCCATGTCTGAAAAATGTAACTGTCTTAAATATTTTACATAAGAAGAACACAATTGCTTGTGAACTAAATCAGCTATTGTTCTCCACGGTGGCAAAAAAAAAAAAAATGTTCCTTTCTGAGCAACCTTGCCTGGTGAATGTGAATCAGGAAGTGTGGCTTGTTTTGATTGAATTATTAACATATCTACAATAGCTTCAGAGTTACCTTGAACAGGTCCAGTGGGCACTTTAGAAACAAACGGGAGAAAGGGAAAAACATGTGCAACAAAAAAATTCCACCTGGCACTTCAGTGCAGCACAGAATGGCTCTTTAAAACAGCAGCAGAAAAAGGTTTCTTCATTTTGGCATAGTCAAACATAAAGATATAACTGCTATGTTTATGCCTTGTGCCTCTCAGAACAATAGCAACCTTTAGCAATCTTTTGCTTCTCTGTCCTCTCAGTGTTGCAAGGTAGTTTGGCCAAAGCTGGCTGTGTTTGTAAAACATTACACAAACTCTTTCTTTCCTCTTACAAGGGAAAAAAAAAAAAAAAAAAAAAAAAAAAAAAAAAAAAAAAAAAAAAAAAAAAAAAAAGAAAGCAAGAAAGAAAAAGAAAAAGAGCAACAACAACAAAAAAAGAACCTGGCTTTTAAAAGAGCCATTGTCACTTCTAGCTGAATGTTTATTTTACTGTCTCCTGCACAGCAGAGGACATTCCACCTATAAAGAGCAATTATATAGCATTGGGACAATTTGAATACTCTAATCAATGCTAGTTAAAGTGCAGATAAATAAATTTTTATAGTGCCAGGGCTCCTACCCTCCATGGAAATTATTGTTAATTTATTGAATCAATAATCTTGGAACAATAAATTATAATGCCTTTTGTTTTACTAAACCCATCTCACAGCATGCTTAAAAAGCACAGCTTTATAAATATTGCAACAGGCTAGGGGGAGATTTCCAACCAAGGCTTTGTGTTTGTCCCATTATAGAAAAGATTAAATTGCAAAAGCAAAAAAAACCAAAACAAAAACCCTAAAATGAACAACAAAAACTTGAAGGTGCAGAGACACTGAAAAAATAAATCCTTAAATACAGAAACTGCCTGGGTTGTAGTCCAGCCCCTTTGGGACTGTACCTTTTAACTCCTTCATTACTAGCCATGCTTTTACTGATTTATTTTCATAAAATAAACTCCACTGGATTTACAAGAACACACATTTAAAATACAAGACCAGAGAAAAGTAAAATACAATCTTGTTTTTAAATACAAGACCAGAGACTGGTCTCCAGTACAGCACAGCTTTGCAATAAACTATTGAACTCAGCAGCACAGTCCTGGGTCTACATCAATCTAACATCAATCACAGACTCACCCAACAACTGAAAGTGTATATATCTGCATTTTTAGAAGCAATATCATCCCAAAAGATACCAGTGGAACTATTTTAATCTTCAGAAAGCAACATTCAGGCTAGCAGGTATCCTCTAGACAGCATTGACTTCTTCATAAGCTTTCTTACTCTGTATTTTTGCAATACCCATTGCAAGGAAACACACCCTTGGCTGGTAAGGTGCTAGAGAAACATAGTTAATCTTATTATGGTCTGTACCCTGTGGAAATGTTCCATGCCTCTGTAGCTCACTGATTGCAGTTTGTATCAGTTCAGTGAGACGCTCAAACCTCTTCTTGTGAGGAACTGGCAGTTTCTATTTACCTTTTCCAGATAAAATGAGTTGGAGCAGGGACTGCTGGCTGTTCTAGTGGAAACAGTTTCAGGACAGGAACAGAGATACACAGCAGGGTCTGTCTTTTGATTTGAATAGCTGGTTGTTCTGGGGTAAGGTGAGGGTTTATCTGGTGGTAATGAGAAAATTCCCCGTGAATTTAACGTGTCAAAATTCCATCCCTGTCCTTTTTGACTCCTTACTGTCAAGATCTCAACACTGGGACACTTATTGACAAGAACCAGACCTTCAGCAAGGTGTAAATTAGCTGAGTTGAGCAGGAATTAATGATTCTGCACAGATTTGAAAGAGCTGAGCATTTAGTCCAAAGATGGTTGGTTCTGTATCGGCGCTAAAGGAAAAAATTACACGACTTGTTCTTCTGCTTCCAAAACTCCTATTTTTGAAGAAGGTTTGTGGAGCTGGAGCCACAGTCCCTAGCTTATGTAAGCTTCACTTATTACACAATGAGCTAAACATAAGTAAAAGTAGGCTGAATCATATGGGGATGCAAACCTGGCCAAAACCCGCAGAAATCTCTGAGGTGGGTGTGAGGAAAATCAGCTGCTGTAATTATGATGGTGATTGTGGGGGATAAGGGAGCAGCCAGATTTGGCTGAGTTTGAAGCAGTACTTTCTGATTTACGGACAGGGAGCGTATTTTGACTTGTCCTCAGACTGTTAATTTTTAACTCTTGCTGTTTGCAGGATTGCCAGCACGCAGATGGGAAGCATCCCTTCAAATCCTGCCCACAACACCAGGCAGCATCCATCCAGGGATAATTTTAAAATTCTCTTTTAGTCATTGGCAGGCTGTAGCCATTTTGTCTGGGTATGTCTAACCCAGCTCACCACTGCTCTTTTCCTGCAGTCTGCCACAAGCCTCTGGTACCCGGGGGCTGGAAGTTCCATGGAATTTTGTCTTTTTTATCCCCATGAGCTCTTTGGTCCCTGTGCTCTGACATCCCACCAACACAAAAGGGCATCCACACACATCAACACACATCTCATCAACAAAAATCTTCTGTGGGAGATTTGTTACTGATGTACCCACACTTCTTTTATGACAAAGTTGCATGCTTGGTCTTAAGAATCCCTCATGGTGCTGAACTTGGCTCATGGGATCTGGGATGCTTCAGGAGTTTTTGGATGAAAGAAACTACATAATGAAAGCCATTTTCAGCAGGAGCAGTATTGGTTATTTGGGTCCTGAGACCACACCATTAAAATCCATGGGAGTTTTGTCACTGATTTATCAAGAAGAGGAAGCCCAGAGCAGAAAAGCAACATCTAAAATATAAATATCTATCATTTTTTAAATAGAACTTGTAGGATAATAAACACTTGCAGTAATTTCTGTGGGTAAGAACTCACAAGACAAATGGAGGTCCAAAACTACTAAACTTTCCCTATACTTCAGATTAAGCTTTTCTACTGTCTCTGCAGCAACTGTATACAATTATCTTCCCTCTAACAGCATCCCCAAAGCAGATCTAATTAGGGATCTTTGGAGCCAACATATGCATATCTTAATTACAGAACCAATATGGGATACTATTTGTTCCAACATTTACCATTTAAAAAAAAAAATCATGGACATCTAACTTAACAGATAGTTATTTTCATGCTAACTTTGATTAAAATGTACTCAGCTAAACTGGTCACTCTAAATATGACACTCAATTATTACCAGGGTAGGGGAGGACCACCCAGCACCTATCCTAGCTCAGAGAAGACAAAAAATCATATTTTTCATCACATTGCACACAATCCCTTAGAACAAAGTAAGCATCTAAATATTACAGGATCAGAGCTGTTCACATACTCAGTTACAACTCAGTTGTAAGTTATTAACTAAGATGCAAGGGAGGGAAGAAGCAGACCCTTGACTGCATAATTTAATTGTTTGACTTCCTGAGTTGCAAAAATGTTTTCAACAATTTAGATAGCTTTAGTATACTCCCTGAGAGGAAAAACAAAAACAAAAACAAAACAAGGAGAAAGAGTTCCTGAGTTGTCAAACACCTGGGTTTTCAAGATTCCAAACATTTCTTGTGAATTAAGAAACTAAAATACAGTCAGTGTGGTGTATTGAAAAATTACATGAATTTATGAGCTTGGATCAATGTGTATGAGCAAAGCAAAAGATGGCAAATACTGGATGTGTAAGTACTTACTGCTTACAGCATCTGCAGATCTTTTCTTTGAGCTGTCACCAGTGACTTCTCTGGAAGACTTTTTGCATCCTATATTCCCTGTAGTGGAAAGGACATCTCCATTCCATGGACTAATGCCTGCAGACAATGGCACAGGAAGCAGGAATGCTTAGTTTTCAGAATCTAGTCTGAGACTAATCTCCTCATTCTCCATTTCTCCCCGTGAAATTAGGAAATATTAACACTTAGTTTCCTCAACAGGTGGTGTTTGTAAGCATTATAATTCCACAGTCATCATATGCTTCACAAATGCCTTGTAAATTAAACAAACCATTTTTACAAATTGTTGGGGACAAAATCCAGCAGGCTTCTGCACAATAGTTATTTTTGTTAGGAGAGAGTGAACAATTATAAAAGCTCCAGTTATTTATCTCTTAGAATAAATTAAGACTTTACAATTGATACTCCCAACCTCCTCCATTGTTTTCTGGTTCAAGCTCTTTATCCTGTACAGCCAAATTTCCCACTTTCCTTAATCTAGATATTTTTATAAAATTTTCTCTTTTTTTCATATTTTTTAATACTACTTGTTACAGAGGACCCATGTATTCTTAGGGACACTAAATAACCTATGTTTATCTTTAGTGATAGAAAGACCAATCTTTTTGAATATTTAAGTGTGAAAACTAGAGAGTTGGGCTAGAATAACTTTCATTAATTGATATGACACAGGTATTGGTGTATTTTTCTTCTTTTGAAATAATTTCTTATTATTTCTATGGGCTTTGTTGTTTGTTTGTTTGTTTGTTTTGTTTGTTTGTTTGCTTGCTTTTTCCTGACTGGATTAAGCAAAGTTCTGTTTTATAGAAATTGCATGAGGTCACTTGGATTATAGCTATCCACATTCTACCAGGGCACTGACTGGATAAAGGATGAAGGTTTGGGACACCTCAAGATCATTGGCTGGGCAAAACAAATGGCTGTGACAACTATAAAACATCATAAACCCAGTGGATGGGACAAGGAGAGTAAAGTGATGTAGTAATTTCCAAGATCTGTTACTAATGGCATTACAGAACAAGACTAAAGTGTAAAGAATACATGGAAGTTTTTAAAATTTGTGAAATTCTAGATAAAGAACAATATTATTTTCCCCATCTACTTTCTGTCACCCATACCAGTCAGCATTTTGCATCTCCAGAAGCACAGACAAATCAAAAATAAATACTGTGACTGATACCTGAGAGGTAATGCATAAACATCTAGGAAGCAGAGCTCACTGCTCAGAGGGCAGGCTGACAACTTGCCTGGCTTGGGAAAGCAGAGGAGACCTGGAAAAGTGTATTTGAAGGGGATTTCTCCAGTAAGAGGGCACAACTGCAGTAAGAGCAAGAGCTCCTCCAGGTTGAGTGCACTCCAGTTCATTGCCAGGTCTTAAGGCTTTGAGCCTCAGGGCATTGTTGAAATGGGAGCTTTAAATAATACTAAGGAATAGCAGAGGACAACTACAATCCCAAATAAATTCCTTCCAACTGTGGGGGACAATGCATGTCCTTCATATGTCCAGCATCTCATTCTTGGCTGACATGGTGGGCTGATCTATGAAAATAGAGATTATATCCAGTGTAGGGTTTCATCTGAGTGCTGCCTGGGCACCTTTAGTTGGATGACAACAGCAACCCTGTTCCCTTTTTACCACCTTGGATCACATAAGGGCAGGCAATATTCAGGTACTTCATCAGTTGTTTACTTGTCAGGACTGAGCAGGAAAGTGCAGGAATGCCAGGTGTCCCTCTTATGCCTTTTTTCCTAAGCAGATACCTTGAGGTATTCTTCATTTACCAGCCAAAGAAGTTTTTCAGGGTCAGAGAGCAGTCTGGATCCCTGGTGCACTGAGATCCTGCAGGCCAGTGAAGGAATCATGCATTCCCATGTTTTTCAGCTTCCCACTGGCACTGTTTTGGCCTTGAGCAGACTTCAGCCATTTCTTATGAAGGGCCAAGGGCTGGGACAGTGAAGGGAAGGACCCACTTCCCTCAGGGCTCTCCCCCAGGCTCAGGAAGGTTTTCTCCCCAGTGGGATGAAGTGAAGTGATGCTGTGGCACACCTGACCATCCTGAGCTGTCCCTGTGCCCCCACCCCTTCTTCTCTGCCCTCAGGGCACACAAGGAGCAGATTCACACTCCTGCTTGGGCTGCCCCCCAGCCTTCCCTCAAAAGCACTGCCATGGCCACACAGTGAGCTCTCTCCAGCCTGGCATCCCAAAAAGCTGGAGGTGGGAAGGGCTTGAGCACCCAGCACAGCAGAACAGACTCTGCTGCCTCCTTCCCAGCTGTGCCCTGGCCAAAGGAAGCCCTGACATTACTCCCAGTTATCCAGCTCCCCATCTCAAATGTTCCTCTCTAAACCAACAGCCAAAATCTGGTTTGAATACAGCTTTGCATAAGGGGAGGAAAGGAAGAGGGGGAAGAAGTAGGAGCTCATGGTGATATTTCTTGCTTAATATTATTGTGTTAATTCCTGGTTTGTCCAGCAGCTGAATCATCTGTGCCTCCTCTGGGATGTGGCTCCAGCTGCTGTGAAACCTAGTGGCAAAGGCAGAGCTGATTAACTGCAGGCTCTCCTGCTGCTGAACCCAGCCAGAAATACATGTATGGGCCATTTCCCCAGCAAAATTTCCCTGTTTATTGAAAATAATTGCTGAATTTTCCCCTGGTTTCCCTTCCTCCCTCCCTGCCACAAAAGAAGCTCCCACAGTCAGGGTGGGACAGGGAGGGCAGCAGCAGGAGCTGACTTTTGCCTGTGTCCTGCTAAGGGAGGGAGAGCAAAATGGGTCTCACCTGCTGTCTGGAAGGGTCATGTTTGAAACTGTCAGGGGAAGAGCCCCAGAGGAGCCCTGTTAAAATCCAGATTGCCTAAAAATCCACCCAGCCTCTGACCAGCAGACTCGAGGCCACAAGCAGCTGGCACTAGGACACACCAGGTCCAGTGGCTGAGTGTGGGTGTCTGACCAGATTGCTCAGCACCAGACAACAAAACAAAACCTTACAGATTGCAGCTTGCTGGCCACTGCATGGCCTGCCCTTCCTTGCACAGGAGACAAAAAAAACCCAATCCCTGTGTGATGCAATTGTTTTCCTTTGGCTTCCACAGCTGGTGGCATAACAAGCATCCTCACCAGGCACAGGCTGCAGACAGACAGACAGACAGACAGACAGCAGTGACCTGTGCTGGCCAAACTGGAGATCAGATTGCTGGGCTAGTCAAGAGGGCCCTTTTTTATTGCTACAGGTAGACGGGGAGTTGTTTTGAAATCTGACTGATCCAGTGACTCAGCTGCCCAGAAGAGGACTTGGAAATACTCATCCTGTCTGTTTCTGAAAGTGAGTGTCACAAATTGTCAGCAACCCCTGCTGGATCTGAGACTGCCCCTTGCATCTCCAGGCAGGCAGGAAAAGTAGAGCCAGGTCAGGGAAAACAGCACCAGTGTAGACAGCAGTAGAGAAAAGCTGGTTGCAATGTTTTATCATGAAGGCTGTTTTGTTATTAAAAAAAAACAAACTCTGTTTTTTCTTTAAAAATCAGAGCATTTTGTAAATAACTATTTTGCTCTTTAAAGTCTTCAGTTTAACACAGTTTTGTTAACTGTTGGATTTCCTCCTTTTCCTTCTTTCTTTTTAATTTCTTTTTTTTTTTTTTTCCCTTATTGAAGAATGTGGCTAAAGGCTAGGGGACACTTATTTCTCAGTTAAAACTAAAATTGTTTGTTTTAAAAAGTGATAAAAATTAATAATAAGTACATGTGGGAAAAAAAAAAAAAAAACCAAACAAATTTCAACCAGCTGCAGAGCCACCAGCTTAGCTACATTGACTGATGTGCAAACACATACAGTCCATTAACTTGTTTAGATTGCCAGATATTTGTACAGCAAAAATACTTAATAAAGAGAAGTCTCTTTTTTAGTCTGATAGCAGAGAGCAACCATAACAGCTGCACTTCAGGGAAGCTGGAAAGGCCACAGTAACCTGTACATGGAGACACATCTTTCCAAAATGACCAGCAAAACTGAGGAATTGCAATAGAATCAGGCCTCAGCATCCCAGCTGCATCACTCTGGTGGCTCTGGGGTGGCCTGGTTGTACTTCAGAACTGTTGCATTCAGAGCTGGACCAAGGTTCAGGCTCTGATTCAGTGCAGTGAAAGCACACAGCCAAAGCTGAAAGTCCAACCAACAGGAATGCTCATGACACTCATTATGTCCCTACAGGGAGCAATTAGTGAGGCCTGCAACAGGCAAAAAGGAAGGTGATGTCCTCTCTTAGAAAAAGCTCTAATTTCATGGCAAGACAATAGGAGATCACTAAGAATAAATTAGAACAAAACCCCATGGCTGGAAAAAGGGGAGCTGGGAACTAATTTCTATTCACATCCTCAGCGTGACTTTTTGATCCTTGGTCATCTCGGTCTCCCTGAAATATCTTTGTGGTTTCCAAAGGGGAACAAAAACCTTGAATCTTGAAGTTATTTGTTAATGATTTCAAAGTGATTTTAACTAGAGGGAAAATCTGGCTGACACTATGGAAGCACAAAGGGACCATAATAAAGCCCAGCAGTTTGCTCAAGGTTGCCCTACTGTGACAGTCTCTGGTGGGTGCAGGTGGCTCTTGTTCACACCTTTGGCCCCTGGCTTTGGCAAAATGTCACCTGGAGAGTTTCTGGAGCATTTCTGGAATGTCTTGAATGCCAATTATGTTTGAGCAGTTGGTGCAGAAGCCTCAGTAACACCTGAGACACAGAGCAAGCCACCAACAGCTCCAGATACCTGGCAAGCACAGCACTGGCACAAGATCTCAGTATTTAATCTCTGGCTGAACACAATCAGACAGGGCTGGAGTCAAAAGGATTTTTAAACATATTCAGACAGTGTTCTGTATCATGGGGACAGAAAATCATCTCTACTGGATCTGTGGTAGAGATGCTTTGTTTTTTAACGTGGAAGAATGGCAAATATTTTATGCACAAGACTTTTTAATGTTGATGTGGTCACAGGAAACGGAGAAGTTTAAATGGAGGACAACAGGACAAGCAAAATGTGACATGTTGTGTTGCTTATTCAAAGCCAATTTAGAAGGGGCCCAACAGCTCCATACAAAGAACTGTTTATATCAACCAACACATCATTTTAAATTTCCTGCCTTAGTCACTTTTGGTATCTTTTTGTCCTGTCTCTTTGTCACTCCCCACTGAACTGAAAAACACCAGCATGATCATGTTAAAAATACCTTTTTTTTTCCTTTGTAAGGAAACCTTAGTGATCCCAGATCCCTACACAGCACCACCAGAGTTCACCACGAGCATGCCAGCCACCAAGAGCTGAAGCTGAAAGGTCATGCTCAGGGTTTTGTGAGTTATCTGGGGCTGTGAAAAAGAAGGGACTTGCTAACTCTGAAGAAGAATAACTTAACTGAATACACTTGCCCTGACCTAAGGGTTCTACCTTTGGGAATTTCACAGTTTGACACACAGAACTGCTGAGCATCCAAAGACACCAACCTGGCTCTCACAGTAACAGAACAAGTTCTGCTTCTCCACAAACCAGGCTCTCACTTCATCACTCTCTGCACCCACATACATTTGGCTTCTCCCAGAGCACTGACAGCAAACAAAGCGACACTCAGTCGATTTCTGTGATGCCTACAATACTTCTGACAGACCAGCAATACATAGTGGTCCAGGAAAACCAAACTCTCCCCTTTATCCACAGAGAACAGCTCTACATCAACATGCTACATTCACCGCCCCCCCAAAAAAAAAAACCTCACAGAGAAACAATATGCNGAGAACAGCCCTACATCAACATGCTACCTTCCCCCCCCCCCCAAAAAAAAAAACCCTCACAGAGAATTCATGTGCTTAGGCTAATAGCTTTTAATAAAAATAATTTAAATAATCAGGTTTCTTTTCACACAATACAATAAAAAAAGCATGTTTTTCTCCTTAAACACATTTTAGCTTTTGTGAGCTTGTGTGAAAAGACCTCATTATTAAGCCTGAGTTATTTAAGCAATATTGGAAGTGCCCCTGCCCTTTTGTTAATTTGCTTGGCTTGGTGCACACATGGCATTTGTTTTATATCATGTGTGGAACTTGCTTCTTTAAAAGGTCTGCAGGTTTCAAATTCCTCTGCTTTTGATAGATGTACTGTATGTACTGTTAGGTTTAAAAAAAGTTACAGGTGGCTGCTATTTTTCCCAATTCAGTCCACAAAAGTCTCTTTATTAAAAGAAGCCCTTAATGAAAAAGAAAAGTAGAGCTACTGTATGTGAGGTTGCAAAGAACTCTGGTGGAAATATTTGGTGTTTACATTTTGCTGAACTATTTATACTGTGGACACACACTACACTAAAGGCTCTCTTTTCTCTGCATAATAGAAATCCTTGTGACTGAATTCTATATACTTAGTATGGTTTACATTTTTTTTAATCCAGCCTTACCACATTTTATTCCACTGTGCTTTCTACAGGACCCTGTGAGTCTGGAGCAGAGCTGTATAATAGCAACACCTTCTGGAAGAAGGGAGACACTGGAGAATCCTCTCTGATTCTTGCAGCTTGTTGCACTCACCAGCCAGTGTACATTACTAATAAGGCAGAAGCTCAGAATAATAATTAGAATACATCACTGACTGTATGTGCATTTATTGCTTCATTTAGCAGTAATTGAAAACTCAGTGTTGGTTGTTTGTTTGTTTGTTGTTTTTTTTTTTAATATCTCTTTCAGAGCCTTTTTGTTCAGAGTACTTTTAACAATTAATATTCAGTGTTTTAATTACCACCAGATTTATGGGTCTGAGTCTCTGCTCTGTACACCTTTTTTTTGTCTGGTGATATGAAAAAGCAGAGGAGCACCCTGCTGCTCAGGGGCAGCAGCCACCTCCTCTCCCCTCAGAACAGCAGGAGCTACCAGCAGGAAGAGGAGCATTCCCAAACCCTGCAGCAGAGCTCCCAAAACCACAGGCCAGCCAATGATGTGCAGTGGCCTACATTTAACATCACACGAGTCTTACAGACTTAGATAAGCACCAGAGCCTTCCTGGTGTCTTCATAAACAAAACTCTGCCCCCAAAGAGCCTTTAGCTGCCTTTGGCATTGGGGCTTTTAAGCTTCTGCCAAAAAAGACAGGCGGCCCTTTCTGAGTGTTGCTAGAAGACAGCTTTGCAAGCACAAGTAGGAAACAGAGGGTGGGAGGCAGGAGGACTCCTTTAACTGTCTTTAACTTCAATCTATGGCAATATTTTCTTTTGCAAAGTACTGAAGAGATACCATTACAGCAGCAGTAGTAGTAGTAGTAACAGCAGTAATAATAATAACCATAGCACCTCTAATTAGATGTTTGAACAGAGGTGCAATCATTTGCACACTACTGCTGTTGAGATGAGTTCTGCAAGAGGAATGGGGAGAGAGGTAGGGAGAGGGACAAAAGAGCTTCTACATTTAAACTTTGAGGCTACACATTGCAAGCACAACATTTGCTTTAATGGTACTAAACTTGTGAGTGGTCTTATTCCAAAACACTGCATTATTCAGAAGAAGGATTATTAACTCCTGCAATATTCAGGATGGGTGCAGGACTGAGAGTCCAGGTGAGCCTTATCAACCTGGATGCCTTTCCTCAGATAAGGCAAGTCACAGTCTGGTTCTCCCTGATGAGCCTCCCAGGGTCAGATCTGACAAGTTTTCATGGTTTTGCAAAGTTAATACAAGATTTCCATTTTGGTTTTAATTTTCAAATGGTGTGTCTGTGAGCAAACTTTGCTGCATTCCCCACTTTGACACAGTGTTTCTGTATCTTCCACACCTCATTCACATCCTTGGTCAGGATTTCATTTTCTGGGCTATTCCTTTTCTTTTTGCACACCCTTACTTGTGTTGACTCCTGCAGAGCCAGCTCCTGCCCACTTAATAAAGAAGCCAGTGTGCTGCAAAGCATGCACAGTGCAGCCATCATCCACAAAACACTCTGACTTAGCTCACTCCATTATGCAAAACAGCTCTGAGGAGAAGCCCTCTGGGAAATGCAGAAACAGATTTTTCCATGATGGAAAAAAAAAGAGAANAAAAAAAAAAAAAAAAAAAAGAGCCCTGCAAGGTATGTTTAGGTGTGTCAGGGGAAGGAAGTTTTTCAAGAAAAGTTGTTTGCCAAAGGTTTTCATGATATATCTGATTTTGGCCAAGTGTTTGAGGGCTGGTGGTGCCCACAACTGCCCAGCATGTGATGCAACCCCCAGCTAACCATGGCAAGCACACTGCACATCTTTCTAAGCAACTCCATGTCTGTACCTTAAAAAGCAGGGATTTGGGGCATGATCCTGCATGAGGGGAGAATGCAGAGCACTGAGGAACATATCAGGGGGCTGTGGGCAGCTGCTCAGAGTGGCCAGGTGAGGATAGCTAGCAGAGCAGGGTAGGGAAGGCCATATGGCACCAGCTGTGCTCTGCCTCCCAGCAGGACAACTTCTCCTCTCATGAATATAATTTCCACAGCATGCACAGGAGTGATTTGCTGTTGCAATAAGCTGTTCCTGTCCTTTTCCTCACCTGTACCTGTCACCTTCGGGCTGCTGAGCTATCACACAAAAGAAAAAAGACAGTGCAAAGAAAACTGCAAGCTCTGTGCCCTCTGCTGCCACCAAAAATGAGCACAAAATTCTGTAGGGAAGCCTTTTCCCTGCCCCTTCTGCTTCACGTGCAAAATGCCTGTGTGTGCCCACCACAGCTGGAAATGCCAAAATCCCTGGGGTGATTCCAGCAGGAATGTCACAGAGTTGCTGAAACCCTTCCTAGGGTTCTGCCAGCCTCCAATTGTCACAGCTCCAGCACATCCCCTGAGCTGGGGAACGGGTTAATCCCGGGACGAGGGGAGTTTGTGACAAACCAACCACCAGACTGAGAATCCCAAGCGGAATTTGAACACGTCTGGCCTGGGATCCTCAATCGCTGATAATGACAGGCATTACCTGACCCAGCCAGCTCGGGGATCGCGATAGCTGTTCTCAAGAATTTGCAGATCGTTCTCCAGTTCCTGGCTCCTTCCCTCTGACTATCTTGGCAGCCTGTTCTGGCAGCCAGACTATCTCACCTAAGACTTCTCCAGCTGGTGAAGCATCTTGGCGCTCCTGCCTCTCCATGCCCACACACTTTCATCAACTTCAGCAGTAACCCTTTTAAGTGTTATCTCGCAGCCCTAATTACTTCAAATACATTTTCTGCCTGACGGCGTCGGACAGGTGGAAACTGAGCGCCATCTATTGCTGATTAATAAAAGGCTGCTTTGCTAAGGATGCGACAACAGCTCTTTTCCAAAGGGAGCCCGGGCTGCGGGATCCCTGCAATCCAGCAGCAGCATCCCCACGGCCGCCAGAAACAATCCTGCTTTGAACCGATGGTTAAAGCCTTGAGGTTTTCCAGAAAATACATCTATAAATTGGGGATGAGTCCCTAGCTAATTTCTTCAACCTGGAAATATTGTGAGGAGCAGCTTTCCCGTAATATTTGTATAATTGTGCAATTAATTTTGGCCTGAAATATTACAGCATTAATCTCTCTCTGGTGTTTATGCCTGACACAGGGAAGCTATAAAGTTGGTCTCTGCACAATCTGTAGTCCCCAAGCCTTTGGCAACACTGGCTGTGCCTCCCTTACAAGTGTAGGGAGTAATCTCCAAGCATCTTTCCCCACTCATCTGCAGCCAAGGAGCACTCCAAGAACCTGAGGAAGAGAGCAGTGGTCAGCATTGCCACTGGTGGGAGGAGGACTCGGTTTGGAACAGGGCATTCATGTGAAGCTGAAGGTCATTTTCTTGTCAAAGGTCTTGGGACTTCCCTGAATGGGATAAAAATCATTTACAAATGCATATCCCTAAGACAAAAACTCTGAAAATGCTATCAGGAGTCAAGGGTGGGTAGATTTCCATGACAGAAGCAAAAGCTGCATCTTTTGTGAGTCCCACATACACTTTTGAATACATCTGAAGGGATGCTAATTGTTAGCACCTCATGATGATGTTAATTTTTTGCTTCTCACTTTAAGAAACTATTGCAATCTTATTCACAAAAAATGCAAATATTTGTAGTGAGGACAAACTTAGGAGAACTGATAAGAGAGACCTGAAAGCACTGGACCAAAGTGCTGCTGTACACAAGCTGCAAAGACCAGGAGCAAGTTGTCTAATTGTGTGATGTTTCCAATTGCATATCCCGCTGCAAAGATTCCTGAGAAAAGGAGAGGGTAAAGATTAAAAAAAAAATAAAATAAATAAATAAAATTTTAAAAAATATGAGCAGCACCACTTTGAAGTGTCTGCAGCCATAAAGTTGGGACACCTTCAAACTGTTAGAAAAAAATATATCCCTGACACAGTGTAAATAGCTGTATTTGTTGTGAGCTCCATAATACCTGCCACCTTTTTTTTTCTAAAGCTCTACATGCCTTAGAAGGGAAAAAAAATATTTTAAACGTTATTTTTAGCATATATGATGGAGATAAAAGGTGAAATATTTGTATCAGGCAGTTTAAAAACAGAAAAGCCAAAGAAGAAAAATGTTTGGTTTATTTCTGCAAAAATATTCTTAGGATTTTTAAGGTTGTTCTGAAGGCTTCTAAGACCTGGCTCACAATTTTGTGTTAGGCTTTATTACTGATTCAAAAGTCAACTTAAACTGTATAATCAGCATGCTAATGACTCCTTTCTTTTTGTAAATGAATAAAACAGTTTTTCCTCATAAATAACAGAAAGGGGAGTAAGAAACCAAAATAAGAATGAGATAATTCAAATTCAGGTGTGTTCTTGAGACTCTAGATTCCCTCAGTTTAATATCCTGTAGCCTAGACAATTACTTACTGCTGCCTAGAACCCAGGAGACCACTTTCATCTCCCAATATTTGTTAGGAGAAGGTGGCCTGGGACAGCTCTGACTTTGTTCTATCCCCAGCTCTTTCCCTCTCCCCAGAGCCTTGCAGCAGTGGCAGCAATCAGATCATCCTGTCAGCATTGCCAGGAGAAGAGAGGCTGTGAGCACAACTTTATCATGGACCAGCTCCCACCCACCCACTGGCCTGGTGGAATTGAGAGCAACACAAAGGACAATAAAGGCAGGACAGACTGGAAAATTTGTCCAAATTTTGTTAGTGGTTGCTGCTTCTACTGAAGGGAAGAGTGGTGGTCCTTAGACAGGACCCCCAGTGGGATGAAGAGGCACAGAAGGGCAGGAATGTGTTCCTGACAGGACACCTACACATGGACTCAGCTCTGACACTCAGTAGGTACAACCTTACAAAGATCCTTGGCCAATCCATCACCTCTTTTCCACACAAGCACAGAGGGCTCAGGAGCCCCAACCTCACCCGAGGGCATCCTCCCACCAGGGATATCTCACTGAACAAACCATCAGAAAGGCTGAATTGGGCTGAAATCCAAAGAGCAAAGAGTTAAAAATTACTTTCTTATGACTCTGAATACTGCTGGTAATAATCTGGGGAGTAGTAATGGGTAAATAGAGAATGTGGTGTAAGAAACTAAACTTACAAGGTAGCACTCTTGGGATTAAGATGATGCTGGTTGCAGTCCACTCTTAGGTAGACTGTCCCAAATGCTCCCCTTTGTACATTATTTCAATATAAGGGGAATTTTATATTGGTTTTTGTTTGGTTTGGAAGGAACATATTACTAAAGCTTTTAAATAAGTACAAAATTAATTAATACTGTTGTGTTTCTTGGCAGGACCAATATAGAAGGTTTCATGTTGAAATACACTACCTCTCTTCTCTGAATTTGGTTTTGCCTTGGTTTTTGATTTTTGTTTTTTTCAGAGGGCAGGGTGCTGGATGGCAGGGAAAAGAATTATTTATTCTTTTTTTGTTTGGAGAATTGACCTATTTTTTTTTCCTACACCACATTTAAAGCTGAGAAGGTAACCAGAACAAGATCCAATTTCCCAACCTTTAGCAAACCTCTCGTATCAGATAAATAAGTGGATATGGGTTAAGGCAAAAATGGTTACAAATAACCTTCTGGAGAGGTACTCCAGTCTGCTCCAAAAAGTAAAGTGGTAGAAGCAGTTGCAGATGAAGGAAGGATATTCTGGTTTAAAACAAATCAGGGTACATTACAAAAGCTCTGCAAAGCCTGTTCTAGCTCACACAAGCTCCCAGGGCTGTCAAGAAAACACCAAAGGCCCGAGTCTCCTGGGATCAGCAAGTTTAAAGGCAATCTGTTCTTCCTGAGCTATGAGAGTCCTGTGAGACAAGGACTCTGTTCCAAACTTCTGCTAACAGCAATGCCAACTAGGAGCATGGTGAATTGTGATTTCCCCAGCAGAGCTGTGCCAGCCGAGGCCCCAAATGACTCCGTTGTTCTAGCAAAAGAAAATGTGCTTTTCCTTGTACAACTTTCCCTGTGTGGGGCTGTGGCCAGGTATGGTTTTACTGTATAAACACCAAATGCAGCTTCACTGGCAGATCTGCAGCCTTCTGTCTGCACTGGTGAAATGCCCCTAAGCACAGGCATAAGAGCACAGTATGTCACACTTGGGTTGTAAGCAAGGCTTGATTATGTACAGCAGGTCTAAAACTCCATTTCTTCCTCACAGAGGCTTTGCTGTTCTCTTTGTGGTGTGGTGTTTACTCAGAGGGAGCTGTTGAGAACTTAAAATATGCAAGGTTATTTTGTTTTTTTCTTTTGTGCACGGAAAACAACTTCTTTCATTCCCTGCAGTTTCAAGGGGAAGGGAGAACTGCTCACAGCCCTCGATGGATGTCTTTCTTCAGGTGGAAAAAAGAGCCAAGCAGGCATCTCATGTTAAAAGAATAATTTGCTTAGAAAGTTAGAATTGTGATAAAGAACTTAGAATCTGTGGAAATCAGAGAGGTCAGAACATGATTGCTGCAGACAAGGCAGGTTTTAGGCACAAACTAAACTAAGAAAAGTTGGAAGTTCAGTGTTTTATGAGGGAACAAATGTTCCTGCAGTTCAGGCATTTGAAAATCGCATTAACCTGGAAAAGCAAAAGCAGGAACAAGATACAGACATGAATGTAATAGATGCTGACTGCAGTGGCTCCAGGGCAGATGCCAGCTCTTGCTTCTGCAGTGGAGGTCACAGAAGAACCTTTTTTGGTTCTTTGTTTTTCCCCTTTTTTCTTTCAAACCAGCATTACATCTTGTGTCTAAGCAACAAAAATAGTTCACTCGTGAGCAGGAAGGAAGAGGCCAAACATGGGTCTTACTCTGTGTGTCTCAGCCACTTCACACATCTTGTACACCCAAAGAATATCTGGTCAGTTGAACACTTGTGATGACACACAAAGGAGCAGGAAGGCAGCTGTAGAAAACTCTCCTTGTGGAGGGGACTCTGCTGCAGGCACAGTGAGCAGAGGCAGCCTGACCACATCTTCACCTGGCCAGGCAAGAGGTCACAATGCCCAATTCTCCATTAAACACACACATGAACCAAAGAGCTCTTGCAGTTACGTGCTGCACATGCAGCCAGGCAGTTCTGGAGCTGAAAGATTTTAGGTAAGTCACTGAACTGCAGCTCAAGTCTGTCTTTTCTCTCTGAAGCAATAATTAAAGTGTTGCTTTTTCCACAGATGGCTGCAGGGCTTCCCTGTTGTTTGGGCTTGGGTCATGATCACAAAGCTAAACACAGTAAATACTTCAAGTCTCACCTGTGTGGATTCTTTTACTCTCTGCTGGTTGGTGACATAAAAGAACTTTGTATTTGCAAAACAGCTGGTCCTCAATTAGGAAAAGTGCACGTGCAAAAATTATGGCCACTAGACGTGCACAGAAACCTGACTTTATGGAATAGACTCCAAAGTCCTCCTTGCAACTTTCCTTCCTCCCCTGAGGTTCAAGTTGTGTTTGGTCCCCATGCACAAAGAGGAAGAGCTTAAACTGGACAGACACTCTTATGCAAAAACAGAGCACTGTGCCCAGATCCCTGATGTTGGTACAATTAATATGCTTCTGAACACTCTAAATCCCAGAAGGTATCACCTGGGATTCAGAGCAGAACATTCAGACAATGCAAACTATTCCAAGGTTAGGTGACAATGAGCTGGGTGTTTATTTGTTTAATCCAGAATCCATACTGTAGGCTGACAAGGCCTGGAATTATAGAAGGTTTGGCCATGCACAAACTCGATTTTTCTCGCATTTAAATGTCACTGTCAGCTGTAGGCAGTGTTCCAGCTTGTGAAGTTTTACTGAAACTGGAGGCAACGCTGAACTTGGCAGAAATGTGATTGTAGGGCTTAATTGAAAGAATAAGCCTGCTATTACAAATTAATGTGGAGAAGGCAGCCATGGTGGAATCTGTCATCAGGTCCATATGGTCCTCCATGCTCATGGATCATGGAGCCTGTCATGCATTCACCCTCAGAGGAGTCACTCCATTTCCAGGGAGCTATTATCCCCATTTACAGCTGGAAAATGGGAGCTAGGAGGGTTACCTGTCTTCCTCAAAGGCACAGAAAGGAACTGATCAAGGATAACTGCTAATCTCTTCTTCCTTTCCAGATTGCTTATAATTTTTCCCTAAAGGAAATCACTTATCTGATAAACTTATATTATGGGCTGCAGAGAAGTGTGTATTATGCACACCAAGAGAAGCAGTGTCTTTTAAAAAGAAATCATTACAAGCCATCCTGGTTTTTGCAATTTACTGTAATTGCAGTTTGATTTTCAGTTTTCCTGTGAAAGATCTCAAACTTATCATCTTATGACTGAATGAAGCAGTAACTGTTAAAATATTCTTGGTTGATTACTGATTATCTGTGGGTCATAATTTTATTTTTTACCTGAAAAATTACTTTTTTTTTCTTTTTTTTTATGAAAACTGTAACACTTTCTAGCTAACAGCTCTACACAAGACACAAAATTATTTTTCCTGATGATATCTGTTTTATCAGAGGAAAAAAAAAACAGGTTAAGCAGCTCTACAGCAGATGATTTTTGACGTGAACTTCATATATAATTTGATGAGAATTTCACTGACTCAAACATTGGCCCTCCTTCATGCAGGTTAAATTGAAGTAACAGATAATAAAGCCTTGTTCATGCTACTTTCTCTTTCCAGGAAAAAGTTGCCATAAAGAGGCTGTGAGGCTTGGCAAAGATATGCACGTGTTCAAGAAAATAAGGTTGGGGTTTTAATATGATCTTATCCTGTAAATTTGGGGGAATTTCCCTTTTTTCAGGCTGAAATTTTCCCTTATTGACATCTCTCTTAACTTCTGGGTTGTTTTATCTCAGTACTAAAAAACTTGTCAATATTACACGTATGCAAAAATGGGTAAATAACACAGATGCTGAATTTTTTGTTGCCGTTGAAATGTGAAGGAAATGTAGAATAAAGAGTCTCTCTTTGTGCCACTCAGATATACCAGCAAAAAGGGAATCCTTGCAAGGGACTCTGAGAGCTAAAAGGTGCCTTCAATCCCTAAGATTCAACCTAGCAGATGAAAGAAATTGCAAGATAGGAACTCAACAACATTTACCTCTCAAAAAGAGGGAGCCATCTGACCTAAAAATGTGCCCATCAGTTATGGTCCATATGCATAATACCAGTCTCAGTTACGAGGCTTTCATGCACATATTGTTAAATAAGCCTCTGCCCAGGCTGGCAGATTGCAGCCTGGATTCCCTGAAGTAAAAAAAAAAATATATATATATATATATATATAAATTGTGCTTTGCCTCTTTAGGAAGCCATACTGCAGGAGGGAAAAAGTGCAGCATTTGGGGTCTCACTAGATTCCTTCTAAAACACCAAAAATACAGGCAATCAGGTAATACTAGGCCTTCAATGTGCTTATTTTTTAGAAAGAAGCCTTATTTCAGAAATGTAGTGGGATCAAAAGGCTCCTCAGTCAGAATTCTTCCAGTGTGCTACACAAGCAAAGCCTACATTCCCAAAACTGTGTTTCTCTGGTCCCTCAGGAAAAAACACACACGACACCAACTTAGTGCTTCCCACCTTAACACACACAGAGGCCACAAAGCCAACAGGCTGAGCACTCCTTGGCACAGCCATTGAGAAATCTGGAGAGCTTTGGATTAGTGACTCACCTGACAGCAGCTATCAGCACTCCCCAGCCTGGCACAAGTGATGAAGACACCAAAATAGAGCAAAGGGAAATGTCGTTTCTCTCAGCAAAGCAGCAAGGCTGGGACAGCCAGCTCTGCTCTCAGCTTCACAAGCCAAGTAATGACTTTGCAGGTGGAGCTGTGTGGTGATTGCTGCCACCTGACAGCCAAAAAAACATTTTGATTACAACAAATCGAGGACAGGTGGGATCTGTCCCCACTGCTGAGTGACTGACCCTGCTCCTTTGAACCCTCCGTGGAAAAGGGATTGGAAGCTGGGATTAGAGAGGATTTCTAAAATTGAATTTAGATCAAACTCTACTGTTCTTTCCTCAAGAGCCATAAAAATATTCTACCTGCAAAAGTAGAGTAGCAAAGGGTGCCTGTGCTATGGGTTATGTTTACAGGTTGGTATCTGTGGGAATGCACTTTCAAGACAGAAATATAAACACCTAACAAACTTCTCAGATTTTCTATTCTTTGTATGATACAAGGATAGATTCTGCAGTGGAGGGTGGGAATGATAGAGAGTTTATAAGCACTTAAAAGCAACATGATTCTTAGGATCCAGAACAATAGGATGGTCAGAATCCCATCCCTAGAGGTAAGAAATCCTAGTTCAGTAAACTGCTCTGTGACATTTTTCTGATAATTTTAAAGGACTAAGATTTCCTGAATAGTTGGGTGTATTTTCCACTGTCTGCTGTAGTCAATTTTCAGACATGCCCTCATGACAAAGATATAAAATCTTCTGAAGGTCCTTTCTTATCCAACTTGGGACTTCACATTAAAGCAAATATTACAGCCTTCACTCAGGCACAAGGTTTGTATGAGCTAAAGGAAGGTTAAAAAAATTAACTCAGAATTCAGCAATAACTTAAGCAAGATCTGGTGCATTCAGGTTTAAGAGCCATAACAAAAGTGTGTAGCACCTGGGAGATACTCAGCTCCTGATGTTTGATAGGGGCTGATTTCTGAACTGGCTTCAGATCCTTATAAATGCCATGGAGGGGAGGTCAGGAAAGGAGTGGAGCCATTCTCTTCATCACAGGGCACAGAAATCACCTCAGGCTGGGCTCTGAGCTAATACCAGTTTAATCTCTGATGAAACTGGTGTTTCCAGTGGCTCTGCTCGGTGATAAACTTTGTAAATGTCACCTAAAAGGCAGCTAAATCAGTCTGTTTTCAGACTGTGGTGTGGTACAGTAGATGAATTTCATCCCTGTCAAAATGAGTGTCAGAACTGCCCTGGCTGTTTTACAGGGGATGGTGTTTCTGGCAGTGGCAGCCTCCCAGCAGGTATTTAATTTGCACATCTATAAAGGACAGATATAAAATCAACTCCCTCACACACAACCATCCTGCAAAGCACACAATTCCAGATCAGGCCACATTTTCACCTGCACATCCCCATCTAGACCAGGGCTTTGTCTACATCTGCCAGGAAATTCCCTGAATATTTGCTGTGTGCTGAGGATGGCTGGTCTGCTCCTGAGCATTTACAGAATGCCACTTCAGATATCCCACACAGCAAATCAGTGTTGAATTAATCAGGTTTTTCTTTGAAAGGCTATGTCTTGTAGGCTGTGAATATGCACATGTGTCTTACAGAAGTAACAGCTAACTCAGTAAGAAGACAATTTAAAATATTACACTATTTACATAGTGTTGAAATTTAAAGTGTGGGTGCACCTTACAGTCTGTGATTAGAGCTCACTCATTTAAAATATTTTGTGTTTCTCCTTAGGTAATTATCTATTTATCTCACAAATACTGTTTGGTTAGGATCCTTTCTTATGTGTGAGTTTTCTTTATATCAGTCTGAAAAAACGTGTTAACTGAGACCACCAAAGTTAAGGATAATTATCTAAGTACCACTAAGAGCTTTCAACCAAAGTTGAATCTTCTGCAAGAATCATGTGCAAAATGAGAAGTGTTAATAAACAGAGGTTATTCTGAAATAATTTCAGAACAACAGTTTCCTTGAATGCTCAGAATTTAAAATCCCTAATTTGCAGGAGATACAATACAGTATCTCCTGCAGGTGAAGCATGACAAACATTGTCTAACTGGGCATTAAAAATCATTCTTTTGGGAGAGTGAGTAGTAGACACACCTTCCACATGCTTCTAGATTCTTTTACAAGTTTGTCATTGGAAAAGCATCCAGAAAAACAAAGGTGCTACTACAGAAAATTTTGCTCTTCTTGGCCAAGGGGGTAATTCATCAGCAGCTGTTAAAAATCACCACTGTGAGGCCACAGTATGAAAACATTGAGCAAAATTAAAGGGAGAAGAAAAGCTTCAATTCAACACTTTTGTTGATATGCTCTTAAAATTGGCATTTCTAATTGTGACTGCCTATACTGGAATCCCCAAATTTGTTTTCATGCCCTCTTTATATGAACACAGTGAAGGTTATTTGCTTTCTGCTTTGCTCTCTCACTGTACTATTGTAAAACTGTGGGTTTAGGGGTTTTTTTTGGTCACATTAACTTTAAAAGAGTTTGTATCCTGGCTCAAAGTCCTCAAAATTGGTACTCTCCAGCCCCAGTGCTGGTGGTAATACTGCAAGTGCTTTATTGGACAGAGCTATTGCCAGCTACTGAGATGTTCCAAATGGGAGGAAAACCCACTCAGCACCTTGTATGATCAATCCTCAACTTATGACTGCTTGGGATAAGTGAGTTTTGAGAGCTGGAGCTCAAGGTAGAGTTACAGTTAAGAAAGGTTCTCCCTCAGGATGAGAGAGGAGAGGCCAAGACACAGGAAGAAAAGTCAGATTCCAATGTGTTAGGTTCATTCTCCCAGCAGTAATTAATAACTCTTAGTACTTACCTATCTACAGCTTCTTTAAAGTGTCCTGTATCCATGCCAGCTTTCTCTGAAGTCACCAAGAAGCAAACCAGGTGGAAAATGTACCCTGATGTTTACTTTACCACAGCATGGATCAGTACTACCTTTAATCACAGTATTCCCTGCACTGGAAAAGGGGAACACGTAAGGGTTTCTTGTAAATACAGCCACCACACATGGCAAATGTCAAGATTTTAATGACACTCACTTTCAGTACTCTCCATCTTCAAAAGGCTTCCCACTGGTTGACATACTTTGGAGTATTGACTGTTCAAAAATGCCCTGTGAAGTGCGTGCTCCAAGTATAAAGCTATTTTCTGGCATTCTCTCCCTCGACTTCATCACCCCCAAACCCTTAGAATGGGAGCTGTATTCAATCACTGCTACAGAGTCCTGGCATATTAAAAACTGTTTCATGACTACATGGTTAGCAGGTAGGTACTTTTGCTGCTTAATTTGTCCAGCATTTAACTGTAAGTGAGATAACTGGCTCAGCCTCCAGGCTTGGCAGGGTAGGTGCACGTCTGCCACTTGAGCCTTGCTTTGCTGTTCTTACATGCAAACTTCATTCAGGTGGTGGTTCTTTTTTTAAATTTTAACCCAGCCTTTAAGAATTTATTTCATAGCAGCTCCCATCTATGGGATAATTACACTTAGTTAGCTGTACTCAACACCGATGATTTCATAACATGCCACAAACAGGTGCCAATTAAATTCCTTTATTGGAGACAGAAACATTGCATAATTACAGATTTGATGAGGAAAAACTGCAAATAGTATAGACTGTTTCTACTGCCAGCAAAATACAGTTCTTACAGGATTTATAGACATACAAATATAGTGCTTCTTTCATGCCAAATGGTCAGTACGTAACAATGCCATTAGGAGCGCTTAATTGTGCTTCTACAAAACCTTTAGAGAAGAATGAGGTAGAGTTTTCTTTAGTTTATCCAGTACTTTTTCACACATCTGTCCTTTACTGCTTTTATATGCTTCAGATTCTTGTAAAATACCCAGTTAACTTTCAACATTTGAGAAAACAGAGACCCTTCAGAGGTGTTTACTCCTCTGTAAGTTGCTAATTTCCCACTGCTTATGTGCAACTATTTCAGTAACTACTACTACACCCTTCTAAATGCCTCAAAGGTCAAATAGATGGGGACCACTGGCTTTCCAACAGAAATTGTTTGTGAATAGCTGCAGATAAAACTCTTACTTGTCTCCATTATGGCAAAGAACTTTTTACATTTTGTCCCTCAGTGGCCAAGGTGAGTCCAAGCCATCACCCTCAGGGGATGAAGGGAATAGATCCACTCTTTGTGAACATCCTTGACTATCAAATAGTTAATGATGTGTTTGTCTCCCACTTGCAGTTCTAGTCAACCACGGGGCTTAACACAACTTATGGGAAGAGAATACATCACTGACCTGTTAGATGGTATGGAGCATTACCTGTTTGATCAAATATTCCACCGTTTTACAACATATAAAAAGTAGGTTTCAGCTTTCAGTTAAGACACAGGGGACCAAGTTCAAAATTTAGGCACAGATGCAGGTATTTAAGCAACTGAGTAAGAGCATTCTTAAATATCAACATCAGATGACCCTGCTAGACTTGTGGTGTAGCTGGGTAGTCTCTCAGCTGGACTGAACAAGGATGGTGATGATCTGCTTCTGCCCTCTCTGACCTGATGGATATTTTCACTCCTGCTCCTGGCATGCCTGCTCTGGACACAGCAGATTTTTCACTCCCTGCTCTGGCATTTGCTACCAGCATTAAGTTCTTAGTTTTAGTACAAGTAGGGTGCAGTTATTTCACCTGAACTCATCACGGTTCCTGTGGTGACCAAAGCATAGTGAGCAGGGGATTTGGCATACAGAGAGAAGGTGATGACATAAAGAATTAAGAATGTTTACTTTCTTCCTATAAGCTACTGCACTATGATAATGCAAGACAATAGTTCTGCAATGTTGTATCAGAAATCTAAAATGAAAAACAAAATTTTTTATTAAAAGGTGCAAATAATAAAAGATTCCATGTTCATATCTCGATCACTTTGATCATAAAATGAGAGAAAATCTGTTTCTGCAAGAGAGTACTGCCTGAGATAAGCTTCTGAGCTCCTTCATCTCCCCCTGAAATGACTGCTCTAAGCCTGACAGAATCAAGAACTATAAAGAGTTAGTGTTAAGAGAACCAGCTCTTAGAAACTTACCCAACTCTTGCTTAGAAAAACAAGCAGTAAGCTTATTTTATCAACTATTCCCTGCATACCTCTTTGGTAAAAACCAAAATTGGCCAGTGTTGGTAAACCATTTGGAACACTAGTCCAATCTTCCACAAAGCTGTCTTCCCTGTTTTTACCTTAACTTTACCAAGCACGTATTTTAAAGGCTTTAAAATTTTAAATCAAGGTGTTAAATCTTTCTTAAGATCTTCCCATGAACATGAAATTTAAGAGACTTTTTTTTTTTTTTTTTAAGCATGGCATGAAAATGCAGGATTGTGGTAAAAACCCGACACGATAAATTAAGTTTGAAGATAAGCAAAGAGTAAAAATTCATGTTCAGAGAGAGCCATCCTGTTACTACCAGTAAATATAATTACTTTTTTTTTTTGTATATTTGGGTGTGGTTAACATTGCTAGCGTGATTAATGAGACTTCTGTTTATCTGAGCTACTAATTCCAAAACTTAATTCCAAATCTATTGACTAATCTTATTTCAAATCTATTTACTATTGTAATTTAGTATTGCTCCTCATCTGCTAAGTCCTAATGTACCTGACTGCTCTAGCTCAAGGTAATGGCCAAGTTAGTTTTGTTTATGGAGCTGGGGATAATTTGTCAAGTGTACTACAGATGGCACTCAGATTTTACAGAGTCAGAGAAATTATCCTGGAATTCCTGCTAAGAATCATGCTCTAAGCAAGGCATGGACAGGAGGACTGCTATAACAGTATTTTTCACCAATGCAATGCCAGTATTCTCTTTTGCTCTTATGGCTAAAATACAAATAACTTATTAAGAAGTTTTTGAGTTTAAATGATATTTTTGGTCAAGACTGATAAAGAGGTCTGTCTCAGTGCTACATGTCCAAGTGCACCTCTAAGATAGTCCCATTCTAATGACTTGACTTTGAGAGCATTATGATTCCTTCAAGCATCATTTTTTAATAGCATAGCCCAGTTTGAGGTGAATTTCTCTTGCCAAGATCATTCTGTATGCTAATTTTTATATTCTGAACTACATTTGTTACACATTTTTGTGTTTATGCAGCAAACCTTGAATGTATTTCTCACTTAAGTAACATTTTTCTATGCATAACCAAGTTAGTCTATTCTAATACAATCCTTGAAATACTGCACTTTAGATGGCATATTTCTTGTTGCTTAGAATTTTTTTTCTGGAAAGTTTGATTTGATCTGTAATGATGTAAGTTTTTAAGCAAAAGTTTGGATTAGAGTTCAAAGAGGTATAAGTGGTAGTACTATGAGTCTGCACTTACAAAGAGTTTAGATAACTTTTCCAGGGTCACAAAGCCAGTGGGAGTCTGTTCAGAGATAACATGTTCTGGTGGTAAAGCACAATTCTGATCCCTCAACACCTGCAATATGGAAAAACTACTTTTTTTTTTTTTTTAATGTCACTACTGCTAGAAGCTAGAAGAATGCAAATTTGCTTAAAACAGTCACTTTTAGATCTGAGACAACAATAGAAGGAAAAAGGGGTGCAAGTCTGTGTGAAAGGGAGAGAAAGACAGCAATGAACAGGGCCACAGCTGTCTCAGGGCATGCTCAGCCATCATTTACAGCTGCCACCAGAACATGAAAACTTATCCTCAGGAGGGTGGATCCCATGCAGAGAAAGACAATGTGCCACAGCCTGCCAGGCTGTGCCACCAGCTTTGTACATCTCTGGGTTCTATTCCACAGCAAGCACACAGCTCACACTCAGAAATCTGCTGGGATTATGCAGATTGTTTTGGAGAGGCCATTGAATTCAAGAGGGTTCCTCCTCTAATTAAGCAGCTCTGAGATCAGCCCCAGCTGTTTCCCTACCTCTTGGAAGGCAGACATTTCAAATAACTTGCACTCCAAATGGCTTTCAGGTTATCTCATTTTTCCAAGTTTCTTCATGCCTGAGGATAAATAATAAGTACACAGGAAGGGATCTATGATATCTCTATGTTGAATTAGGCAAACCCAAAGAAGAGGTTACATACAAAGAGGAGGAGTGGCTGATAACTGCTTTTTGGCTTGAGATACTTCAACAGGTGTAAACAATGGCTGGGCAGAGAGATCTCACTACCTTGCTTTTGTGCCATCAGTCTTCCCTTCTAAACCCCAGAAAAATCATGTTTGCTTTGCTCTGCTGTAAAATTATCCACCCTAGGAACCTTTATTAGCATTCTCACCTGGGTCTGTCCCTGTCAATTCTCAGTGAATTTTCCCTCACTGCAGTTAACAATCTGGTGAAGTAATGCCAGTTGCTGAAGCCATAATTCTTGGCACCAGAACAGCTTGTATGCCAGTTTCATGAAAATCCTGTTATTTGAAGGACTTTTTTTCCTAGTCATGAATCATGCTAACCAAACTGAAAATTAAGGACATGCTCAATACTGAAAATAATAATCAAAAGAATGAAGAGAAGAAAGAACATATGAAAATTAGATTTCATTATTATCATTTTAAAGTACCAGTGTTTGTAAAACAGAAGCATGTGAAAGGCTGAATCTCATTTGATCAACCCAATTAAACATTAAATAATTGCAGCCAATTATGCAAATATCACACAATATTAATTTGTTGATCTTTTTTGAACAGTTTCAAATTTTCCTAATGTTAGACTATCTTATGTCTTAAATGATCAATTACCAGAACCATAACTAAGTGATGAAGAATGGATAATTGCCTAGTTATGATGTACCATACTCTTTCTATGTAAATCTGTTGCAATTAAACAAATAGGGCACATGGAGAAAAGATGTGCAGATGTTCCTTTACAATCTGTTACTAGCTCAGGGAATACCACAGTTCCCTCCTAAATTTTACAAGCGAAAACAAAGAGAATGGAATATCAAATACTGATTGTTATTTACACATGTTATTTCTTTCCTTTGGTTAAGGGGATAAAATACACTGCCAGAATTCAGAGTAGGACAGCATGCATCAGAAGAATTTCCTGTACTATACTGACATGTCAGCTTTCTTATTTAGGTTTCAAAGTTTAAAATCTAAAACCTATTCCCTTGGATTGCACTTGGAAACAAGCACAGCTTTGAGTTGAGCAAGGCAATTAACCCAGATGTTAAAGACAACAATTAACACACACACACTCTACATTTTCATTCTTCCCTGTGAGAAAAAAAATCACTCACTTCTGTGGGTCATTCCACTATCAATTCTCCTCATTTTGAAGTCTCCATCAGCAGAAAAAAGAGAGGTGTCTCTCTGGTCAGTGCAAAACACAACAAATGAAAACCACCTGGTTTCTTCATGTTAAATGACTTGCAACCAATTTAACAAAAGTTTTACACAACTTTCAGGTTTACATTTCAGTAAAATAATTCTTCTAACTGGTCCTTATTCATTCTGCCTAGTGAATAGATTGCTGCTGGTATACTGAGGCCTTCATGGGGATTTTGGATATATGGAGTAAAATATCCACTCTACCAAAGCTGAATGTTAAGGTATTGCACAACCACTATGCCATGCATCTGAAGTTAGGTATTTTCACTTTTCCATTTGCTGCTAAATCAAAGATGAACTAAAGATAAAGACTAGATAGTTCAGTGCCAGTAAGCCATAAATGGTTGCTCATTACCTAATCTTTAGAGAGCTCCATGCCACACTCTGGTTAAAGGCACTCTTTAATTTCCATACTGGTCCTGTTGGATAAAACTCTCTACCTCATATTGCACCTAGACATATTCCCCATGTTAGTTTTTCCAGCCATCTAATTAAATAAAAGGAAAGACTACCAGCAGCATATAACACATAGTAAGATACTGAACAAAGACCAGCACATGATACAGATTTAAATGGTCACAACACTATGGCTACTGTAAGTGAAACAACATTTTGTGCTTGCAGTTGTAGACTAAAGAGAAAAATACCCATCAACTTTTAACAATAGTTACATTGTCAGAGAGAACCTTCAACTGTTCTTCATTAAAAGATCAGACTGGACTGCAGTCAAAGACAGGAAAAATCATGACCTGAGGGAGCAGAAGAAAGTGATGGCTAAGGAGGGGACTTCAAAATGTGACCAAAAATGAACAGGAAGCCGTAAGGCTGCTCTTTAACAGCTGCATAAGGCATGGATGGTCCACTAGAAATTATATTTTGCCTTTTTAAACTATGTTAACAAATGCCAGTAACTAAGAACTTAACAAGCATGGGAGACAAACTGTTGGTCTTAAAAAAAATTAAAGTGCTAAATGTTTCCCTTAATACTGGTGCATCTCTACTGAAAACTAGAACAAGAAATGTTTCACTTTTACTTCTTATAGGACTCCAATAAAGTGTCAATAAAGTTCCACCAGTTTTATACTGAAGTAGCACTTTGGAACATTGAAACAGAATATGGTTATCCTTTTTGGCAAGAGGTATCTTAAAGCTGTTCAACAAAGCTGTGTGCAGAAGGAGAAAGCTAATAAATATTACAGAATGATCATTAGGGAACATTTGCAGAAGTTACTTCCCCAGCTATGGGCTACATGCTCTGTATTGCTTCCAAAATATCAAGACTGCATGTGAGAAATCAGCATTGTTTGAATTATCTGCTTAACCAGAATGAAATCAGGGTTTGAATGAAATCTCTTTCCTTCTAGACATTTTCTGTTCTGTTGACAACCCTGCTTGTTCCTTACCAGGAAGGCCTACAGTACACATGTCCAAGGAGGCTGGAGGCAGCAAATATGTGAAAGGGGCAAGAAAACCATTTTTCTGACCTAAATTATGTGAGTGGATGATGAAAGAAATTCCTCAATCCAAAGGTTTGGTTGCTGTGAAGAATGGTTCGATTTTCACAGCCAAAATTGTCTAATCTCATTTTCTAGACACTCACCTGCAAGGCAACACAGTGTGTGCAGAGCCCAGCTCTGCTAGGCCAAAGGGGAATTTCTACCTCAGCAGGGCCCAACACTTTTAAAACATGTCTAGAAGGATGTATTCAACTATTAGAGAGGTCTGCACTGCCCAAGCAGCCACTGCAAAGCCCCATGGAGGGAAGGGCAATAGGCCAACAGGGAGCACTTTGCAGGCTGGACTGACTCAGAGAAGTTTGGGCTAAAGGGCAGAGTTATTGGATAGAGTATGAGGACATCTACCAGGCTATGCAAACTCAGGAATCTCCCATACAAGCAGAGCAGAAAGGATGGATGGAGTGTGTGGCTAAACCTCTTTGTTTCCCAAACACAGAACAAAAGGCAGAATTATGTCCACAGAACCCTGTGGGCAGGTCACAGCCAACACCCTCAGGTGACACATTCTGCTGATGGTGGCACTAAACAAACCAAGCTGAAGAGCAGTTGAAGAGCATTTTACAAGTTTTTAGACTGTATGTAAGGAGGCACTAAGAAAACCATTAGGAAAAGTTCTATTGCTAACATTTAGCACCTCTACCAAGAAGACAGGCTTCTACCAAGAGGATTACAGTAGAAATCAAAACGATTGTGGTCACGTTTGCCAGATTGTGGAAACAATCATCCTGGGGAGCAAATTGATACTGAGACTATGCTACACACTGGCAGCTACAGAAGATGTCATTATTCAGGTGTCAGGTCTGTCTGGAGGGTCTGAGAGCTCCACCTTCATGACACCAGCACTGCCCAGTCGCTGTCTTCTCTTCCGTACTGAAACAAAGCCAAAAATGAAGTGTAAGAATGAAAGTTAAAACAATCAGTTTACATTCAGGATAACTTCTTAGGTCTGTCCTCAGGAATGTTCATATCCACTGCTCTGACAGTAGTTTACATTATATCTTATGCCTTTACTTGCCTTTGATTTGGGCATAGAATAAGGTAGCTTGCTTTACCCACATTACAATAGCTGGTTTAGGAAGGGGCATCATTACAGATGCCACAGAACAGTCCTGCTTCACTTCCATCAGTTTAATGCAGTTCCTCCCTGAGGCCTGCTCACTAATTCACTCAGAAGTATGCCCCTGCTCAAGCTCCAATAAACAAACACATTTCATTTTATTTCCTTTTATTGCCAAGGTGGCTTTTTATTATAACGTCCTGATTGAACGTGAAATAAAACCACCACAAATACCACAGAGTACAATTAGGGAGAATTGTAATCCAAAATAAAACAAGTTGTCTCTCCATACACAAATGAATGGGATCACCAAGCAGAAATGAAGGCAACCTATGGCATGCAGCCATATCCCCTTCCAGGGGAGGATACAGCCCCAAGGCAGCACTTTGGATTGCCAGACTGGTTCCATGTTCTAAAGCTCTGTCACCAGTCCTGTCAACAAGGCTCCAGAGGGACCCCAAAACACACACAGGGCTCAAGGAGGTAAATAATTCAGAGGTGGAGAGACAGCAGCAGATGGGAGCTGGGAGTCCTTTCCCTTACAGTGTTATATTCAGGGAGCTGGTAAACAATTTCGACCAAAAAATGAAGACTGATTTTAGAGGCTTTATGTAGGCTAAAAAGATCACTTTATTTCTCCAGAGTGGAAAAAAGGGAAGCTCCTCCAATACAGGTTCTGCATCAGCAGGAAAAGAGACAACAGGTCACTAAAGCAGGGAAAAGACAACAGCTCCAAATCAGGATGAGCCAGAAGAAACACACCTCTAGATCCACAAAGGAATGGTGTTTAGTGGGTTTGTGTTTTACTCTTTACTCCAGCAGGCAAGGAGTTTCACTCTTCACTCCTCTAAGTGACCTTCACAAGTATCACATCTACTTTTTCTTTTCATCATTAATTCTGCTGCTCCTGTTCTGCAGTTGTTTGCATGTTTAGCTGTCTTTAAGCAGTAGTTATGATCTAATGTTCTGATACAGAAATTGTTGCAAGGACCAGTCTCAGCTGCCACTCAACCAGAGTTTGCACCTGCTTCCAAAATTGAAAGGGGAATGAAGATGCAATACCACAATGAAGATCATTTCTTTCTGCTAATAAAAGCAGATTTAGCTGCCTCTTTTAAGGGCTTGTGATCTCAGGCTAGTCAATCTGAATGCTTTTTCACTGTCTACCACCATTCTTTGTAAAAATTAACACATATATGGTCCTTTCTGGTTGTTTTCCACTGCCCAGAGAAAGAAAGGGGATTTGATTAAATGTCCCTTCTATGCTGTCTTGCCTGCAGTGTTTAAATGTATTTAATAACATGTGACATAAGTAATATACTTTATTTTCTATCCATCCCTTTCAAGTTGCAGCTGAATCTGTGTCTTAAAGGGCATAGCAAAAGCTTGTTTATTCTCAAAGCATGGATGCAAACCCACAGAAATATCTGAGTGGTATTTCAGTGAGTGTATTCCCAGAGAAAAGAACCTCATCCTTAAATCTTCTAACTTAAGCAGCTTTGCAAGAGTGCACTATTACTAATTCATTCATAGGCACACCGTTAATTTATATATTGTATGCTCTTTAATTTAAAGTCTTTATCAGCCTTTAGTAATCATGATATCTACTCAGTGACAGAAAGGGAAATGTGCATTGCAGTGCCACCACTGTCTCTCTCAACTGGCATGAGAAATTGAATCAGTTCTGCCCATGAGTTTCTAATTTGTCACTGCAGCTCTGGTTCCACTGAACAGCTGTTCACATCTAAAGCATCCCACTGAACACAGCAGACTTGCAAAAGAACAATAGGCAGCATGAAAACAGACTTGGAAACACAATAATGAAGAGAATATGAAAATAATAATAATAAAAGAAGCATGTACTGCACACAAGGGAACTGGTATAGTGACAGTGGATATGGAGCCTGCACCCTTTGGTCACAGGTTTACATGCAGGACATGGTGGTGCTGAGAATTTCTCCTTTTTGAAAAATTCCCATTGTCCAATATGAAATGGATACACTGCACCAATCAACTTCTATCAGATCTTAAATAAAGGGGCTTTGTAACTTGCCAAGACCTCCTCCTATCCCCAAATCTCCCACACCATAAACTACACTAAACAAGGAGAAGAACCCAGACAACTTAAATAAGAAGGGCCATCACCTGCTGTTCTTTGACTTCACCTGAAAATGGTACTGGATGCTACACCCAGACATGGAGATAAAGCACAGATTCCAAACAGACTTTGATATTTAGCAAATGACAGAGGAGGGAGCTGTGTTAAGAATGAGAAGTGACCCTGGGATTGGAAAGATAATGAGAAACAGAAATGGTGATCAGCTGGCTGTGCCCAGTGAGTGTTTAACTGTTTCACTCATCTCTTTATTGATTAACCTGTACTCATTTGTGATTGTGGTTAAGATGCTTCATAATCCTGTCTTTTTCCCTTTAAAAATAACCTCTAACAACAGTATTTGATTTCACTGATAACAGTAATACCTTTCAACTCCTACCCAGCTTCCAAGATGAGTAGGGAAAAATTTTACTATACTTCATCCCTATCATACTTTCTCAAGGAAAGAAAATGGACAGAATAATCACACTAGACAAAAAGGTCTATGACATTATTATATTAATATATCATATTATCATATAATTTTTATACAATGCCATCTATAGCATCATTACCAAAAATATTATTTCCACTCCTTTCAAATGTTCACGTTTATTATTTTATTTGTATTTATAGAAGAGGAAACACCTTACCTGGATATCACTTAGCTTATTCAGGAAACGGGTTGTTAACTCAGGCCCATTCTCCATAGTTGGAATGTGCAAGTGCTGGAATAAAGGAGAGGGAGAAGGGGAGAGAAAGAGAATAACATGGAATAATGGCTTTACATATACATGAATACCTTATGGCTACCAAAAAATTTAAGAAATATTTATGATGCTGGCTAGCCCTCCTTATGAGTAGGAGTGGGTGGTCAGTTTTGGGTTTTTTGTTGGGTTTTTGGTTGGTTGGTTGTTTTTTTTTGAAACAGAAGGGCATTGCTAAGCCAGTGAAAAGTTAAACTTTTGTGTTGTTGTTCAATAAAGCTAATCTAAGCCTTCCAAGAGATCTGTCCAAAATGGAGAGAATATTGTGCTGGTAATAGTAGTAACATTATTTAATTTCAAAGTATATTCTGTAGAAATACAACACTTATATTTACAGTATTTATCACTCAGCACCTCAATGTCTCATATTATCTTAGCAGCAGGTAACAGCAATAAATTTATTCTATTTTATTCCTTCAGGAAGTATCACCTAACAGACATTTATTGTACTTATCAAGTTTAATGGACAAAGCACAACCCTTTAAGCAGCTGCACTACCCCCAGTCCTCTGAACTAACTCTGTGCTGACTAAAGAGCACCAAGTTGGGTTAACAGCCTCAATGTCTGGGCAATTCCACCAGTGCAGGAGCAATCTCCCATATGGGGAACAAATAGCAGGTGAAGGCTGCTGTGCACTGTCTTGAAACAGCTCTTCCAAGAGCTGGGATATCCCTGCAGTGAGGGCTGGAGAAGAGAGGAACTTGAGAAGGAAGGACAGCAGGGGCTCAGAAATTTGGTTCCCTGTGAAAGTCTTTTCTCTCCTGACCCTTCCCAGGTACCTTAGCAAAAATACTGAATAAAAGAAAGGAGGGAGAATGTATTTTTCTACACTTGCAAACAGGCTGGGAACTGTATTGTTCTTTCTCTTTCCCAGAACTTGAGATTTTGCATTTTCAGCTATTAGGAAAAACCCCAGAAAACAAGAAGGAAAGTTCCCTTCTGACAACTAGTAACTCCCTTGGAAAACAACATACTGACACTGGTCATCTTTCCAGGCAGTGCACCTTTTCTATCTCCCTTTTGGCTTCAGTTGCAATTAACGCTGATAAAATTCAGAATAAAAAAGGAAAGGGGTAAAAATAAAAATTTAAAAAAAAATTTAAAAAATAAAATAAAAAAAAAAGGAAAGAGACATTTTCTTACCTTGCCCTTATATAAAATTTTAGAGATGGGACATACAATGCAAGCTGTCCCAGCACCAAACATCTCCTTCACTCTGTTCTCTTCCAAGGCAGCTGTCAGGTCACTCATGGTGATGTATCGCTCTGACACTTTGAATTCTCCCTGTGCAAGAAGAAACAACCATAAAAGTTATAAAAAGTTTAAGAAAATGAGTATTTTTGTTTCCCACACTGAAATATTTCCAGTACCACTTTTAGCCTAGTGACAGTAAGTCAAGTTTTGATTCTGATCTTATGATCTTTTCAAACATCCCAGTATCACACAAGGTAGATTTTCATTAAAAGAATGCCCTACAAAGGTGCCAGTGGTTTGCCAGATAAAATGCTGATGATTAAGTGGCACTTCCCTCTGTTTTGGTGCAGAATATCAGTATCACATTAGGGAATAACAAAGAGGAATTGTTATGGGACACTGGATCTCTCTACTCATGGTGTCTAGCATGTTAAGAGTTTGTCCAAAAATTATTCAACTGTATCAAGAGAGCCTTTGCATCCCACTCTCAGACAATTCCTAAGCAAGATACATTCTGTTGATTCATTTCACCTGCCAGGCCAATTTATGTGGTGTATTTTTTAACCCCTAGTGAAACTATCTACTGAAGCCAGCACACAGCTGTCACATACAAAAATTAACTGTACTGCAGCTATGAGTAAAGCTATTTGCACTGCACAGTCTTAATAATGGAAGTGTTTTACCTTCTGCGAGAGTTGCAGAATGCATAGCAATCAATTTAAGGGATGTGTTTCAAGAAAAAAATAAACATCAGACTTTGACATTTTTAATACATGTATGTGGTATTCCTGTTATCCCACTCTAAGCCAAATCCCAGCCCAATCCAGGAGGATTGATGAGCCTTTTGCAGTGTAGCATCCTTACCCAGGCTGCAATAACACCTTTGAATACAGACAGGCAGAGTTTGCTGCATTTCAAGGTATGATGCTAGTCCCAAGTGTCCAAATGAGTTCTGGGATTGCTACACTACAGAACAGGAATGGGAAACAGACAGATGACTTCAGGACTGTGGCTGGACAGGCTGCATGGTAGTTAGCAGAAACAAGGTTGGAAGCATGAGAACTAAATGCAGAAATAATGAGCTGATGACTGAAGTACAGCTACGGTCATGCACGGTAATTCTTTGTTTCCTTGCTCCAAGTTGCTGGTACCAGTGGATTTAATGAGAATTTTCATGTCAAATACTACACAGAGCTACTTTAACAAGCTTGGTATTGTTCTGTGTGACAGGTGGGGGTATTCTGATGATGCTCCTGAGAATCCCTGACTTGGCATGCCCTTAGTTCCCATTAGGTTAAAGGGACAGAGTGCATGCCCAGCAAGCAACACCAAGCTGTGTGGGGCAGCTGGCATGCTGAAGGGAGAGGTGATATCCAGAGGGACCTTGAAAGCAGAGGCTGGACACAATTCTGAACAATTGGATCCACTTGAATATGCCCCTACTCATTCCAGGGGGGCTGGAATACCTGGCCTTTAAGGGGCATTTCCAAAGCAGGTTGGATGGGGCTCTGAGCACCCTGGGACAGTGGAAGATGTCCCTGTCCAAGGCAAGGGGCTGGAATGAGATGATCTTTGAGGTCCCTTCCAACCCAGGCTTTTGTATAATCCTAGGAAGCCAGACTGGTTTATGATCCTATGATTTAAACAAATCAGTTGAACTTTAAGATACTGAGCACCAGGAATGTTTACTCCTGCTGAAGTTACAACATGACAACTGAAACCATTACTGCCAGAACACTCACCCAGCTGCGTGCCAGATCCAAAATGCTTTGCCTTGTCACTCCTGGAAGGATGATGCCATCTAAAGGTGGCGTTGCCAGCTCATTTTCTGTCAAACAAAATAGAAGCATTGGTCGAAAAAACAAACAAAGAAACTAAGAAAAGTTTACTGATATTACACCAAACATGCATGTGGGTCCTTTATAACTCAGGATATTCCATCAAAAATAATCCCTATGCTGTAAGATGCAACATTTTATCAGAGTTCTCCAAGAACACAAACAGACACACAGATCAAGTAAGTTGCTGAGTGTTTGGAACCTTTTGCATACACTTCAGTGGGTGGGGATGAAACATTAATATATACATTAATATATGCATGCCTAATGCCTTGTAGGTGGCTTTATTCCTATATAAAAATCTCTTTTATTATACACACAATGCACTGTGTTACTACTGCAAACTAAGAAATGGTTCAGTCTCCAGATTCACAGTAGAAAGGCAGAGGGAAAGTCATGCCTAATAATCCCAGGGCAGCTCACAGCTTTCCCTAAAACATTTTACTTAATTCAGGAATATGGGATTTAGTATACCCATTCCACAGCAGCAATACAAAACATTCACCAAAAAATTTGAAGTTCATTTAATGAGCCAGAAAAGCAGTGGAAATCTTGCCAACCCTCCTTGGAAGGAGACTTCCTTAATGATCCTTTGTTGTAGTCTAGACACCCTTTTTCTGTCCTAATTTTCTCTTCACACAATAAGAGCAATTGTAAGAAAAATACAACAACAATTCAAGTTGTTCAACTGGTTTGGTTTGTTAGCTAGTGTTTCTTGTTTACTTTTGAAAAAGAGCAGTAGATAAATGTTCACTTAACAAAATGAAAATGGTAGGTAACTGGTAATCAACAAACACTTGGTTAAACAATCCATGCTTGGTAAATACTTAAAACACAAGTTTGTCCATAGACTTTGTTCTTCCATCTGATCTCTGCAGCAGAGTTAATCTTTTTTATTTTAAGCCATCATATAGTGTACTCACTGGTTTCTATTATCAGAGAAAACTGACCTTTTACTCTTTCCAGACAGAGGTTTTTAAGGCAGTCTCAAATTTGCACTGAGAAGTCAAGACATCCAGAGTCTTTCAGTAGTACTCTTCATATTTTTTCCTAACCATTTTATTTCCCTACTCATAATGCTTTTTCTTTCTTCACCTTACAAGGATACTATCCCTGCTCAAGAAATCCACAAACCATTAAGAGTTTTATTTTTTTTTACCTAAGTCACATTAAAAAAAATACAATAAAAACATGAAGATATGTATCTTATGTCCCCTTTCTCCCTGGCTGTAAAAAGATCACAGAATCCAGGCCTGACTGAACCCTTCTCAAAGGAGAACCTCTCTTTAAAATATTTCTATAAATCCTGTGAATACTTGCAGCTGGGTAGGAGGGAGAAACATGGTATTTGTCCTTGGTCTGTGGGAGCAGGTTGAGCTCAGCTGCTCAGTGCTGATTTCAGCACTCAACAAGATATTTCTGTGCACAAACACAGCCTGACATCCCTGGACTGAGCATATCCTGGGCTCCCCCACTCTGCAAGAGGGGGCACTGGGAGCTGGGATGGGATAGGGGAAATGGAGGATAAATTAATTGAATCTGCTACTCACTGTGCATCCTCTCAGGAAATACCTGCTACTTTCTAATGCAGCCACCCTTCCATTTATTAATTTGGACTCTCCTACCAGTGCTCCCATGTTCCTATTATGAGGATCTATACACACATCAGTAATAGGTGTAAACTGCCATACCAAAATGTACAGAAATGCTGCCCTAGGACAGGCTGTGTGTTCTGCTCTGGTTTGACTAGATGTAATTACATCAGCCATCTCTTCTTTCTCATACAGTCAGGAATAACAGCATTCCCTTTTTGGAGTCTGTCTAGCATCATTCCTACTTGTGATGCATGTTTGCTCCTAATTCTGGCACAACTATCACAAGGAGAACACTTTAAAACTTTCCATGGGTCACAGGGCTCACCTGATTCTAAACACTGAAAACTTGATATTCTGCATTTGTGACCCAGTCACAATCTAATACACTCATTTCTTCAACAGAAAACTTCAAATACTGTGGACTTTGATACCAAAGACTGTGATTACACTTCTCTGCCTGGTGATGTTGCCACAGATCTTGTCCACAACCTGTTTAAGCTCAATAACATACATTAATTGACTTGAGCTAGTTTGAAAAGTTGCCAGGCCAAACCAGCTGCCAAACAGCACTGAGCAGACAGGACATGGAAGTCTCAAAATGTTCCAAACAGGCTGCTCTGCAGAATTTTGTCAAGTATACATATGATGCCTACCAGCCTGGGGCCACCCAGGGAACATCTGCTCCCCTGGTACCCAGCAGAGATGACAACACTATCCAAGGTGGCATGCCAAAAGCTCATCCTCTCTGGGAAGTGATGCCAAACCAGGCTCCATATGACATCACTTTGTCCATCTCCCAAAAAACAGACTGTGAGCTCACAGGCTCCATTTGCCTTCTGAATTTCTGTTGATGGGCTTAAAATGCATAGTTGCAAAAAGTGGGAGAAAAGCATTTGAAGGGGGAATGTCAGGGATTCTCTTCATTTGACTCCTGTTATTGTTATACTGGCAATACTGTCTGCCCAGTGCCCTGTTAGACCTGGTATGGGCTTCCTCCAACAACAGAATTCCATCAGAGTGTTCAAAGGGGTTGTTAAAATGAGGTCTTCCACATTACACAACTTCAGCTTTTAAACACCTGTACTTATGGACATAGAGCAGGTAAGATTACACTCATGGGATGCCTTCAGTACTAGTCACACTGTAACAATGCCAAGAAATCCACCTAAATATGTATTTTACCAAAGTGATATATTCCAAGTGAACTTCAGGATCAAGGAGAACCCAGAAAACCTTGTTTTCACTAATATTAACAGTTCTTATACCAGTTTATTCTGGGTCTTTCTCCTTACTTCCCTCAGGCTTTTGTTCAACTCTTCCTTCCTGCAATCACTACCTTTGTGTCTGTCTGTTAATTTGCTTTCCTCAATTACTTTTTCATCCTTTGCTTTGTCTGCCACCTCATTCATTTGCTGCTCTCCCCTCCACTCTGTTGCTGGGGCTCTCTACTAGAACAGAAGCTACAATCCTGATTTTGTTAGTGCTGTAATTGTACAAGACACTTCTGTGGCACAATTAATGTTCCAGCTATAGAATACTTAGCAAACTTGCCTTAAATTTTACCTGATTGTTCCAGAGAATCTTTTAACAGATTTACTTTTTCATTTATGAAATTTTGAAGTGGGTACTATTAATCACCATTTCAGTTGCAGCATAAAAATATTAAATAATACCTAAACACTATTCACAATGCCTTAACATTAAAGATAGAAGTAGAGCCCCAAATGGTTGCAAACCATTTTGAAGAAACAGAATCTTCCTGCACACAGATTTCATAGTTAGCAATCTTCAGGTTGGACATATGTTTTAAATTTTAAGGTTTTCCATAAAGCCAAGCCTATACTCTAGGCAGAATAACAGAAATTGTGACAGGAACTGAGTTGCAATGTCAAGAGCTTCTTGAGATAGTTACATACTCTGAAGAGGCATGTGGAAGGGACTGCAGGGTGTCTAGATTTTTCACTTAGTGAACATAAACTACAAATAGGATTTGATGAAAGAAGTACTTATGCAATAGCAGGGATGCATTTTTGGCCACATTATAAGCCTGTGGGAATACAAGAACAGTATGGAGCAAGTGACAACATTTTACCAAAAATTGAGCAGTTTTTTTTTTCTTGATGTTACAAACAAAAGTATTTTTTCAGGCTCCTCCTGCCATCCAGGACAACATGTCACCTTTAGGCACAACGCTGTAACTGAAAATAAGCAGCAAAGGCGGCAAGGAAAGCCACTGGAAGCATGGCTGTCCTCCAGTCCAGGCTTTCCTGGGATAAGCCTCTGGTTATAAACCAAGGAGAGCAGCTCAGCTCCAGGCATGACCTCAGAACACACAAAGAAGAGCATTTTCTTTTGATGATGATCTGCAGTTTCTGCCTCACTTTCTTTTTGATCCCTCTCAGCTGCATCATTTGCATAACAAAACCAAACCACGGGCTGAGTGAGTGTCCTCTGTGAAGTGACAGAGCACAATGACAAGCTCAAAAAAAAATGACAAGCACAAATCCCCTGCAAAGCCACAGGCAGGTATGTGATGACACACGTTGGCAGCCTGAGTGATTCTCAGCCAAAGATCCCACAAATTAAGAGTTACTCCACACCCTGGGAGACAGCAAAGTGCTCCATGAGGATAATGCCCATGTCCTGTGAAATGACAGGTTTGCCAGCAGACAGCCCACTTGGGTGGCAGGAATTACAAGTTGTTTGCTACAGCCACCTCACAATAGCAGCATTCAGCTCTGCACTGGTAACACAGTGATTGGCAGATCTTTGGAACAGCACGGTGCTGCAGCTGCATATTTCCAGCATATTCCTGGTTTAAGTACAATGAGAACATTGAATTCTAATTATGTCCTTGCTTCAGTGTCCTTCCCTGGGCAGAACGAGCCAAAATCTATTTTTATGTTTTTCCAGTTAAGTTCCAGCATAAATTTGTCCATCTATCTACACTGACAAACCAACTGCTGCTGTTAACACCAAGAAAATGTCTAATATTTATCACTTCATTCATAAAGCTTCACAGACTCATTCAACATGAGGGAGTATTATCCCTCCTCTTACAAATGTGGTAAAGGTTTTGTGGAAAAACAAGTAACAGAACTGGAGATGGGAGTCAAGGCAGCTGGATCCCCATCACACTGCATTACCCAAGGCACACTCCTATCCCCACAAAATGTTGCCTCTTCTCTGCAGCTGAGCAGAAATTGTCAGAAAGCTGACAGTTTTCTAAGGTACCCATGGCACTACAATGAAATCAGTCTGACCTCTGCATCTTCTGCCATGCAAAAATTCAGTAACACTTCATTTTCTTGGAGAGCCAGCATTCATGGAAGTCATGAGGTATCCTTTTAACTCCCTTGCCTGCAGTTTTCCAAACCAGTTATCAGGTGCAGCTGTCACATCTCAAACACTGAATACTTGCACACCCAATGAGATGCCTAAACAGTTGGCTACTCATTAACCAGATAGTTTTTAATCAGCATGTGCCTTGTTCAGAGATGACTGTGGGTATAAACAGGTAAAAACAGGTTCAAGAATGATGATATGTCTTGCAAGCATCTTTTGAGCAGTAGTGATACCAGAAACTGACTGACATGTTTCTTTCTCCCTACCACCACTGGACAGAACTTCAAATTCTTCATAGAAGAGTTGAAGTTTTGGACTGGATGCTGAAATACTTTTGGATATGGTTCAGGAATATTTGACTTGCCAGCAAGTGATGACAGGAGCCACTCATAGTCAAAGCTACAGAGTCTGAAGAGTTGCACAGCAGTAAGCTGCATTTTAGCACTGTTGCATTATTAGTCTGCACTGCTGCTGAGCCAACAGCTCCTTGGAGACCAAACCTCCTGCTGACACCAAAGCTGCTGTGTGGCCTCCTGCATGGCTGCAAGCCCTTCTGAGCACCTGGACTAGCCCAGCAGTTTAGTTTGTTATCAGCAGGCAGCACTCACTCAGCTCCAGAATCTCCTCTCTCACACCTAAGTCACCTAGGAATGCTCAGAGAGAGAACAGGCATTTCCTTTGTTCCATCATCTTTATTAAAAAGATTATGATCTGAATTCTAATAATCATTTTGTGGATTACAGTCCCAATTATCTACTCTGTTAAAGTTTCCAAGCTTTGTTACCATACCTCCATCTTCATTTATCCAGTAGAGAAACAGATTCATTGTTCCAACTTCAGTTATTTGGTGATCTTCTCCATAGAGCCACAAAACCTGCTGGCAGCCAAACTCCAGGGCTTCTTGCTGGGCATAAATAGCAGAACCATAATTCCTTCAGGAAAAAAAAAAAAAGCCCAAAGTGTTATGAGTACCTGGTTGGGCATGTTCTCAATTTAAACAAGATTTTGTGCACATCTACACAGCACAAATTGAGCAACTGCTCTACAACAGTCACTGCTTGTCCCTGAGATATTTTCATTGGAAGTACTCCACCAGTATTTTACCAGATTGTTTGTACCTACAACCCAAAAAATTGAAGGGCTGAACTGCACCAACAACTCAAACATATCCCTCCAAAGTGTCTTAAACATACCTCTCTCTCATTCCATATTCTGGACATTCTAATTATTGCAACTAAAAACCCCCAGAAAACATTTATCTTTATTTAGCAGCTGGCATCCTAGGGGGAGAGCAACAATTCCCCTCCAACTTTAGGGGGTTTTTTGTGTTTTTCTTGGAGTTTTGGAATTTATTTTTTGTTTGTTTGTTTGTTGTTTTTTGTGGTTTGTTTTTTGGGTTTTTTTTTCTTTGTTGTTGTTTTGTGGGTTTTTTTGTTGTTTTGGTTTTTGTTTGGTTGTGGTTTTTTGGGGTTTTTTTTTGTTGTTTTTTTTTTTAATTCATCTACCTCATCATGTCAGATGGGTAATATATGTTAGATGAAACTCTTGGAGCACAAATATCACCAAAAGTGATTTTTTTTTTTTTTTTTTAATAAGAGATATGCACAGAAGTGGCATCTTCAGGAAATGCAACTGTGTCTCGATGAATTCCATATCCTTTAGGAGCAAATGTTTTCCTAAAATGCTGCCTGCAGACTGAACCTGACTGAATAATGCCTGCTGCTTTGAGGGGAAAAACCCCCTTTTGCTTGTGATGTTCAACAATGCTCAAGGCACAAAGTCAGCAGCTCCAAAATGCTGACCACACTGAAGTCAAGTTCTCACCTCTGGGCACAAATCAAGTCACTAATGACTCCAGACTACTCTTTTTCACAGCTGATGGATGAAGGATGCACAGGAAACAAAATATTTCTAGGGGTAAGCAAAACCTCACAAACAAAGGCTCAGAACATCAGCTTGAATGAAGGAAAAGTTATTTTCCTGCCCTCTTATTATTCTACCAGCTCAGCTGAGCAGCACTTGACAGCTACTGACTTCCTGCCTAGAAAATAAACTCCTGGGCAGGACAATCCAAGGAAGGAGGTCTGTTGGCAGCAGGCTGCTGTACTGATGATGCAGCACAAAGTGGTAACTTCAGTGTCAACTGCTGCAAGGGCAAGAGACAAAGTATTACATGGACACTTTCCAGTGCAGTTCTTTGAGATGCTGCAAAAAAAAAAATCAATTGGCTGTAATATTCAAACAAAAATGTGCAACTGAGTTGCACAAATAATATTTGCAAAGTAAAATTTTGAACTCTTTGTTGTGGTACATTGCTTGTTTAACTACTGCATTTAATGTATCTGCTGGATTAGATAATTCACTAAAACCCAAATCTGCTTAATGCAGAAAATGCAGGATAATGTTTTCTTACCCTCCCACTTTGCAGTCTCCTGTTCCCCCTTTCCATGCTCTTACATATTTTGGATCTGCCCATAAGGATATTGGATTAAAGCTTCCACTTGCAAAGTAAGGGCCCACAGGGCTCAGTATGACATACAGCAGGGCTTTAGTTGGCTTCTTCACTCCAAGGGAAGGCTGAAAATAAAGAATGGAAACAAATCAAAAGTTACTGGGATCCTTCAAACATCAGGAGCTGCACCATCAGCTTTTGAAACACTGCTTTCAGTGGAACTGCAGCATGAGAGTGCTTTTACCAGGACACTGCAAAGTGCTGCAATTAATTAAATATATTTACATACTTTCCCCCTATCCAAGCAACATAACCCTAATTTTATATACTGTCACCATTCACTTACAGCCATTCCACTTATGTTTATGTTATTTTAGTAGTCTCAAATAGTTTCAAGTTTTTGAGAATTCAAAGATTAACTTCACAAAATGCTGTATAATTATATGAATTAATCATACCAGAAGCCCACAAAGCATTCTAGGGGAAGGTGTGGCAAGACCACTCCTAGCAGGAACAACAGTGGAGAAACCACTGTCAACTGCATCAGTGAGAAGAATTGTCCAATGCCACTTGGAACTGGCATTGCTGGAGTTGAGTGCTGGCTCTCTGAATGCCTGTGTGATAGCTAAAATTATTTATTTGCCTGCTAAAAATAGTTCACACAACAGCACAAGAAATAACCAAGAATGCAACGTTTTTTTTCTCCCCCTCCTCTCTGAGAGATGGCTTCTCACACTCCAAGTCAGCACCATCAGTACTTGAAGATGAAGGTGAGAAGTGTGGTGTTGGCCAAAGTTCTCCAGGTGCTGAAAGGGTTCCTGTGATTTCTGTCTACCTTACTGCTTCAGAAAGACTTCTAACTAACAGGATTAACTGAGATCTTGATATTTTTGCTGACATGATCATTCAAAAGATTGTGCTGCTGGGTTTCTAACTGGGGTGATTCATAAAAGTCTAGTAGGACATGCAACCTGGAATCAATATGTGACAGTGGAAAGGCCACCAGTGTTGCCTATCCTGAAACAAAGCTCAAAGCAAAAGAATTTCCAAAACGAAAACCAGGTAAACACTCTAATTTTAGTATCAGTACCTTATAGTCACTGAGTGGAAATTCTTTAATCTGGAAATCTGTAACTAGTATTAAATTAAAATTACTGGAGTCCTAGAACCTATGTGAAATGTAAAATCACATATGGTAACTACTTACAGATATGGATATTGCAGAAGTTTAGCTTAATTTGGAACCTATATCTTTAATTTTCTTGTCCTATGATCTATCATTATATGTTTCTCTCTTGCTACTGCTGAAAAAAGGAACCCTGAAGGATTTAATAAAATAAACTCTGTTTCTAATTCCCTTTATCAATACTACAGAAGTGACTCACATATGAAACTCAGAGAGGACACATTAATACCTATTTGCTAAGGAGCCTCTTAGAAGGCCAGTTTCAAGAATAAATTGACAGAGGAACTAGTCCTTAATTCTGTTGAAAGTGTCTCTTCTGAGACACCTTAATTTACAGGGTAAAATATTCAAAAAAAAAGCTCAGTAAGTTCAAGTATGACTTGAAATCACAAAACGTGCACAGCAATTTGTGTTCCATTGTGTTCTCCCCGAATTATCATGATTTTAACATTACCATGTCACATGTAACTGTCCTTTCAGCACAACCCCAATTAACAATTCCATTCTCACTGCAAGCAGATGCTGTTTGCTTGCTGTGCTCTGAACCAGTGTGGCCACTAAGTGGCAATGTGGTCAATGCTAAATCCGTGCTGTGGCTGAGGGACTCCCAAGTAAAACCCTAAATCCATAAAAACAATCCGCCCCCAAACTTAATCCTGTCACCTACTGACTGCTGAATGTTTCCCTGTATGGATGGAGGACTTTGCCTCCTACCTAAATAAAAGAGAGTGGGGGAAAAAAAGAAGAAAGTATTGCAGACCTCAGTTCCAACTAGGGTAGGACGGATATACAGGCTGGCAGAGGTTGAGTAAGGGACCCACTCCTGCTCCACTTCCACAAGCTTACGGATGCACTCTAACAGCTCGTTCTGGTCAAAAGACTGGGAAAAAAAAAAGAAAGGGGGGAAAAAAGCAAATGAAGAAATAAAGCTGGAACACTTTGTGGTCTTTACAAATGCACACGCTACAGGGAACACTTCCTCAGGATATGCAACAGTGACAGGCTGTAGAGGTTCACATCTTCCTTGAGCTCATTCCTCATAGAATTTAACATCCCATGGTCTTGGCTACTGTGCCTTTTTGTGCAGTGTCCCAAATGACCTCCTTTGCTCCAAAGTATCCTCCTGAGACGGGAAAAAGGAGCCATTGACCCTTCTTGCCTCCAAAGCATGTGGAGAACTCCCTGTGCAGCCAAACTCAGCTGGGTGTGCTGCAAGCTACAGCAACACCTCTTCTACAGAAGGCTCTGGTTTACAACTCCAAGGGGATAGCAAGTCTCCCAAAGTTCCCAAGTTCTTACAGCAGTTAAGCTAATAAGCCTGTGAGGAAGTTCACTGGCCAAGACACAATTGTTAAAAGCAGTGTTAAGTTACTGGAATGACCTAAACCAAAAGCACTCAAGAGGCTGAACTTTTTAACTGAAGTGAAAAGAAGAGAAGGGAGAGCATTAGCACCAGAGCAAACCAGACAGCTGTCTGCATGCAAATACCTGCAGAACAGCACCCATCCCTCAGAAATACTCTGTACATCTGAGGCAGCAATGACAGCAAAACACCCACTCTTCTGATTTTTTAAAAAAGCACCACAAACACTTTCCTTCAACGAATAAGACCTGTTAACGAAGGTTTACTGAGCTACCAAAGACTTAAGAGTGTTTGATAAATGCTGCTACTGAAAAGCTTCAGAGATTTTCCCTGTGACCATGAGAACATGGCCTGACTTTGGGAGCAGGAGGTGCCCTGGGTACGTACTGGCAGAGTTGTTCTCCGTGCTGACCGTGCCATCCTGTCCATGTTCAGGGTGGGCCGGAACAGGCGGATTTTGCCATCCACTCCTCGGTAAGCCTTCATCCCTTCAAACAGCTACCAAGCCAGAAAAGGAGGGAAAACAAATCAAGTAGTGATGGAGACATTTTATCCTGTGATGATCTCTGCAAGTTTTGGAAATAACTTCACCTTCCTGCTGACAGCACTCAAACACAAAAATGCTAACTAGGGAATTCTGGCAATACATTCCAGTGAGATAGATTTGTCTGAAGTATGGGCAGGTCATCTTTGCAATATAAACTTCACAATTCCTCATGATAACCTTTTTTTTTTAATAATTTGGTTACAGCAATTAAAATTTGTAGCATGTGTTTGACTTAATGATTCCCTCACATCCTAATACCCGAGTCAAAACAGAATTTTCATTTACATAAGGGATCTACAGAACTTTATTATATATATGTTAATTCTTTCTAGAACTCTGTCCAAAACACATCTTTGTTAGGAAGTATAGAATAAGGAATTGAGAGAATTCTTGTAAAGTTCTTGCTGTAGTTGTAGCAGGGACTTATTTCCCCCTCATACCCTATGCTGTGGAATGGGGTTTAGCCTGCATGAGATGCAGCCTTACAGTAGAGATAAAATCCATGAAAACATTTTCTCTATATATTTTACAGGAAATTCAAACATAGATATCCCATCAAACTGCAAAATCCAGACAACTGGTGCTGACAATCAGAAACTCTTATCCTATCAATGCCCTCCCCACAAAATGCCCTGCAGCATCTCCCAACCACATCAAAAAACATGCCCACCAAATATCCAGTTATTTTCAGCTACAGATTGGTAATTTCTGGTTACACTTATAGACAGAAAACACATGTATTATACAAGCTCACTAATACATATGTACACACAAATCTTATGTAGATGAAAGGCTTACTTATGTTTATAGACAACAGTTCAGATTCTTAGAATTTTATCTTCCAAAGTATTTCTTTGTACATTAAATTTCAGTGTAAGTTCTATGAATTTAACTGCATCACTGCTGTCAGTCTCCTCAGGTTTCTCCTCCTCTGCCTGTTCCACAAAAAAAAAAAGTGGCTGGAACAGCATCCTATGTGGTTGGAAGTCTAGATATGCAGCTTTTTTATTTGGAAAAAATAACCCTGTATTTGTGCACAAGGAAATTTAACAGAGTATTTGAAGTCTCACTGTTATCAAACTCTCTATTTTTCCATAAGCATCAGTGAAATACAATCTTTATAAAGCTTGTGTATAAGTCCATGGCAGAGCTAGGTCCTTCCACATGACAAATTTTAATTGGGTTGTAACTGGATTGCAGAATCCCATCAATTTTCCTCAGGCTGTGTGACAATCATGCAGCAGAACCAGCATTAGAACCCAGAAGTTTCTGCCTTCAAAACCTATCTTAGTGCTATGGCAATGCCAACATTGTTAAAAGCTTGGCACAATTTTGAAAAAGAACTTGTTCCTGGGACAGACATTGTAGCTGCAACATCAAAAAAGAAGACTTTAATAAAGGATAGCATAGCTGGTCATCTGGCTGATCCTTTGATATGATTTTTACTGGGCCAGTTACTAACTGATAGCACATTGTTGGAATGTTATTTTCTTATCAGAGAACACTTCCCCCACCACCACCCTTCTCCCAAACACATTCACAGAACTTTTAATGAGAGGGAAAAGGAAGGAATGTCACTACTAAGATTTGATCAATGGTTTGACAGAAGTAAGAATCACATCATTACTGAAACACAAAGCCTTCTCAAGATGTTACATCTTTTTCTCCAAAAAGAAATACTTTTAATCTTCCAGAGCTCGGTGAAAACCTTTCACTCATTAAAAAGGGAGACAGTGATGTGTTCCAGAAATGTTCAGCTTTAATGAAAGCAACTGCTGTGGTTGCTTGATGGTTGGTTGCTACAGTGGTGTGAAAACAGATTTATCTGACATCTGTACATCACGGGAGCTGGATCTGGAGTTCAGCAGATCCAGATTACCACACTGCATCATGAAGGGCAAGGAGAAAGGGGAGGGAATGCCAAATTCATCACTTTTATTATACCCACTGTGTATTCATTGAGCCACAGCAATGACACCAGATTCTCCTCTCTCTGTCCTCTTGGCTAGAGGAAACGTGATGCAATAAGGGTAAAAGAATAAAAAAAAATGGAAAAAAAATAAGAGCATATTCATATTAGCAATGATTTCAGACCAGGCCAGAGGCCTAGCATTAAAGCAATATGCTACTAAGAGTCAAATACAGATTTGGGACTCCAGCGTGGTTTCTTACTTCTTGGGCAGATCAAGAGCTGCAGCCTCAGTCTCAGGGGCCTGCTGTAATTTACACAGGGCCTCTGGAGGCTTGCTGACTAGATGAGGAAAAAAAAAATCAGTCAAAATACAAATGGTGAAGGCAGGAGCTCGAGGACAACAAGCAGGGAAAGCTTCCCTTATACCAGTGGTTAGAATAGGAAAAAAATTTAAAAAAGGAAAAAAAGAAAAATACAAGAAAAAAATAAACGCAGCACGAGCAACTCCACACAGTTCAGTGGAGACACTCCCACCTACCCAGAAGTGGGCTTCCATTTCAGGGTGTGTGCCCTGCTGGGGTTGAGTACAGCCAAAGCTGCTCTGAAGGCACAAAAGGCAGCTTTAGGCAGTCATCAGCTAAGCACGGAAACTTCAACCACGCTGGCTTCCGACTTAACATTCCACATCCCAAAGTTCCTTGCTGTATGGCCTCTCCTTAAACACACTTTTACACATTGAGTGCATCAGATCTAGTTCTGAGCTCCAGGGACTTGTTCAGAGTTTCAAACAAGCACCTGTCTAGTCTGTCCTGCAATCCAAGCTATCAACCTTTAAACCAACTTCAATTAACTTTTACAAAGTGCACGTTCAGTCCCCAAAATAAAGCTACTCTGAGAATCTGATACAGTCCTGCATTGCCACATCAGAGTCTGTAACTTGGCCAAACCCACTGTCAGTGAACAGGAATGGTTTTTCAAATAAATTTATCACCACACAAGAAAGAGCTCACCTTCCCTAGGGCTAGGACTTTTAAGTGTGCTGGAATCCCCAGGCCACAGTTGCTTCTGTGTTACACATAACCCTGTTGTAAATAATGCAATTATTCTTGAATAACACCAGCTAAAAAAACAAGATGTAACTCAATACTAATGAACTTATGGCAGTAATAGTCCTTGTATTACAAAGCTGTGGCTTCCAGAGCTAATAAAACAAAATGGTGATTTCCAAATCAATTTACTACTCACTTCTACAGCATAATGCAGGGCTGAGGAGGCTGGATGTAATGAGAGGTTCTCTAGTGGCTTAATATAGGGTTTCTCCCATCCTGAAGCCAAGGACCATTCAATTGTCAGCATATTATCAGTGAACACAGTTCCAAACACCAAACCAGTGGGGTCTGGTTTTTCCTTGAACGTCGTAGCTGGGGTGATAATCAAGTCGGAAGCCTGAAGGAACAGGGAAACAAAAATTAAGTGTATCAAAATAATGAAGTCAGACTGATTTAACATTATTCTGCATCAGTGAACAAGGACAAGCCTTGGTATTTTCTCTGTAGGGATATTTAATGACATGATGGTTAGAGGCAACTAACCTCTAAGTAGCTGGCAAAATATTCATAAAGTGCACACAAACATATACACAGTGCTGTTATACAAGGAGTAGAGTATTTTGAAATTCTGTTTAAGAATTAAGTTAAAGAAGCAGTACAAGACCAGAAAATTAGCACATGAAATCTCTTGGACACTTAGGTTAACACCCCTGTACAAATTCCATAAACACCCGATTTCTGCACCTCAGAATATAAACTGATCATTAGAAATTAATCATCATCCCAACTAAGCAGATGTTACACAGATTTTTCTTTAATACATAAAACCAATGTGGGAGATCAGAGCCAGCAGTCAGCAAGTTACTTATGCCACAATAACTTGCTCATTCACAGAGTTATTATCCTAGAAAGATCCCAGTAGCAAATAAGGTTAAATGCTTCCCTGCATGAGGGACTGTAGACTCTCTCTGCTAAGCCATGACTAGCTGTAGACATGTGCCACAGGTTTTTGTATTGGTTTTGGCTGGGATAGAGTTAATTTTCTTTATGGTAGCTCCTGTGGTATGAATCCCAAAGAGCAGCAGGGAAATAAGGAATGCAGATCTCTGGCATGTCACTCTCCTTTTATTCACAGGTAGGGGCTGCACATCTAGAGAGGGCTACAAAGTAAGCAGAGCCTTGATTGACCCTCTCCCTTCTCCTTCTGTGCCATCTGAGCATTTAAACTGTGCTGCTCAGAGGCAAGGGAGAATTCAAAGAATCATATTCAAAGCTCTATTTTCCTTCCTTACATAATTCAGAAAGCACTGTCCCTCATTAAAGACCCCAAGTGAAATCCTGCTCCTCTGTGTTCAGTGCATATGGAATAGACTGGAACAGGGGAAGTCCAGAATAGTGACCAAATGATTTGCAAATGCTCTAAAAAGGTGCTTCTGCAAGAGATATCAGTGCCTTGAACTTCTCATCCCCTGCACTCATTTTGCAAAATGAGACAAAATCAGTCCCAAGCTTCTGAAAAAAGAATATGTGTATACTCATTTCTGTAAACAACCTAATTTTCAAGATGTCTTTAATGAACAAAGAACTGTTTCTTATTGATTAGTTGTTTTGGTTTAGGTTTTTGTTTTGTTTTTGTTTTGTTGTTTTTTGTTTTTTTTTTTCTTAATGGCTTAGATGTGAAATTAACTTAGAGCAGGAGCACATGAACAGCTAAAAGCTTGTTTCAACTGCTTGTTTCAACTATCTCCAATTATAAGGCTTGTCTAGATATTACAGTGCATTAGTCTGGTTGAATTAATACATAATCTGATGAAACAACAATTATTCTCCTAAACTCTTCCCTTTATTCTTCTGACAGTGAATGCTCCAATGGGAGAAGCACCACCTAATTGATGTCCTGAAACTAATTTTACCTGGTAACCTCTTATCACTCTTATCATGCTTTAGGAAAAAAACTGGTATCACAGAAGATGTGGATCAAATTAAAAACCACAGAGGAGTGTTTGCAATTATCCACAGTGCAAGACTCAGCTCAAGAAAACAATTACAGGGAGCAGGGATGTCAATGGGGTTTTAAGTGAGTATGTTGAAGACTACTGTATCTCTGGGTTTATCTCTGCAAAGAATCACAGCTTCTAAAGAACTCCCTCTTCCAGTGGTATCAACTGCTTATCAACTCCCATCAGTCTGCTGATTTCTGCTTTTATGATTCCAGTTTGCTGCTTCCTCAGTGCTGGCAGCACAACTACTTGAAAGGCATCACTTCAAAACAGTTTGTTAAGTTTGCCTGCATTAACAAATAGCTTTTCTTTAAGAATGGGAATGAATTTTAACCTGGCTCTTTCCCATAAACCCACAAGCAGGCATAGAGGGAGCAGCAAGCTGCAGCCACAAGTGAAGAAACACTCTCACTGCACTTCAGTCTGAGTCCCTTGGAGGCAGAAAGCCTGGAGAGGTAGGAAACTATCCCTTGTCCAGAAAAGTAGGAGACAATTCCCAGACCACAGAGATTCCTGAAACTGTACAATCTGACCAGGGATCCCATTTGCTCTTTCTCACCTCCTTCAGAATTTGGGGAAACCAGTTTACCTTCAGACACCGTGCCAACACCTGAGTCAACAGTGTCAGGTCCAGCACTTGACCCATAACAATTCCTTCAAACAACAGTAGGAACACCCTGGGTAAGACCTTAGGGTCAGGCTGAACTGCACACACCAGCAGGGCAACAATCATTCAACGGGCAAAAAGTCAGTTTTTCTCACTGTTATAATCCTGTTAAGCTCTCTGGAGATCCACTTTTTTGGTCATTACTTTCTTAATATCCTTTCTTAGGACTCTTCCTTTATGCATTGTGTCTTTTTCTCAGTTTTTTGTTTGTTTTTTGTTTTTTTGCCAAGCAGTGCAAATTAGCAGCGTGCAACAGCACCCAAATCTTTCAGAATCTGAATGCTTTTTATGTCAAGACAGCATCAAGGGCTGGAATGCATTTGGTCTTCTTTTTCCATGGAGGATAATATGTTGGGAGGTTTTGGAGCATCAATCCCTAGAGTACTCTTTCCCACAGTGTGGTCTGCATGGACATTGACCTCTTTTGGGTCCTTGAGGAGTAGGACACCCTACACAACATCTCACCTGGCACATAAACCCTCTGGGCTTCACTTTTTCAAGAAGCACCAGGAGGGAAATCAAACACCCAGAAGAGCCCAAAAAAGGGGAGCAGAGCAAGGCCAGGTGACAAATGCCAGGGCATTGATTTATATATCAATGCCTATTCTGTTAATATCACTCATTGAAAGATTAACACAGATTATCACCCTGCTATCACCTACTACCTTTATAAACAGCAATTTACTTTCTTCCTTTGCCAACATTCCCCCAGCCCTAAAATCAGCTTGTTAAGGATGCATTAGGGGCTGGCATCAGCAGCCATCCAGATCTCCACTGTTTGTACTGCCAACACAAAGGGGAATTTTCAGCTAGGCTTGTGTTTTGCTTGCTTTGTTTATCCAACAGGCTCTCAAGCACCTCCTGACTGTTGCCTAATAAAACCAATAAACTGGAAGGAAAACTGGTAAATGTCAAACAAAAAGGATAAGGGGGATAAAAAAAAAAGAAGTGGATGTGGCACATGGTCTGCTGAGTGCAGGTATTTGGCACCTGTTGCCTAAAGTAAAATGACATAGTCCCAAGCCTGCAAAATGTCCATGTCACAACAGAAAGGAAGGTCCAAGATGTACCTGCTGACATCCCAGCCCAGGATACTCTGGCAAAGAATAGGAAGCATCAGATTGCCCTGCCTGGGGTAAGCAAAAGGTAGTGGTGGGGAAACCAGTTGGTTTTCAGGGCTTATATGGCAACATCATACCTAGGAAGGGCCACTGGCCCAAAGAGACATTTTTTGAGAAGCCCCTCATCTGAAAAGTGTCTGTAAATTCCAAAGCAGTTTCTTCCAGGGCAAAGCTTTACCCAGGCCAAGTAAAAAAGGTATATTGTGACCTCTTGGAAATAAAAATCATCAACAGATCTTCTCAATTATGAGGTGGGTCAAATTAAAGGTGACATGCTGGTCCATCTATTCTAATCAAAGCTGTGACAAGACATCCTGGTGCCTCCGGCTGAGCTGCCAGTTTAATGCATGTTCTACCTGAACTCTGCAAGAACTTCAAGTGGATTTGGAGCTGACAGCAGCCCCTGGCCAGAGCTGTTACTGTCATTGCTGTATTCCTACCTTTCTTACCCTAGGCAGATGTCTAGGTGCAGATGGCAAGTGCATATTTTGCCCTATTTCTAGCAAGTTTTGTCTATGCCTTCCTAAATGAGCCTTGACTGCAGTTATTTTTACTGTAGCAGCAGGTTGGGCAGCTGTAACAGGTCTAACTCATTTGATATACCCAAACTTTTCTAAACACTGTGCTAGGCCAGGCATTTCTATCACTTAATTGAGTAAAAACAGACCTGGCAGACCCACCTCTAAAACAGCTCACAAATTACCTAACAACAGCAGCAAGTTTCAACAGAGCTCCTCAAAACACTAACATGCACCCAAGTGAGACTGACTGTAATCTCTGATGAAAAAAAAAGTAACCTCCTTGACTTCCAGTCTAGGTGATTAATTCAAGATCACAAGCAACTGCAATAACTTCTTATATTATGCTGAATTTGTAAGCATATCCTAGGAAAGATCAGGGCCTTCTCATGCAATAACAAACAAGGAAGCACAGGCAAAACCAAGTAACTTGTTTTGCCCTTGCACTTATGAACAGCAATGGAACAAATTCTGAGACAGAAAAAAGCAAAGGTATGACTATAATGATAGATACAATTGATAAAGATACAAAAAGCATAAGGAATTACTATAATGGGGAAAGGTAACAAAGCACAGCTGAGGAGAGTTGGAGAGAATGAGTTTGGGTCTATACAGAATGGTACTGAAGCAGGATCCAGGGATGAGAATTTCCTGCTTTTCAGTCCTTATGGCTGTGACACCCTCATCTTTTCCAGCACTCAGCTTTCCAGACACTCTTCCCCACACCTGGGGCATTACCTGGGGTTGTGAGTTGTGGCTGAGAGCTTGAGAGGGCAGGGGTGGGAACCAAGCTTGTGCAAGTCTTCATGTCACTGGTATGGGGAATACTCATGGGACATTGAATGGATCTTGGTTTTAGGATATCACAGCTCAGATGATAGGACCAAACCTCATGGGCTAAGACTGTTTAGAATCTGGGTGAGATGGTTTAGGGGTCACAGTGATAGGGTTGGATTTGATGACCTTAAAGTCTCTTCCAACCTTGATGATCCTATGAATAAGGGAAACAAAACCAAACCAAACAAGTGATGCTCACTCCCAGCCACCTGATGCCTCCCCAGTGCAGGAGGAGCAGGAGCTCACAGCTGTGTTGCTGAGCAGACAGGAGGAGTGGGCTATCCCCAGCAGGGACAGCTCTCCTGGCTGTATCCCTTCCCACCATCCTGTGTCTCCCAGCCTGCTCACTGGTGCTGGGGTGAGGAGCACAGAAGGCCTCACTCAGCACTGTGCACCCACTGCTCAGCTGTGGCTCAAACAGTGCCATGTCACCCACACTGTTCTGGTCACAAATTCAAAGCATGCAAAGTTAACCATGAAAAGTTAACTTGATCCCATTCCAAACCAATCCAGGTGCTCTGTGGTGCTCTCATGAGACATCAGGCAAAAGCACAGCACCAGCCCAGACAGGCTTGGTCACCTTCTGTCCCATAACCCATCCTCAGCTCCATGGGGAAGCTAGAAACCAACACTTTCCCCTCCTTCTCCAGCAGACCCCCACCATGGGAGCTGGCCAAGCAGCCAGGCAGTTTGATGAGATGCAGATCTGCTGCCATGCTGGAATGTGCCCAGGAGGCAGGGAGCACAGGGAGAAGAGGGGTTAGTGCCAAAGCTGCAATCCAGGGCTCTGCATGGGAGCTCCATCTCCCTGTGGGGGCTTAGGGAGTTAGGACTGAGAACTAGAGCTCTGCCAGGCCATCACTGGCTGTCCTTTGTCACTCTGTCCTCACAAGCAGCAACTCATCTGCTTCCCCATCCAGGAACTGCTGCTGTGCCTTTCCTTGCAGGCTCCACTGACAATTCAGAGCTTGTCAGCCCCAGCACTTCCAGCCAGCAACACCCAGGGCTCCCTGGTGCCCAACCTTTTTCCAGAAACCCTGGGACAGCCCATGCCTGATGCACGAAGGCAGCAGTGCACACAAAACTCACACAAAGAGCCTGAAGAACACCCCAGGCCCCCCAGCTCTGTGCCAGCTCACAGTGCCAGGACCCTGCCAGGCCAGGCAGCACCAGGGCTGTCCCATGGCTCTTTGGCAGCCAAAGCTGCAGCCTCTCCCCCAGCCTGGAGCCTGCCAGGATCCAGAGATGCTCAGGACATGAACAGCAGTCACAAACACCACACAGGCCAAGGTGGCTCTCCCACAGCTCCATGGCACTCAAGAGGCACAAGCACTGCCACCCTGGCTCAATCCAGGAGAAAGTGGGTGAGGAAGTCCCAGAGACAGCCAAAAAGCACCACAGAACCAGGCCTGTGCCAGCCCCCTCACACACCAGAGTCATTCTGCTTGTTGGCACTGGGAGATCCCACATTCAGTTCCCAGTCATGCCCCTGTTTCTTTTCCCATCACCATCTCATTTGGAAAAGGCTGCTAGCTCTTGGGGCAGAGATCATCACTTTCTGTACAGAGCCAAGCCCTGTGCACAAAAGCCCTGATCACAGTAATAAATTCTACAGTAGAAATAACACAAACACAGCATTCTATCAACTCAAAACAAGAGTGAGTCAAATAAATTCTTAGAAATCTGTTACCAGCTTTTAAGTACAAAGTAACATTCATGTAAGCTATCCTATAATCCCTTTCCCATCAACACTATTTTAAATTTACAACAGAGCCTGAGGCTTGAGAATGGAAAGTGCACCAAGATGTAATAAGATCTGAGGAGGAAAAAAGCCCTATTTTTACTACTACTACTACTATCAAAAAAAGGAGAAAATTCAATCTTCTGCAATCCCAGGGTAAATATCAAAAATATCAGAAACATAAAGCTTCCTTGAGACTTCATCTGAGAATAAGTTAGCACATGTAATTGGACTGAGTCCTGGAATCATTGCATCAGGTTGGCTGTACATTGGGTAATAAACCACAAAATAAATGACAAAGCAAAAATAGAGTCAAGGCTCTGACTCAGCTGTGAGACAGTCATGGAAACAGCAGAAAATACAGCTGGAAGGACTATGTCTAGTCCATCCTCTGCAAGGCATCTAACCTCCACTATTCATAACAGATATTTCTCAAGTTTATTTGTCTCACCAAAGAATGAAATTCTGCTACACTCTGCAAGAAAAGGAGGGCAGCATAACCTACTGCTGGCTTCTTTAACCTTTCCCCTGATCTGACAGAGGCTCCAACTCTGAGGCAGGAATGTTTGATCTGGAGCAGTAGGTAGGGAAGTGAACCTGCTCTGACAAGAAAACAGAAAATTGGTTGGAATTGACATAAACCTCTTGCCTGAAGGAATTAAAAGGGCACCTAGGGAAGAAACACAGCTGAAAATATATTCTAAAGCCCTCAAAACACAACAGAAGGGAAATAAAGATGTTAGAAAGCTACAATCAGGTTAGATGATAGAGAAAGCATAGAAGAAATTTATTTTACCTTAAAAACATACCATTCATTTCAATAGCACTAGCTAAATTTTAGGAGTTTTTCCATGTTGCTGAAATGCTGCCAGCATAGATTCCCACAGATTTGATCCAGAGGCCATTTAAGTTAATCAAGACCCTTTCTTCCAGCTTTGTAGGAGTCTGGATTGTAAGGCAGGCAAAACTACTAGAATCTTTACAGCCTCATCCACTTCTTCTGCTTCAGGAAAATTACATGGATTTGTAATTGTTAGGTTTGGGGCTTATTTTCTCCTTTACTCATTAGTCTGATCTCCAATGATAATTTCAAAAGATGTGCTTTTAAGGCTAAGAAAGATGCTGGAATGGGGTTCCTAAAGATCCTAAGGAAACCTTCCACCTGATACTAAGAAAATCTTGAGAAAAGAACCTACTTCATTTTAGTGTGGTCTACCTCCTCTACTCCAGCTATTCCATTTAGGGAAACACAGACTGCAATTCTGTAATAACAGAAAGTCTTCTCATACATTTGTGTGCAAACATTTCCATAAAAACAGAACTAGGACCATTCTTCACTAGTGGGAGACATTAGCTAGTTACCTAATTCATATGATTCAGTATTAACACAAACTGCTTCTTCTCAAAGACCTGACAGCTTGGTTAATGCAATTCCTGATGCTGTGCTGCTCCTTGCCTCACCACCACTGTATTTCTGCAGAGCAGCATAAACACAGTGTTCCATTTTTAGAAAGACTTTGCCTGGGAGAAGGTTTGAGCCTAACAGGAGCTGAGGGCTCACACTGGCCTGTGACACAAGACTGGAATAGAGAGGTCTCTGACATTTCATATCTTTGCACAAAGATTCAAGACACCCCTGGTCTCCTGGTTTGGAAAACATAATTTGTATTTCACATGAAGCAACTGAAACAAAAAATGAGATTATTGCATCTAACCTTCTCTAAAAGAAGTAGCTATGCTCAACAAAGAAATGAACTGCAAGCCTAAATTTCAGACAAAGAAATTGGAATTGTTTTGCCTAAGTAGCCTGGCCAGTCACAAACATGTTGTGTGGAATAGCCAAGAATAGAATCATAATCTCATATGTCCAAGTCCTGAGCAGTTGCAATGAAATCTTCTTACCCTGATTTTAATAAGCTTGCAGACATGCAGGGAAGTGGATTCATGGAATGCAGGCATTCAAAACCTTCTGGTAAAAAAAAAAATGCTTTCATGGTACAGTCTCTATATTATACAGAGGTTATAGGAACCATTTCAAACATTCAGTTCACCACACCTGACTCTTTCTCAGATTCCATCTCCCTTTCACACTGGTAGACAGAAGGTAAACTTAAATATTGCCATGAAATTCAGTGTCTGATCTGCCAATGAAACTGCCACAGCTTGCCATTCCATTCCACTCAGTACTTTCTTAGAAACAGGGACTAAATACAGGATTAACATAAACCTCTTCCAACTCACTAGGCTGATAATTCATGGAAAGTTAGGATATCCTTTCAAAAGCAAGAGGAAGGCCAAGAGAATCCTATGAAAAAAAAAAAAAAATTCAACTTAATTCTCTTCCTAAATTGTAGCTTCTATCCAAGTGTGTTTAGCAAAGAAAACATTTACTATCAAAACTGAGGACATGATATCACAGTGACACTAAAATTTAGGAAATCCTGGAAATAGGTATGGACAGTATGAATTTTTTAAGTTTTGGAGTCAGTTCTTAAGTTTACTTTGATCACTGACTGGTGCTAGGCCTTGCATTTTAAAAGCAATTATTTACCTTGGGAAAAACAAATCCAGAAAATGATAAAAGCTAAATGCCATCTCCAAAATTCCAGTACAATTTCTGTGCTTTTACAGACACATCTTAAGCTCCTAGTGAAAGAAAGTGATAAAGTGGTAACTCTCCTGTGCTATAAATCAACTCAGCCAAACTGCCCCTGGCTGTTTTCTTAGCAGTTTCCTTTTATCTTGGCTAAAAGCTCCTTTTACTTACCAAAGACAATTAGCTTTATTTGCAAATCCTTCAGCTTCAGATAAATAGGACAATCAGTTCCTCTATTAGAGCTTAAAAATCTATTTGCTAAAAGCCTGCAACTATTTGAAGAACATTATCCACTCGAAGAGAAGCACAGAACCACTTGCCATCAAGCTGAAACTGAAAGGAGCTGCCACAGATCCCAAATTCTTTCCTAATAACTGGGATGAGAGCAGCAGACATGGGCCAGTTTGATCCACCTATTGATAGTAATACTCAAAAGAGTTTGTGCCATGCCCAAGTGGATGCAGAGCATCACAGAAACCACTCAGCACTCTTTATCCTGGAACTGCTTTCCCTCTTGGCAGGTAAAGATGAGGGAATCGATTTGATTGTAAATACCTGAAATTTGATTTTAAATCACCTGAAATAATTCTGCAGCATACACATACCTGCTAGGAGGCATAACCAGGTGATATGGAAGTACAGTGATGTAACTGTATTATTACTCACCAATCTGTTTTTATTCAACACATCACAAAAATCAAATAGTTTTGTTACAAATGACAATAACACAGAATAAGCAGATTCAGCTGAAATCAAGATAAAATCAGAACAACCTTTTCCAAGGCAGTGCTCAACCCATATATGCTAAAAATTGTTATGACAGTAACAGAACTGGCCTCCAGCTTGGCATTCCTGACCTGAGAGTGGCTACAGCTATGTAGCTCCATGGAGGTGATCCAGAGATGACCTACCAAATGGTAAGTGACAAGGCTTTAGCTTAAGAGGATCAGACTGGACACCAGGAAAACAAGAATTCTTTAAAGGAACAGCCCAGCCCAGCACTCAGCAAAGGCACAGAGGGGCTGCTCTGGGACTGAGGAGAGCCCCACTTCCAGTGGGAGAATGGACTGGATGGCCCAAGGCAGGACACAAAGTATTTGGAGATCCTCATTGTATGTATCCCATTATATACACACATATCAAATGGGTTGTTTCTCTTTCACTGCTTCAAGACATTTTATGTAAGAGCAGATTTTCTATACACACATTCTACTACTCATAACAGCATGAAGATATAATTAGATTCCTATAATAAATCTTTCCCCATACAATTTAATATAAAGGAAATGTTCTATCCCATCAAGCAAAATTTAAAATGAAACCTAATATATAAAATTTAAAATGGCAATGCAGGGTATTCTTCTAATATCCCCACCTACCACTCAAAAACTCCTGAAGGATCAATATCTGCAGTATGACAAAAAGCCTCATTGAGTGCACATATGCTTTGGCAGGTAAATAATTTCTTGATGTCAGTAGCAAATGACAAATTGAGGACAAGCTGAAGAGGAAGTAATATATATTTGAAAATATATAAATCATGTAAATTGCTTTATATTTATTAGCCTTGTAGGTAACATAACTATACTGTGTGCATTTCCTCATTCCAAAAATACTTTAGTATTTTAGTATTCCCTTGATCTGCATGCTCTGAGCATGTCAGTAACTTCACCTACTGCTCCTATAAAATGAAAACAGAGGAAAACTCCTCAGTACTTCTAAACTCTTCAAGAAGTGGAACTTTAACCTTGCCATGCTAATGTGCAAAAGTCAATTAGCTTAGATTTTAAGATGATGTTTCAAAAATTAGACTATTCTGTATTTTATATACTTCCATCTTTGCATTGGATGGGAAACATGAAAATGTGGTAAAAGTTTAATTTTCACATTTCATTTAAAAAAAATCAGAGAACTGTTTGTTGTTTGTCACTGTCAGCAAACTTTTCACATACAAAATAGTTTTCTAAAATAAAGCTTAAAACCATCTATTTTCTCAAAATGGATTGTTCTCCTTCCCAATTCCCAGAGAAAGGAATCCTAAATCCCCCTGTATTTCCACAAATTATAGGCTCACTTAGTATAAACATGTTTATGGCTCACAATAATGTAAAACTTTCACTGGCAATCTCTCAATTTGAACCACAAATGGAAATCTGAACCCCCACTGGAAAAAGAATTTCTTCCAGTGTAAAGTACACTGCAGCTTTAGGTTCTGTAGAAAAAATTGTTAGAGATTTTGGTTGGGGTTTTATATATGTAGAGTGGAAACAATCTTTATGTTCAGATTTGTACAGTACTTAGCACAGTGTCAGCCAATTCACAGCTTGGGCTCAAAACCATTACAGCAACACAAGAAACCAATAACAAACAATACATTACAGAAAATTCCATATATCCAGCACCTCACCTGGCTAAAGGTGAGCTAACTTTGAGCTGGAAGCCACACAAGCAGAGCACTGTACTTGGTCTAGCAAGTCCCAGATCCCCACAGGGATCACCAGCTGGAGCTCAGCACTGCACCAACCTGCCCATGCAGCTTCCAGTCTGCCACAGGCTCACATCCCACTGGCTCAGAGCCTGGAAGATTGGGACTGTCTGCAGAAAACTCTGTGGGAGCACTCTCAGATATTCAGAGTAGCACAAGCAGGCATTGAGACACAGAAGCCCCAGTGAAACATTTCTCATTCTGCCACCACAGCACTTCACAGAAGCAACTCAGTCCAGATCCACTTGAAAGCTACAGCTACTCCATCCTGCTTTAGTGCAGCAAACCAGCCAGTGTTCCCCAGAAATTCCCTAGAAAGTCTGCACCACTTTGGCACAATAAATAGGCTGTTAAAAAGTCAAACAAAAGAACTGAACTTTGCACCATTATGATGCCAGTTTTTCCAGAGCTTGAGATCAAACTCAGAGAAACACTAAAGGAGTAGGTAATACCTTTTTTAAGTGCTCCATCTATCAGTCTCAAAAGGGAAAACAAAGACAAATCCCAAGACAAAAGGCTACATTAAATCCTCTGTCTGGATATGAGAAATAAAAGGCATCACAGATGCCTTTAGTTTCTTAACATCAAGTGTTAGGAATTCCAAGTCAGAGCTAATTCACACATTAAAAGAAACCAAATTAGAGTTACATATGGAAACAGACTGCTCCATTCCCCAAACTACATTCATTCTGTCTTGTGACAGCACAATGAGCAGAAAGAATGCATTAAAGGAACTACCAGATTTTTAGTCATAAAAATTAAGTGCCTTAGACAAAACTGCATGCTATTTTGTGGTATTATTGGATAAATGTATAAGAACAAAACCAGATATGTGCATTTCTTGATTCAACTTGCAAAAAAAAATTATTGAGTGGTACAAAGGACGACTGTACTCTCCATTACTGGTGCAATATCTCCCTCACAGAGATCCAATGCTGGCAACAGACAAAAACTATAACTTAGGTGTGCTCACAAATAACCATCTGCTATTTCAATAAACATATTTATAAGTGCATACAACAGTTGAGGGAGGGAAGAAGATTTCTCTTGGAAGGAGCTTGGTAGATAAATCCTGAAGATCTGGCACTTTCTATAATACAGGAAACTGTGGCATAATCACTATTTCCTTCAATGTTTCTTAGCTGTTCCAAGATCACTGCTCACATGGCAACTCTAAATGCCATACATTAAATGCCCTGTAAAACACAGTCCTGCCAGGATGAGATTTTTAACTGCAGAATTGAGTGAAATTAAGGTAGTTCAGTAGCATTCAGGATGAAGGAAATGCCAATTCTGATCTGTTGCTTTTAAAGAAGTCCATCAGAGTAGAGAACAGCAAGCAGTCAGCAGAGGGGCTCACTGCCTGCCAGAAATTGGGGGTAACATTCATGCTTTCCCTCCCAGTGTACAGTGAATTTCTACCTCCACCTTTCAAAGTCAGACAGAAACTGCAATAAAACTCAAAGCAACTCACCCCACCTAAAAAGCACAGCCCTGCATTCTGAACAGAAATGTCTTCAGAGGGCTAATCTGGCAGTCAAATGCTGGGCATGACCCGCTGTAAACAATATGTTTTATGTAAGCTTTAACCAAAACCATACCCTGTTTTCTACATTCCAGCAATCTTGGATTGCTTAGGTCACTGGCACGAAATTGCAGCTTTCTTCAGCACAGTCAGCCCCATGGGTCAAGTGGATTCCTTTGAAATATTATAGTTATAGCTATAGTTTCTGAAACTGTAACCCTAACTGTCTTCCACAAGAATGTTTGCAAAGTTTCCTAGAATGAATCCAGGCTATTTTATGTTCATTTCCTGTTGCTGCTTTTTTTTTCTTCATTTACAAAGTTTTTCCTTCTTTATTTTATTTTGAAGTTAAAGAGGCTGAAAATAATTATTATGATACTACAACCAGGACCTATATTCTCACCTTAACATTCATACACACACTTCCCACAGTACAGTATTTTCTAGAAATCTCTATCCCTCTGGTGACTGCAGCTAATCTTTAGAAACAGAGCCATAAGGCAGGAATGAAGTCTTACAAATGAGACTTCAGCTTGAGCCAGCTGCTTTCTCCAAGCATTATTCCCTTTATGACCATCTGTCCCACCTGCTGATGTATTTTTCCCCTCACCCAGCCTCTCCACTACAATGATTTGCCATTCTGGCTGACATACAAATATCAATGGAAAAGAACCTGGACTAAATCCAACTTTGTGCCACCCAGTATTTGGAGCTTTGGTAAGGCACCTGCTTGACTGCTGGTGTAATTAAATCTGCCTTAAGTCTGTTTTAATGTATGCCAAGTTCACCTGTGACCCAAGCACTACCAGAGTTTGTTGTCACTCTCTTTTCCTTCTGGACTGCCTCAATGAGTGAAAGACGTGGTTCAGTTTGGTTACACAAGAGTCTCTCCTTGTAAAGCAATTCCTGTTTGCAAATACACCAGCACACTCTGCTGAATTAATCTGCTGAGCTCTATCTATTTATTGAAGGTGAATTCACAAACTCCAGACTTGTGATTTCTTGTGGTTTCAAAATTGGCTGCATGCCTGTTTTTGTCAACATTTTTCAAATCAGGCCTTCTGGCTGAAAAGTCATCCTGAATTTTCCTTCTTGGGCAGAATTGCCAGAGAGACACAACACAAAGAAATGAGGAAGAGAAGAATTGGGAAGGGCTAAGAATGAGGAAATAGAAATTAAATGGCATGTTGCTACACAGTGAAATCCTGTAGTCATGGACTCTCAAGAATTCTTTGCTATTTTCAATGAGACCAACATCAGAATAAACCTTATCAAAGAGTCCAATATTTTTTTTTGCAGCATCAATTTTTCATACCTGTTTAAAGCCTGACAACTGAAGGGTAAATAATTATTTTAGCTTAGCTCAGAAGACTGCAGAGCAGTGGCACTGCCCAAAAAAATCAGGAAGAACATGACACTTACAAAGCATATCATTAAAATTTCATCTCATGTACTGCTGACAATAGTCAGAAATAACAGGAACTGCTGAAAAAACATGAGTTTTTCTGACTACTACTTTTATATTTCTGCAAAATATAGATAAGGCTTTTTTAAAGACTGTAAATCATGGAATAAGAGAGAAAAAGAATTGCAGATGTGTGACATGAAGAATAAAGGCAAAAGATGTATAAAAGCCACGAAAAAAAGAAACTGGGACAGATGCAGAATTCAAAAGAGCACACAGTGACAGGCTCTGCATTTTCAACAGAAAACTGGAAGCTGACATCTGTATCCATACAGTTTTCAAAATGAGCTCTTAATTACTAGCACTGCATTCAGGAAGGAGGCAAAGAATGGCATCTTAACTGAGCTCATTTCTAGGCATAAGATTAAAATAAAAAGAGAGGGATGCAATTTCCTGTCAGTTCCTGGCAGGTGCTCAGCATTCCTTAATATCATAGCCCTGTTTGTTGTGGAGTGCTGATAATGCTCCAGAGCTGCAGTGCTTTGGAGTTCTTCTGCAATCCTTAGCTCTGCAACTTTGGGACCCAATGGAAAAAACCTTCTTCTGAAGACCATTCCCACATACCTTGAAAGATTCAGTCATCTGCTTTCCTGTTTCTCCTGAACATCCTCCACCTGTGCACTCATTCTGGCAGCCCTAGGAAAAATAAAACCAGAGCAAATCAAATTCAATGCACACTGCAGGAAAGTTGATACACATTTAGTTCATTCATTTCAGGGACAGAATGATCGGATTTTGTCACCAGTAGATGTATTAGCAAGAACTCTGAGGTAAGTTCTTAGCACAATTTTCATCTTCTGGGTTCTCAGTTTTACTTCAGTGGCTTTATTTTGTGCAACTGCATTTCAGGGCTTTATATATGTTATAGATATATAGATAGATATAGATATATAGATACATATACATAATATAGATTAGATTATCACTCTGTAGTGTAGAAGGTTATGGACAACATCACAAGCTTTTCATTCAGAGCTGAATAAATAAATTGGGGTTTTACTCAATTCCATCAGAGTCAAGTTTCTCTACTAAAGTATCTACCTTACTCATTTGCCTTTTTGAAGATAAGGCTGAGTAGGCAGAATGGAAGAAAGAAGAAAGAACTGCTTTTAAGTCTCTCATTAAACAAAGACAGTAATAAGGAATGCTCAATGATATGAATAATGAGAATATTTCGCATTATCTAAAATGTTGAACTTCAGGATCTGCAAAGGAACTGGGAAGCACGACACACATAAGGCAAATAACATGCTTCTTTTCGCTTTTTACAGATTTTAGGAATATGGTAAAACATAAAACAAAACAAAACAAAAAAAACCCCAGCAGTATTTTCAGTGGACCTTCCACAGATCACAGCCTTGCTACCAACAAAAAGTAAAAGGCAAACTCATAGCCTACAGCAGATCTTACTTCCTCTCCCCTTCCCCCCAGGGAGCCCCCACATCCCTCCTGCTGCCTTTTCTCAGCTTTAACCCCTCTGTTCCTCTTTTTTTGTAACCCTCTTCAGCAAGGCAGGCAATCGTGGCTACAGGACACGTATCCACTAAAAGAATGTTCCAAGGGAGATCACAAATCTCTCTACAACACCCCAGTATGCTTTATCCTTCATTAAAACCATGTTTTATTTGCCTTAAAGCTTAGGGCTTTCTACTCCAGAAAGACTTTGGCAGGGTGTGCACGTGCCTTCAGTGACAGACCCAAGCAGGACTAAAGTGTTACCCAAAGCAAAGGACAATATATAATAATATTACACATTGCTTTACCTATAATTTTTCAAATACTTCCAAATCCACTGCTAAAATCCTAGAAAGTCTTCATGACAGCTTGTAGCCCTGGTTTTCATGTCTGAGGTGTTTTGGTTTTCTGAAATTCTTTTCCCAGGCAAGTTTCTGTAAGCAGAGGGAATGTTTTAGTAATGCTACCTATGTTATTCATTCCTTCTTACAGGAAGGAGTACTTGATGTCCCTCTGGTTTGACCAATGTGATTGCAAAGGTTTGCCTTTGTTTCACCAATCAAACTGGTCTGTGTAAAATAGTATATAAGGGAGATGCATCCCTAAATAGTCATTTTTTAGCCTTTTGATCTCAGAATCTTCTGTCATTGTGGTACAAAACAGCATCAACAGCTGGCAGTAGTGAAGAATTCCACAGATGAATGGAGCCAACTGATTTTTCTTTGCACTGCAATGAACTAGGATGGAGAGCATGCTAACAGGATGGGAACTGCCAGCTGTGGGAGAAGAATATCTCAAAAAGCTCCATCTCCATTGCTGGCTTTTGTCTAATACAGAGTGTGCCAAGTTGGATTTGCTAATAATAATTACTGGTGACAGCAAATACTGACAAGTACTCAACCATTATTCTTCAGTTTCTTCCTGTTGCTGCTTTATGAAGTTGCCCTAAAGCAAGAGTTGGCATCGACACAGAGGACTGAAGGTGAAATATTCTCTTTCACGGTCTTCTTTTAAAGATACCAAGCTTGCATGTGAATTTGGAGTACAGACCACCTACAGGAGCAGCCCCTGGGGGCTCCATGGTGTTGCCCCTCAGTTCAAGATTACCACTGAACTCAGTGAAGTCAACAGCCCAATTTTTGGGCATGTGCCATGGGGCCAATCCTATTCTCCATTAACTCATTATTTTTTTACAGATTTAACTCATATTTAAAGCAAGTGACTATCTGCCTTTGTAAACTACACTGAGATTAAACTTGAGTTAATCCCTCGGCACTAGAAAGAAATACCACAATTACTTTCTAATTAATGGAGTCATATTTTAGCAGCTCCATGGCTTACAAATCTGAAACATGTTGCTAAATGCAGTAGGGAAAATTGCTCCCTGGTTTAGTGCCAACATTGCCAAGGGAGATATGCCAAGCATAAATTTGCCCTTTGTGTTTAATAGCATGGTAGACTGAAAACAGACTCCATTAAAACACTGATGTTATCCTAAAGATACATTTGAACCACCAGGTCAACAACTCCTCAGAAGCCATTCAAGACTATCTCAAGTATCTGTACAATTACACAAGCATGACATTATTTCCTATGCTGTGCTGTGGAGATATCAGTGTTTTCTCTGTGGTATATGTAACTGCTTTTTCTGAACAGGAAATAGAAGAGTATTTCAAAGTTTTCCTTCGAAAACACTGAAAGCACACATTGATTTTAACATTACTGCAAAGCCTGTATGAGAACAAGGTGTAAAGTCTTACAATAGATTAAACTTGGTGGAAAAAATGGGTTTAAGTGTCATTTTATTATCACTGAAATACTGAAATAAAGACCTGCTGAGCAGCAATTCTGCTATTACTTTTACAGAAGACCTCAATGCTATAATGACCATTACAAATCCTTTAGCACTGACAGAAGTAACCACAATACACTCAGCTGGATAACAGTGCCCTCTCACATTAGCACTTAGACCAACCTAACTCTTACACAAGGCAGAAGTAAAGCCTTAGGTGGCTATTTGTGTAGGTAACACTTACTGGCACTTTTGGCAAATTTTAGGCAAATGATTGGCAAATAGCTGTCACCTGCACTTCTGCTAGAGCTTTCCCAAACCTGGACATTCAACTCCTGCACTTGGTCCTCAGGCTGCCTTAGACACACACATCTTCAGCATCTTCTAGCACCATGATGCTGCAGTCACTGCTTTCCCTGCTGTTTTTGGCACACCTTCCTTACTTCTAGGCAGTCAGACCATTCAGCCTTCTGCTACAAAAATAGGTCCATCTCCTCCCTAAACTCCCCAGGCTCCCTAGACTGCATGAGTGTGCCTTAGCTCTTCCTGTGCCTTCACACTTGGGGGCTTTTAAGGCACTCAGCAGAACCATCAGCATCTTTGTTCTTGTTTGGGGCTGTCTGTTCTATAAACTGCATTTCCACCAGGTGCTTTGTCAAACTGCTGTGCTTGGGGTTCAGCTGCTCCATCTCACTGGCTCATCTTCAGTTTTGAAACAGGAACTGAAGATTACCAGAAGCTTCATCATTGTGAACTTCAGCTGCAAGCTGCATTTCTTTAATCTATAGTGTATGAGATAATTTATTTAAAAAAAAACAAAAAAGTCAGTTATCAAGAAAACTTTCCAGTTACCTCTATGTGACATGTACTTTGTCACTCTTTCTCAAAGAAAACTAATTATTTAATCAGTTCTCTGTTCACTTAATTTTCCTTGATGTCTGATAACTCTTCTGATCTCCAGGGAACAGAAAACTTTCCCTAGCAGAAGAATAAAGAAACAAACTGAAAATGTTGTCTACAGAGCTGTCACTTTCAGCTAGGGAATCATACTGGATGTTTTTCACAACTCAAGCCCTGCAGTTTCACAAAATCCTTAGTGATCTCTGGTTTCACCAGTCATCTGGTGAAGCCCCAGACAGCTCCACTCTCAGGGAGATTTTACAGCACCAGTGCCCTGGTAGAGCACAACCAGTGACAGGGAACATCTGGAAACCTAATTTCATGCCCATGAAAGAACTGCAGACAATGCTTTTTTGGGCAAGCATTGGCTATTCATGGAGGTCAAGAACCTAAAGAAACCAAATAAACCACAGGTACACAGCAATGGCTGCACTAAGTTCCTTCTACCAAAGCAAACCCACCTCCTGCTATAAACACCATCCTACCTTGTAGTAGTCATCAGGCCCCAGAAAAGATGGATCAGGAATTTCCTCTCACTCAGAAGCCATATGAAAGACAATTTTCAGTGAAGAAAGTCCTTTCTGAGACAGCTCTCCAAGCTAAAAGTGTCTTTTTTCCCCATGCCTGCCTCTGGCTACCAAGTATCTAAGAAATACTTCATGCTCTACTTTGCACTGGGAGGATAATGAACTTAGAACACTTGCCAGATTGCAGGAACACAGGAGATCAATAAATCCAACAGGTGACTCACACCCTGGTACTGCCTACAGGCAAGCCAGATGAGGTGTGTGGTGACAGCTGCTTTGTCATTCACAGCCACACAAACCAGAGCTGCCTTTCTGCTCCAGGTATGGAACACAATCCAACGTGCACAAATGCCACATATCTGTGTATTGCTACACTCAGACAAAAACACTTCCATGACTTCAAAACAGCTTTTTTCTGTCCCTAGGAGATGTTAACACAATTTGGCAGCCACATCACATAAAAGATGAACTTGCAGGAAAAAGACCCCACTAATAATGTTCACAGCTTAACAAAAATAACCAAACCAAAACAAATTTGAAAATAAAAAAACCCACACATTGTCAGAAAGAGAGAAGTTGCTGAAGGGCCAAGTGATATAATACCATTTTCAATATCAACTATTTTTTTTTAATGGCACTTGTGACAGATTTCCATAGTTTAAGAAGCTCATTTATGGAAGGCAACAGCCAGGCATGTTTATCTCAGCTCTCATGGGAGTAGGTGCATGATATAAAAGCACTTTAATCCTGTCTTTATACTGCAGGTATGTGAACATGAACATACACAACACATGTCTGTGTCCCATGCAAGTGTCACCAAGCCCATTTGTTGGGCTGGGCCATTTATATACAATTTACAGTGCTAATTTCTGCACTTCCAATACATTTTTTTTTGAAGACTGTTCCTCCTTACACAGATCTCCCCTGATCAGCTTGGCATTATCACCTTACTGTAGCTGCTTGTTCAACCTTGGGCTGGCACTAATGTTAGTTAAACAGAGGCTGTGCAATGACAGCACACAACAAAGAAAAGCACAAGGCAGCTAGTGTAGCAGAAAAAGAAAGCTTCCACACTATTTAATAATAATTTTGCCTCACAGTGAAGGCATTGGGGCTTAGACAATACAAGAGGGTTTATGTCCAAGAAAGCTGCATTGCATTAAATAAGGTTGAATTGAAATAGATTGTAATTCAATTAGTCTGAAAAACTGTGCAGGCACTTATCCCTGACTCGAGCAGTTTATTGGCTTTAATTTAAACCAGTTTAATTGGTTTGACTAAAACTGAAATATGCTCCTCTTAAAACAAGCATCACTGTTTTTTTTTATTATGCTTAAATAAAAGACAATTCAGATTATAAGAGCATAACTTACTGGTTAGAAAAAAACCTTAAAACAGAGACCATCAAGAAGGGGAAACATTAAGCTAGTCAAGACTAATTTTTAATAGCATTTATAGCTGTATCACACCTGTAAAAGCAGACAAACTTGGTTGCACAAGAACAAACAAATGCAGAACGATGTTTACAAAGTAAAGCCATTGCAAGCAGCACTCTGGTGAAAAACCTCTTACAGAACTGATGTCAATTTTTTGACTCAGTGCTTAAATTAATATTTGAGTAAGTTCAGTAATGCCTGAACTGATGCAGAAGAAAGCTGCTCTCAGGTCACCTGAAAGATAGCAAGGCTAGGCAAGGTGGAGGAGATCTACACCTGAAGCCCAAAAAGAATGTGTGCTTGACAAGCTGAATTATCAAGAACCCTAAAGGAACAGAGATCAGCAGAAGTAGAAAACAAATTAATTTGCTGAAACTAGCCCTAAGGAGAACCTGACCAGGGATCTATTCAGCTTCAGGCTGAATTTTTGTCACATATTTCAGAAAAATCTACAACATGAGCTGTGAATTACAACCATACACCATGGAGTCTGAAGTGTGATCCTTCCCAACTCAAAAATACTGAAAGCATCCCACCATTCCCATCCAACACAGGACATGAAGCAGCTGTAACCTGTCACAGTAGGACACGAAATAAAGATGCTTGACTCCAGTCAGGAGGCAGGAGAGAATCAGAAGGCTTTATAGGCTTTATTTACAATTCATCCAGCCCTTTTATAACATGCTGTGCTAAAATAGCACGTTATTGGTCTGAGGCTGTTTTATACCACAATGACACAAGACTTCAAGATCAGAAAGCTAAAAAATGACTCTTTTATTTAGGGATGCATCTCCCTTATATACTATTTTACACAGACCAGTTTGATTGGTGAAACAAAGGCAAACCTTTGCAATCACATTGGTCAAACCAGAGGGACATCAAGTACTCCTTCCTGTAAGAAGGAATGAATAACATAGGTAGCATTACTAAAACATTCCCTCTGTTTACAGAAACTTGCCTGAGAAAAGAATTTCAGAAAACCAAAACACCTCAGGCATGAAACCAGGGTTACACTGGTCCATAGGATTGACACCTCTCTATTGGTTAAGTAAGAGAAATAGCAAACAACACCTGGGAGAGAGGTTGTTATGAGAAAGGAATATTGTTTACTTGGACATGTTATGGGAAAAGGTAGTTATTTACACTAAATGGTTTGGGAAAAGGAAAACTGTTGAAAAGTTCCCTTTGGGAAGAACTAGCAATTCTCAGGCTCAGAAACATCAGGCTCACAATAACCTCTGTGTGGTGCCCCTTTATTCAATAGTCAATTTGGTCTTAATACATTTCCTGCACATCCATACAATTTGCAGAATCCATACAATTTTCTTTGCAGAAATAGACAAGTACTCTGAAGAAATCCTCTTCACAAATGACCTCCAAGTGCAGTGTGCTTTAACCTTGATTTCTAAACTCACTGTTCCCACTGTTCTTGATGGTTTTCCTTCCTATGACCCTCCTGTTGCTCTGTCACTCCCCAGTGCCATTTCCTCTGTCTTCACACTTTACTGGCTCTTCCCTTCTGATTTGGGAAAACAGCCTGGTACAATGAGGGGAAGAGGCAGATGACCTAATGGAGCTCCTCCATCTCTAACTCCTATGAACAGTGCCTCTAAGTGACCCTTTTGTTGGTTTGTTTGTCCCTTCTAGCATAATTAGGTTTTTAACAAGTGCATTGTTTGCTAGAATGGCATGAAGGAAAACATGTTAAAGCAACCAGCTGGATCTAGCTGACCTATAAATTCATCTGCCTGTTTTCTAACTAGATACTGTCTCATGGATATATGATACAGTCATTGCTCAAACAAAGCAAATTAAATTCTGAAAGACACCACAGCTTTACTGTGTTTAGGCCCAATTCTTTGTTATGAGAGGTTCTGCATCAAACTGGCAACAAGAAAGGATATAAAGGCTATTACATGCTTTCCCACAGCACTATAGCAGGGCTTTGCTCTTTAACACAAGCTCATGATCACTATGTTTTCTTTAACATTTCTCTTTCTTCATGTACTCTATAATGCCAGGTACAAAATTAGCATTTTAAGATTTTATAGTAGAATTAATCAGGATGCATTTTTAACTGTACTGTTATACCAGAAAAGATGAGCCTAAGCACAATAAAAACTAATTTATTTACCTTGAAGATTCAGTTACACTGATTACATTTTTTTTATTCTGAAACAGCTGTAGATAAATGACATCTTATTTAAAGATGCATAAAATGTAGCTTGCAATTTATTAGTGAAATTGACTGACAGTGGAAATTTCACACAGATTCTGCAGCTGATGACCAAGGCAATTGGCTTTATGCAATTACCAAATGAAAAGATAAATAACATGAAAGCACAGAGAGCAGAAGCAAATCAAATCATTGTCTGAAGAGTTACTGAGGGCTTAGAACTGGAAGCAAACAATTTAGTGCAGGAGACCAAAGCTTCTGCAGTTTACAAATAATTCATTGTAAACTCCTGGGGGGAAAAAAAAACCCAACCAAACCACAGCAGAGACAGTGATGGATTCCAAAATAAGAACTGACACGCTCAAAGAAAAAAGCTAGCAGACAAAAACCTGTTTTTAAGGACACAGTCCTGTTTGCAGGCTCCCTCATAACTGCAGCAGCACCAGGAGAAGCACGAGGTCAGGCCTGAATCAGTGCCTTGTATAAGGGGTCATTTGTAGCTATTCTCAGAGTGCTCAGACCGTGTCCCATTTAAGTCCATTTTGCACTGGAATAAAGGTTTACATAAGACACTGAGCAAAGATGAATGACATGCTGAAAACAAAAGCTCCATGGAGGGGAAAGAAAAAACAAACCAGCTTTTGGAGGAGGAAGGAGTTAGTTTTTTCACCATAAGTCATGTGTGAAGTCCCACTAGAGATCACAGAAGTGTAACTTACACAGCTGGCTCTGAAATGCAAGTGCACATGTGGTGTGTAAAGGGCTGACACAGGCTGGCTTGGTACCACATCTAGCCCTGGTGACTTTCCATGGCCTATTTAATCACCACCCATTATCAAATGCCACTGCTGAAAAGCACAAGCAGCACAACTTCCTGCAGTGTTCTGGCTGTTGGGAGGGTTATTCCCTGTTTCCCATGAGGCTGGTGTGTCTGCAAAGTGTCCAGGAGATGAAGCTGATAAGGCATGGCAGCAGCCATCTAACCTGGGGATCTGAATGGGCTCCAATCTGCAGGTACACTCTGCTCCACTAGTCACAGAGTGCTCCTTATAAATGTGTTTCTGTGCTGTGTCATTCCCAAATGTCCGAGCAAAGCCCCATTTCTCTGCTGGCACACCCACAATGCTGCAGAAGGACCCTGACTCCAGTTTTCAGGGCTCACAGTGATCCAGAAGGTCTTGTTAAGAGATGCATTAAAGTTATCCTGTATCTCTTTAAACAGATGATGCAAGGCAGGGGAGAGGAAAAAAAAAAGCAACAAAAAAACAGATGGACAACAAGCTTTCCAGAAATATTGCAAATACTATGTTTTCTTGGATTCTGATGTTGGGCTGGAACTGTTTGTTCCAGATAAAGAATGAAGACCTTCATTATTTATAAGCTTTAAAGGACTCCTCTCACTGTAAGACCTGGAAGCCTGGCTCTACAGTCACAACTTGTACATGAAAGAAGGCAGAAATATCCATCTCTTCTACAAACAGGAAACTGAGGGAATGGATTGTCCCACTGGCACACTTTACCCTGCCTGGCAGCTGCTTCAGGGAATTCACTGGGGGGCCAGAATAGGCTCTGCACAGCTCCCCAGGAACTAAAACACACCCATCAAATCCACTACAGTTCTTCTCAAGGAAGAACAGGTGCAAATGACTGATTTAAAATGAGTTCACTACTCACAGCTATAACCTATCCAAGTTTCTTGCCTAACAGCACACAGGTGATGGCTGCAGAACACCTGCCTGTACCAGCTCCAGTGGGTTTTTAGCCTGGCATAATTGGTTTGGAGCAATGGGAGACCTCTCCAAAGCCTGTGTTATACCCCTGTGACATTTGTTTTGCTGTGTGTTCAAACACTGCCCTGATTTGTTTCAACTGGACACAGTTCAACAAAGTACAAAGGAAATAGAAGCTTTCCTCTTGATGTAAAGGGCACTAGGAACAGAGCTAAGCCAAAAGGAAAATCTCTGGGATCTGTTTGAGGACAGCATCTACAGCAATACTCTTGTATCAGTAACAACAGAGAGGGAGCATATTTGCATGAATAGATGTTCAGCTCAGAATATTCTAAGAACTTAATTGCTTTACATTCTTTATGAGTTGCAGAGGCTGCAACAGAAGGTAATAAGAATAATCCACCACACCAAGCACATGTAAATAATCCCATGGAAGCTTACTAACAAGCCAGGAAAAGCTGGGCACAACTACAGCACCACTACAGTGTCACACATTATTCTCTTGAATGTGGTACAACAACAAGATAAGACCCAGAAGAAGCTGCTTTTCTTCTTATCATCTGCCCAAAAGAGGTAAAATATTTCAAACTAGTGACAGAAACAGATATCCCATGTACTTAATATATATTCACTGTGTAACAACTCTATGACAGGCAAAAATCATGGATTGTAACACTCCAGAATTCTGGAGCTATGTTAACCTTATCCCACGTGTCCTTTCTAAATAACATAAGCAAGTCCTTCATCTGAAATTCCCCATCATTTGCTGACAGTGTCCAGAGCAAACTGGATGCTGCCCAGGGAACTTGAGAGCAAAATATCACTCAGCACATTAAAAGTGGCCTTGGAAAAGCGTGGTCACAGCTGAGGTATTTGTAGAGGTGTCAGCATTAAGCACACATGAAGTACACAAAATGAAGAGAGGACCTTTGCCCAAATCACAGCATGACTGAAGCTATAACATAAATCAGGAGTGATGCAGTCTCTATCTGAAAAATGACAGCTTTGAAATGGCAAGAAATGGCACTGGAAATTAAGATAATAAACTGGCTTATGACAAGTCATGTAGGCTTGTCCTCCTACAATTCAACATCTCTACAAAGGATCAAACAGCCCTGCTCAGCTCCACAAATCTAAACTGACAAATGACTCATTTATAGCATGTACAAAGGAGTCTGTGAGGCTTCATTGCACGTGAACATCAATATTTTTCACATTTCAGAATGTATGAAGCTAATCTTAAGCACCTTAAAAGTTTAGAATTACATGTGATTTGTCCACTGCTGAAATCCAGTTCACCTGGAAACGGCAGCACAGAACATTCATTTTCTATGCATGCTCTAATAAATATTTTGCCCAATTAACATGATGAAAACATTGCTGGCTACAGCACAAGACCTTAAGAAAACAATTGAAAATGCTCATTTTCAGCTTAGTGAACAATGAGAAACAAATGCTTTTACTGAACTTCTATCTTCAGGTGTCAAGTAGAGAATCAAACTGTAAATGCCAAAAATGGTCCCTGAAAAACTGCTGAAAGACAAAGGATATTAAAAATACAGATGACTACTCATGATGGACAAATGCCTCAAATACATGAGTACGTGAATACAACTGGGGGTTTTTTCTGCATTTTTTTCAGCTGTACAGCTGTGGCAAAACTGTGCCTCTGTAGCCACTACAGGTAGTAACACCCTGTGCTAAGACTATTACTTTGTGCTTCCTCATTTTTCCACCTTCTACCCTCTTTATTTCAGGCAATACTTTCTAGCAATTAGGAAAGGGTTTGTCAAATTTTAAGCAGGCATTGCCACAGGGCAGAATTCAAAAGGACTGTGATGATGGTAATTTGGTAATAAATCTTTGTGTTCTGTTGTCAAAAAATAGTTATGGTACTCTGAACTATAAGTTTATGAGGATAGTTTATAACAAAACTATAAACTATAGAGCCTATTTAAAAATTACTTACACTTTTCTTCATCCAGGATCAAAAACTTCCACCAATTTCTTCAAACTTTTAAATCAGGGAAGTAAAACCTGCATCATGCATCTGATAAGAAACTTACATAGCAACTGGCCTGCCAACCATGCTGATGATAATTTCATAGTAAATGTTAACACTTGAAGTTTCTTTTCCATAATCATTTGATTAATAATTCCTTTTATTTTAATGGAGGCTGAGAAACTCTACATCAAGAGAAATTGTATTGTTACTGCTGATTTTAGGTGGACTACCTATAATTTTTAATTAATTGCATGATGATATGCAATTGTATCATTTTATAGGAGTAGAATATGCAATTTCATGTGGTAACCTCATAGACTGTATTTCAGATGCAGCAATCTCAAGTTCACGTTCCTGAAAATCAAAAATATCTTCCTTTATTCAGTGCTTTATAGTTTTCCAGCTTAACCCCTTCTGTTAAGCACATGGACTTCCTCAAGATAACAAAGAAAATAATACCACTATACTGATAAGTTAAAGAATACACCTTCTGCAAAGAAATCTGCCTACAGTGGTGACCTTAAACACCACCTTTACACTTCTTTGTGCTGTTAAAAGCAAGCATTCAGGGCTCTGGACAAATATGTGCTGGTCCACACCACTGGGTGTGTCAAAAACTAAGACTGGATTTTTAAAAAGTTCATTTGGGATGTTTTTCTCAGGACCAGAGGAAAATCCAGGCTGGAAGGGACCTCAGGATGTCTTTAATTCAACCTTCTGCTCAAAGCAGGGTAGGCTCTGAGCTCAGACCAGGTTTCTAAGGCTTGATCCAGGTCTTGAGAGCTCCCACATTCTCTCTGGGTAACCCACTTCTCAGCTGTGCTTGTGGAGAGATTTATTTTTTTCCTTATACCCATCTGAAACTTTTTTTTTCAGTTAATGCCATCATCTCTTGTCCTCCTGCCATACAGCACTGCTGAGCCTGGCTCCATCTCCATCATTTTCCTCCAGACTGGGGAAGGCTGCATTCCAGAGCCTTCTCCAGACTGAACACACTCTGTTCTTTCAAACTCTCAGTGCCAAAGGTTTAAAAAACTTCATTCCCAGTAAGAGTAATGCAAATTCACCTACTACAGAAGTGATGATTCTTAACACAACAGTCTAAATGAAATTAAAGTAGTGGACACAATTTGTGTGGCAGTGATGTCTCTGAATCCTAGAGGAAATTATTCCAATCAGAACCCTGTAGAATTAAACCCTATTTGTATACCAGGAAAAACAATTTTCTGTGCTTACATTTTTATCAATATGGTGTGTGACATGCTCTAATAGGCAAACTGAATTAGCAGTAGCTGTGTACCTGCTGAGAAGTCAAATGCTGCCCTTTATTAATGCTTCAGGTATACTCTAAAATAAAACTTGCAACACACTGCAGACCTCAAGGGAAGAAGTAAATGAGTAACTCTGTTGGAATGGTATTATGACATTAATTTGCAACACTAGTAATAAACCATGGGCCAAGATGCACAAAAAAACCCCCAAACAGATGGGTAAAACTTATTGATCATTTCTAAAGATAGTTTCAACTATTCTCTTGTTAAGTTCTGGATGCTCTGATGTATACACCAAAGGGTGCTTTCCATAAGCATAACAGTGGATTTTCCTCTGCAAGAGCATATGGTAATATTTCCTAAATTGCCCTTCTGCAACAGGTGCTCTATTTTATGATGTAATTTTACCTGGACCTTTAATGTATAAAGCCATAAAATAATGAGGTTGTTCCCAAGGTAAATGAGGCGACCCATTCCCTTCATCCTCTGTTAGAAGGGGAGGCATCAAGGTGCAAACATGGAAGTGACTCCAAACATAACAGGGTCACATACCACTTTGATTGATGCTCAACTACCACTTAAAGTCAGACTTTTAAGATGAAGTTTGGGCATTTAATCTCTCCACTACAGCCCTGGGTAGCCACAATTCATTATCAGAAGCCACAATCAGTACAGAGTGCCTTGAACTCCTAGAGCTGCCTGATGAGCTTATCCAGCAGCAAAGAACATGATGTGTCACTGTGGCAACAGGAACGTGCCAGCCCTCACATCTGTGGCCTAAGAAAGGCTGATGGTGCAAATTTTACAGAGAGAATTTGCTGCTTGGCTCCTTCCTTCAGACACTGAAGGTCCTGCCCTCAAACCTGCTGGGAGTTTTCAGCATTATACATTCAGCAATGATTATTCACTTAAGAAAACGGCATAACACAGGGAAGCAATGAAAATGTCTGGTCCAATTCTTTACCATGCCCACGTCTCCTAATTTGTTTTAAAATGCCTGAATAAATGCAGAGCACCTGAGTGCTTGCACAGTTAATTAACTGATTTACTTCCTTTCCTAACATTATTCTCTCAGGGATAAATTAATGACTAATGAAATCCATCTGAATTATTTTCATCTATCTAATTAAACAAAGGATATGGCCTATGGAGTATTTTAACAAGGTATCAATTGTGTTAAAGCTACCTCATGACTTCGCAATCTTCTCTTTTACCTATGGCTTTGCAGCATATTTCAATGCTCAATTTCCATGGGAAAAAATCAGCATATCCACTGGATCACACACAAGTGCTGGGCCTGTCAGTAACAATCAGTGCATTAGGTGGACAAGGCAGAGACTGCAGGAACTGGAGGCATAATTCATTTTTTATACATTATTTTAAACAGCACAGAAAGGGAGGGTAGTGGCTGAGCTGGAAATAGTTCAAGGAAAAATGGAGGGTTGTTACTAAACACAGGAAATCATGAAGGGAGAGAGATGAAGGAACAAGGAGGTGGAATAATGCTGTTGATTAGGTTATTTATAAATGTATCAGGTTTTACATAAGTATGGTGATAACCAAATTGTAATTTTCTGTACCTTTGACAAATGCTGTACAAACACACAGTGACAGGCAGAACCCTGGAGAGCTGACAGTCTGAACAGATGAGGCAAATAAAGGGTAAAGGGCTCAGACAGCGCTGACTTGCCCAAGGCCACATCACTTCCAAGAGGCAAGTGTGTCCTTTTACTGCACTAGCTATTGCTTCCTTTCATGTCTTCTACAGTAAAAAAGACAAAGGAAAGGTCGTGTTTGTGCAGGTGAGAAGAAGCCAAGGAGAAGCCAGTGCTGCTTTGAGCAGACAGGTTGGTAGGTCTGTCGTTTCTCTGTTACTCGTTTTTATTGTAAGCCATGCCAGGGCATTCCTGACAGGTGCTGGAGGATCCCTGCCCTCTTTCCTTCACACACACCAGGCACATCAGAAGTGATATGAAACAGGACAGCCTGCACCTTCCTTGAGATGCTCCACTCTGTCTCTGAGCATTGTGGCTGTGGAAGCTCCTGGGTATTTTCCCTGAGTAGTTTCAGACCAGCTTTCTACCACAGCTGATCTGTCACTCTCCAGCTGCAGGGAGGGAAGCTATGGCAGCATCCCAAGGCTCCTCCATCCCAGCCCTGCCACCAGGAGTAGCGACTGCCCGGCTGCCAGAGCCACGCAGGGACAGCACTGCTGAGCGTGAGGAACACTTGCCAGGGCTGGGACACACCTGCCACTCACATACCCACTGCTAAAGTGACCCAAAGAAAGCAAAAAAACCTCAGCCGTGGTTTTCCTCAGCTATTAATTCTGGCATCAGCCTGCAGCTGTGCAGTTCCCAGTCAGCCCGGCACAGACGTTCCTCAAAACCCAAGCATTACTGCAGCTGCTCCACAGGCTGCAACGTGGCTGCGATGTTCCCTTGGTCTAACTGAAAAGCGCTCCTGCTTAACTCCATGCCCTTTGCCTTGACCAGGAAGACTTCTCCTTAATCCCCAGATCAGGTCACTAAGCTGAAGAACACAAACACGACATTTATAAAAAGGACAGTGCCCACTGATGCTCGCCTGCCACGTTAGTGTTTGCTACCGACAACTCCTCTTCCATGATTTAGAGTTACTTCTGAAATTACTCACAACCTCTGAGCACATGTTACCGGATTTTACCCATAGGCTATTTTAGTACAAGCGCAGACATAAGAGCTTTAACAAACTCACAGGCATAAAAAGGCTTGATGTCTGCCAGATGACCATAACCTTTGCCGGCTTTTGGTTTGCTGGTTTTTTGTTAGTTTTGTGCGGTTTCTTTAACCGCCGAGAGTCCCATAAACAAGAAATTCACCCCAAAGGAAACCATACACATTCCCTTCCCCCCTCTCTCCATCCCTCCACATTATTTCTTTTCAACAGAATTACTTCTTTTCCACACATGCTGTGTGCAACGAAAGAAGAGGTAAAATCACACACAGTCTGCCCCTGAATCTCAAACAAGAAGATCAGACATCCCCATTCGCAAAGCACAATAAACCGGGGCACTAAAATCTGTTAACACAAATCGCCGACCTACCGATTCGCTAAGGAGAAGCCCCACCGCTGCTCCGCACGGCCGGAAGGATGCACGAGTAAGGATTTGGGGCAGGAAACCCGCTCCGCTTACCTTGATCATGCTGGCAGGCTGGGGTGATGTTCCTGCCGGGCTCTCGGCGGGATGGAGCCGAGCTCCGGGGGCGGATACAGCGGCGGCGGCGCTGCGCGGGATCGGGGCCGGCCGGGGCTGCTGCTGCT
>WEIU01003612.1:67903-90359 GCA_013389925.1 Aegithalos caudatus | reverse complement strand
AAAACCAAAAAAAAACCAAAAAAACAACCCAAGAAGGCAGAGAAAGCAGCAAAGAAGCTTCAGGCAGGTACAATTCATCATCAGGGCAGTAATACCCAGTGCTCATGAGAGCAAATCCATCCATTCACAACGAGTTATCTCCAGGTTACAACCACAACACAGGAACAGCCAGGCTGGGTCAGGCCAAGGGTCCAATTTAATTCAAAATCCTCTCACTGACAGTACACTATAATAATGCCTGCAGAAGAGTTTCAAGACAAGAATAAGCACTTTGCTCCATAAACTCTTTCCACTACACATTCTTATCCTCAAAGGATTTGTATCAACTTCATGAAAGATGAATTCTCTAGGCATAACAGCTGCTCATGGCTTTTTATTCTATTATTTTGTTCCTTGAACCTACATAAAATTTGGTATCTTTCAGATCTTGTGCTCATCACTTCCACAGTTTAGCTCTGTTCTGTGGAAAAAAACTCATAATTTTGCTTTACTTTGAATTTGCCAGTTGGAGACTTCACATCATTCTCCATTTTTCTGACGCTGAGAGACTGTAAACACAAATGAAGAGCATTTTACCCCCTCTATGTAATCTGGGATTTTACAGGCAACTGTTGAATCCTCTGTCAGCCATCTCCTTTCTCCAGATGAGGAATTCTAATCTTCTCTGTTTACTATAAAACAGTTCAATAACCTTGATCATCTTTGATTTAGGATGGGGACATGAGCTATACAACACTCTCAAAAAGCATGTCATCATATTTACTTTTAATTTGCATTTTTCCCATCCTCTATTTCTTTTCATTATAATTCTGATTCCTATTTGGACTGTTCATGAGCACTCAAGTGAACCAATCTGTTACTGAACTACTTAATTCTAAGATTTCTCTGCTGACATTCATAACCCACCCATTTAAATTTAGCTTTTTTTTTTTTTCTATGTACATAATTTTATACTCACAGACATTATTATATGTTATTTTTACAACTGTGTATTCAGTTTCACAAGGTCCAGCTGCAGACAGCCCTAGTTTGGCTGAATTGTTTTAACACCCTTACCCTGAGGGCTTTAAGTCTCACCAGCAAACTTTGTCCTTTCTCTGTTTGCCTCAATTTCCCTTTCTTTCAATTACAGACTCTCTCTTCTGTTTCTTATCTTACCCAATTAAAGAGAGCAACCTTAAAAACACCTTTCTTTTCAATGAGCCTTTGCAAAGACACTTTGTCAATTGCTTTGGAAATCCAATTCCATTGTATCCATTGGACCTTTACTTCCTTTGAAGGAGTTTATAGGCAAAAAGGTCAGGATTTCCTTTCAGGAAAGTCTTGCTGATTCTGCCTCCCAATTGTATGTTTATCTTATAAAAATCTCAATGGCATATATATCTTTTTGCATTTCTTCTTACAGGTTGTACATTTTCTCCAGACTCACTTCAGTATCCTGAATCCCTCTAAAAAACAAAAACAACAACCCACACAAAAAAAAAACACAAACCCAAAACAAACCAACCAAAAAGCTATTTGAGTGCAATTTGACTGTTTCCACAGCTCAGTTTACCAGTCTGAACAATCAGCCTTTTACCTAAATTCTCTGCACCACCATAGAGGTGCATTTCAAGTTATCCTTGTACTGCTGCCAACTACTGAGGTACAGAGCAGAATCCATGGCCTGGGCAAAACTAAGAAACAGGAGAACAAAAAGGAAAGAAGAAATATCATCTGAACTACAGAGGATTTGTGCAAAGCCAAACTAACATTTATTATATATCTAGTATATAAAAATAAAAATTAAAAAAAAAAAAAAAACAAAAACCCTTTGTATTGATCTTTTGCTTTTATTCAGGGCCAAGCTGGCCCAGAGCTTGCAAGAAGAAGTCAGAAAAAAAAAAAAGACCAAGACTCAGAGAAGCTGCAGAAGTTACTTTAAAAGTTGTGTCTTGCTGCAACATCCCCAAACCTGAAGTTGCCATTAGTAAATGTGCCATACAGATGTATTTTTGCATTACCTTAGTCTAGTTACAGCTCTTTATGTAACACTCCAGAAGTTACAAGGCAAAAGACATTAGATATTTGCCTCTAGTGATTCATTCTGTTGCATTGATCCATCCAGTAAGAAATTACATTTTCTACACTCTGAGTATTTAATTTTCATGAAACATTATTCATTTCAACACTAGCTTTTCCATTAACACCAAGAATTCTGTGAATGCTTGACAGCACTGTTAAACTTTAGAGGTTTTAATGAGTAAATTTTTCACACATATGAGAGAATAAGATAATTTTTATGCTCCAAGTCCAAAGTGTTTCCACAACTTGTAGGGACTCACGAGGTGAAAAATTTGAGTCACACACATTTTCCAAACCAGACCTGAAAAAATTCACCTTTAAGCCACTGAAATATGAGGAACTACTGTTGTGGAAATCAAAAGGCAGTATGATATAAAGCCAAATGGGAAGTATTGAAAGAGGAAGTGTAGTTCTATAATTCTGTAAGAATAAAGAGCACAAACCCTTTTTGATACACTTTCCAAGGTTTTCTCTACAACCCTGGTTGTATCCTCTGAAGAGCTTAGGGAGAAGGTGGGTAGAAACCAGATTTTCCATGTAAGAGAAAACTAGGATTCTGCAATTTTCTTTTTTCTTCTGAAATGGCATGAAAACTTCCTGTAGAAAAATGCAGAGAAATCAAATTTTGATTCAATCAAACAGTATCATTTACACTAAATCTGTGCTTCAATTTGATACTGATCTTTTAAAACTTTCAAAGCTCTTTGTAATATAAGCCCTTTCAAAATGGGTTCCAAAGCCTATTGAAAAAAAAAAATTGTATCTCTTCCAGAAATACCAGAATGTTATGTTTTGATCTTTGTGAAATACTTTACTTCTATGCTAGCTTTTTTACTAAAACTCAATCTTGCACAGTTTCTATGACTGCATGTAAGTCCATTGGCACAAATATTTAAAATAAGGAAACATCAGCTTTCATCAACAATATTCTTCAGGGAAAGCCTGTGTCTGATTTCAGCCACAAAACTAAAACTCTTAAGAATTATTAAGAAGGTAATTGGAGTACAAGATTTCTATATAGCTGCCTTGCAGATGTGGGAACATAGTTGTGGAAATCTTTTAAAGTGAGAGAAAGACAAACCTTTGGTTAAGAATCAGGTTGGTGCTGTAGAAATTTCCTAACAGAAAGGAAAAAGTATTATGTAATTATTATATGTATATATAAAGTATTATTTAATTAGACACATATATGTGTTCAGATATGTACAAAATATTAGGGTGGGATGGTTTTTAAAATTGTTTTTATTCTGGGGAAGGAGAAGTCCTCTAAAGACTGGTCATGGGTTGGAGTCGATGATCTTGGAGGTCTCTTCCAACCTAGTCATTCTGTAAATTTGTAAAATTCCGTCAATTTGGGACTACAACAATGATAGGACAAAGCTGATGGTTGCAATTACCGCTCTTCCTTCTGGAAAAGGAGGGGAAAGGATTGTTTGCAGAAACAGGAGGATGAAAGCACCACGATCTGTCTCCTTGTGGAAGGGCTCTGGCGGGATGCAAGCTTTCGGGGGATGCGGTTTTCGGATCAGCAAGATCTCCTCCCGGTGCTCATTTCCTCACTTCCATCCATCCTCTCGCTGTTTTCCCACCTCCCCGGCCACGCCAGCCCCCGCTGTGTGCAGGCTCTGCTGTAGAGCCCATTAACAGAGCGATCTGGGTGTAAAATCCCAGATAAAAAAGGCCGGCGGTAGGAAGCGATTGTCGGAGATGCTGAAAGGAGGAAAGCGCCTCAGCTGGCGCCCTCACAAAGAGCACGGGCTGCACAATTACCATCACAGAAATGAAACATTGCAAACCAAGAGTCGGGAGAGGAGATAAAAGGGAAAGCGACCACACAACATCTGACAACCAGGGAAATGCTGAGAAAAAGGCTGAAAGGGAAAGGCCTGCATGAGTGAGGGTAATTGGAACCAAATAAACAAATCCCCCCCCCTTTCGTTCCCACCCTCTGAGGGAAACAGCATTTTACGCATTCCTCCTAAACAAGCACTTTGTGAATGTGTCACTTATTTCTACCCGGAGAGGCAAGAAAAACATCGAGCTCCGGGAATTAACCAAGAACAGAGTTTTTTCCAACATTTCTTCCAGGATTCTGTTTTTTATACTCACCTCTGCCTCCTCCAGGGCTGTTCCAGAAGGTTCTGGGTGGCTGCACCTGCCTCACCTCGGTATTCCCAGCCCTCTTAGAATGGAAAAGGCTTCCTTCAAGTCACATCTTCCTCAAAGCACAGCCTTTAAAATGCTTTTAAAGGAGTTTAGATGCTCCAGAGGTAGGAGTGGAGGAGGCATAGGATGGGAAGCAAGGCCCTAACCCACCCCAGCTTGGCCCCGTTTTCAGGCTTTAGCACCTGGATCCATTTGAATCCTGAGCTCTCATCAAAATCAACCCCCTCATTCACCTTTTAAAAGCAGCACCTGGATTCTTTGCTAGCTCATTTTCCCCATCCAAAGTTGCTTCTTTGTCCCCTGTTCAGCCCTCCTTAAAAACTGGTAGAAAAGTGAGAGTGAGGAAACACTCAATGTTTTGTGTAGTTGAGGGGGGAAGAGGCAAGTGGAGGATAAATCTCAAGTTCATAGAATGATAGAGCTATTTAGGTGGGAAAAAAACCTTTAAGATCATTGAGTCCAACCATTACCCAACATTTCCAAGCCCACCACGAAACCACATCCCTGAGTGCCACATCCACACTTGTTTTAAGTATCTCCAGGGATGGTGACTCCACCACCTTCCTTGCTAACCCATTCCAATGTCTAATCAATCTTTCTGTGAAGAAATTCTTCCTAAACCCTGCTCTGGTGTGGCTTGAGGCAGTTTCCTCTTGTCCCATTGCTGCTTGCCTGGGAGCAGAGCCCAAATCCCATGTGGCTACAGGGACTTGTAGAGAGTGATGAGATCTCCCCTGAGCCTCTTTTTCTCCAGGTTTAACACCCCCACATCCCTCAGCTGCTCCTCATAGGATTTGTGCTCCAGACTCTTCACCAGCTTTGTTACCCTTCTTGGGATCAGGAAGTTTGGCTGTTAATGATAAAAGTCACTCAGCTGGAGGATCTGGAAGATTCAATGCAGAACTGCTTGGTTTCATTATAAACAGAAAATCAGTATTTAACAACTGACCTAATGAGTGTGTGGGTTTGGTGGTGTAAAACATCTGGGTCCAAAAAAGCCTTTTATTTCAAACCAGTAGAATTAAATGGTAGGAATCAATGTGAAATCTTGATTTCTCTGGAACAGCTTTGGAGTGCCTGGAGAAGAGGAAGCAGTGAGGCAGCTGGGCTGTGCCAAAGTGGAGAGCCTGCTTTCCCAATTTCCCAAGTGCAACTCAGCTGCTTCAAACCCTGCCAGCCCAGAGAGGGGCTGACGTTCAGGCTCTGACTGCACTCTATAAAAAGCTCAACATCCTCTTTGTGGTTCCCCAGTCTAAATTAAATCAAGCCTAAAAAGACTTCAGAATCTAGTGCATGAAAAAAAAAAAAAGTCAGGGAATTTCAAGCTGTTTTCCAGGTCCCACTTACAGCAACAGGACTCGGAGCTGTCAGCTGAAAAGATGATTAAAGGTATGTTTTGTCCTTGGGCATGAGACATCACCACTTGGGGATGCCCAGGTTTTGCAGGGACATGGGGCTCCATGCTGGTGTTCCCAGGGAGCTGGTGACCCCTCAAGCCCCCAGGCTGCTCTGCTATCCCTGATCCCAGGAGTTTTGCTTCCTTGCAGCTCCTCCTGCTGACTGCAGGACCACCCTGTCCCGTGGTGCTCAGCTACGAATCCAATGCTTCTGTGAGCAAAAAGATACCCCAAACTTAAATATTTCTATAGGAGATCCACCACATTCCCCAGAAAAGGAGTACTCAGTGGAAAATGGTGTCTGCTAGAAAGCATACAGCAGCACAGATGCTTTTTGGCAAGCACATTTCTGGGTATGCATTACCTCAGCAGGTAAAATGTTAATTAAACTACCATTAATGACTGGTAACCAACACATAAATGCATTCCTATAAATAGATACTGCTCCATATCCCAGGTTATCAGTCATAATGCTTTATCTGAGATAATGAATTCCACACCAAATTACCCCACAGTAGCCATGTCATTTTTCTCTAAATTGTTATATGTTTAAGGAGGATGCTTTAGCATATAATTGTGGTGAATTAGGCTTGGCCAGGGATTACAGCAGCTGCAGAATCTCTTTGTTGGGCTGAGCATGACATCCAAGTCCTCTAAGAGATGCTTTAATGTGCCAAGATCAATACTAGAGGGGCAGAGCTCAGAACAAATGGGCCACAAGGGCCAAGTTCTGCTGGTAAATCAGTCTGGTAATGACATGCCAGTGATGTCACAGCTGGTACTGGAAGTCTGAAGGGTAGGACAGCCAAAGTGAGCCTCTGCTGTGGCAGCCACAGAAGCAGAGATGGGAGTCCAAGGGCTAGCAGTGACCTCTGGAGAGACAGCTGGGAGACAGACATTTAGTTTAGGGATATGGACTCTACTCTCCAGCCTGACTGATAATCAGTGGTCCAGAAAGGCAACAAGTAGATGAGCCTGTGCCCTGAAATCTGGTGAGTAAACAATTTAAAGTAATCCCATAAAACCTTCATTTTGACATCTGCCACAGGAACAAGATTCCTTTCTTTACACTGCTTTTGACAGACTATCTATATGGCACCATACAGAGCTGTGTTTCCCAAAGATGGTACCACATTGTGAGCAGGGAAATAGCCAAAGTATTCCTGGTTAATGAATGGCAACTAGTCACTGAAAGTAACTGGCCATGAGCTACATGCAGATTAAAATTATACCTCTCCTAGTTTAACAAAAGTAACCACACATTGCTGTTGGTTTTTTTTCCTTTCAAATTAGGAAGTGCTAGTTCTTTGGAATTCTTACTATAAAAGCAACTTTGGTCAAATTAGGGTTTTTAGCTAACTGGTACCAACACAACACCTCAACAACCAGTTAGAAGCTTTGCTGCTCTCCTGGCTCTGTGAAAATCCTCAATGAGCCACAACCTTGCAGAACACCATGGAATGGTAAACCTGCTTATCAGGCCACTTTCTAGGACACAGGGAACTCATGGTCATATCCTTGAATTAGACTAAAAGCCTGCACCAAGAACTTTTTCTCCTGAAGTTTCACAGTTACTTCCTGAGGAGAAAAAAGAAGGTATTTTCCCATGTACCTGAAATTTCATGTTTTGTTGTGCTGTGTCCTGAACTGGAACTTCAAAAACTAGGGGGATGCTTATGTAAAAGGTTTGTTGTAAAAAAAGGAGGAAAGCTTTCCATTTAAGATTAATCCAAGCCCCTATTTACTGTAAAAGTCACAACACAGTGTAGGACAGCCAAGCTATAACAGCTTGTACTCCTGACTCTCTGGAACTTGTCAACAGACTTTCTTAAAATGTGCACACGAAGACACAAAGACAAATTATAGAAAAAGGTACCCATTTATTCAAGGTATGACAAGGATATTTACAGTATTCATTTGCTCAGAATAAGATCCATCCTTATGAGTTTGAAAGCAGCAATTATAAATTACATTTAAAAGGGGAAACATTCCAAGCATGTTTCTGTTAAGAGATATTTTTACAAGGACAGAAACACTTTAAGGCTAAGTTGTTTTGACCTTTGCTGCCACCCACATTTATCTTGGCAAAACTGTCTCAAAGACAACGTTACCTTGAGGGATAGACTATGCTAAATTCAACATACAATTCTGTTCCCTCAGATGCTTTTCACAACAGTTCACATGTGACAAAAAATTGGACTTTTGATTTAAAACAATTAAATATAAATGAGATGACCTGCCTATACCCCAGCTCCTCAGAGAGGCAAAAGATCATCCACAGCACACATGAACAACCTCCAACACACATCATCAGCTTTCTTGTTGATGAAGGTACTTCAGCTTACCCAGCAAGTTGCTGCAGCCAGAGATCCACAGTCATGGGGTGCAATCCACCTTTTCCATCACATTATTTTTCAAGACAGAAGAACAAAAACCTTCAGGTAGCTGATTTTTAGGGTAAATGATGAACTTGAGACAGCAGTTGGTTCCCAGAGCACAGACTAGTGCCCTACCACAGCAAACAGGACGAGTTGGCTCAGCTGCTGTAGTGGTAATTCTCTAGTCATTGTAACACACAACAGAGCTATAGATAGGAGCAGTTAAAATTGGGTTATCTAAAATGGTTTATCTCTTGAGGTAGAGCCCACAAGTCATAGTTACTCCTGTCTCTAAACTGTAATGTACATGCCATCAAGCAAATATTTTTGGTCATTTATAAAAACCCCACTGCTTTTTCAGAGATTATTCATTGTAAAATAACAGGTTGGGTTTGTTTTCCTGCAAACTTTGTGCCTGTTTTAGAAAGAAGCAAATTAAATCTTGATAATAGTATATTTTGGCTATTTATACAGTTGCAATGAAAAAAACCACCATGTTTTATACAAATCAACTTCAGAGCAACTTTCAAAAGAGTTGGTATATCAGGATTTTTTTCTAACTTAAAACTCACTTTGGAAAATTCCAATTTTAACTGCATAAGGAAAACAAACAACAACCAAAAAACCCAAAAAAAACCCCAGTCACTAGACCTCTAGGCTACATAGCTACTTTTAATACTACACTGGGTAATTGTTTCGGGATTACATGAATGGGAAAAGAAAATAAAACACAACAGAACCCCCCCCACCCTGCCTGCACAAACACAATTCACTGAACAAGCACAGTTTGTTAGGTGAGGACACTGTAAATAAGACTATTGAAAGTGCACAACCTTTAACATTGCAACAGGAGCAGAAATGTGACCCGTGCATTAGAAGGGGACATTTATTCCAGGTTAGCCAAGAATCCTCTGTAACAACAAAGCTGTTGCTGTGACCAAGAGTTGTTTGAAGATAACCAGATAACCCAGTAACAAGTTACAAACACATGGAGATTGGCACTTGATCTTTAGTCAGCCCCAGTCACTGTTTTCTCCCCAGAGACTCACATACACAGAACTTCAGGTTTCCATTTTATTACCGTAAAAAATAAAAGTCGATTTGTAGTTCCAGAGTAAACAAAGAAAGCTTAGTTTCAAACTGTTTAAAAACAAAGCTCGAAATTCTGATAAGTTACATGTCACAGGGTTCACATCAGCACCTCAACCTAATGCAGTTTTTTTTGTGAACTAAGCGTATTTCACAAAGTTTTCCTGTTACTGACAAGGGGCTACATTCTCATCAGGATGCACATGTAACGTGGCTCAAGGAGAGCAAGCTGGAAGGACTGCAAGTCAGCTTCCAGAGCTCCCCACTGAGCTCTACATGTTCAAAACCAACATTTAAGACCAAAGTTATTAAAGATTGACCTTTTGCATATTCCGAAATGGAAGGCAAATACAATCAACTAACATTTGGCTTTGAAACATTAAGATAACAACGCTGTATTTCAAGCCACATATTTACAAAAATGTTTACAACAGAACTGTGTAGGGTTTCCTTTTTTATTGTCATAATACACTTTTAGATGAATAGTCATCTTAACCTTCATGCAAAGATGCATCTCTTGTTACACAAGAAGTTTCCTGTTTGATTTCTTTTTGCACTCTGAGGATAGCAAGCAGAGGGTTGGGTAAATTTGGGTCACCCTTAAAAGTGTAGGCCTGTTTACTCTACTGCACCTTCAAAATAAGGAGGTAAACAACAGGCACCATTAATTCCACATGGGTTCATTGCCTCTAGCATGTTTTCCAAAACAATAAAAAATAGTCTTGAACAGTTGTAACATGGGTTATTCCGTGACTTTCCCCTCTTCAGTTTACTTCCCGAACTCTGGAGTTACTTTCCTAGAAGCATACTTGCTGAACTTCTTTTCTAATGTATATTGTCGACTATACATTTTAAATTAAACTGTTATGTAAAGAATGTAACAAGCTTTTTCCTTTGTACACAACTTAATCTTTGTGCTGAGTATTCTTCAAAGGGATTTTATAAATAATACAGTAAAAGTTTAGATCAGTCTTCCACCCTCTCGTCATTATACCATGTTGTTGCTTTCTCCAACTTTATCTACAAGCTGTGGAAAAGGAGACAAAAAGGCTTTAAGTTGATGGCATTTATGTACAGTGAAGCTACTCTCAAATACTGCTTGCTACTTGCACAGTTAGTATGTGACTGGAAATGAGAGTCAAGTAGTACTCACCAAAGTCTCATGGTTTAGGTTTGTGAAAACCAAAACTCTTACAAATTGCAAATTTGTGTTTCTGCATAACACGTTTTTCTCATGTAGACATTAACAGTGCAACATGAAGATGCAACAGAATGAGAAAGGAAATAGAAGAATGCAGATAACACTGCCAGCTTAATGGTTAAAACAAAACAATACAGTCTCAGCCACACATGCATTAGTAGACCAAGGAAGGTATTTCAACTGACCATTACTGTGGATTCTCTTCTGAGCCTACGTAGGCTTTGAATAAAACATTAACAATTATCTTTTAAAAACAAGATTTAACCCTGTTATGATCAAATTAAACATGAATAAGATCAATTGACAAATGAAACATTCAATTGATCATGAATTATGAGCCACAACTTGGCCTAACTGTGAGACTGAAACAAATGATCTGGAACACTCATTCAAAAAAAAAACCAAAAAAAAACAACAAAAAAAAACAACAGCCTGTATGCATCTAAGTTATTCCCACTATTAATTTTTAGTAGTAGCTATTAAAACTGTTGCTTTCAAAAATAGTATTACAAATGCTTGTGTTAAATACATATGAATATTAGCACAGTAAAAGTAGTTGACTGAAACACCCTAGATCAGCATCTTGCTGTTGTCTTCAAATCCCTGGCCATTTGGTTTAAAAAACTGAAAACTCTGTTTGAAAAAAATACAAATCTTAGTAATAAAAAGATGCAGCCTGCTGCAGTGGACCTTAATAAATTTATCTGATGAATAACTGTGCATCCTGAGAGTTTCTGGGTTCACCATACAAGCTGCAAAATTAATATTGAACTCCACTCTTGGCTTTCACAGGCCACTTTTCCTAAGTTCACCCAAATGCTGCACCACAGTGACCTCCTCATTGCACAGACAGGAGAAGAGGCCCAGGGCAGTGCCAGGATTCTCTTATCTGGTCACTCAGGGCCAAGAGTGAAGCAAGAAGAACCCCAGCATTCCCAATGCAGGGCTCTTCCCACTTCACAACCCATGAGCAAGGGCAGCTTCTGCAAACACCTCCTTTTGTTCCTTTGACACCTGCAAGTCTCTCCCTGGGAATGAATGTGATGTGTATGGTACAGGAATGCATTTGAAGTTATATTTGCTTTATTTCTGATGCATTTCTAAAAGTGCTATATCAGTGGAATAAAAACCAGAACATGCTGCAGTTGTTGCATAAAGTACCAAACTTACCGAGCTTATACCAGGTAAATTCAAGAGATATCCAAGAACTGGAACTCTTCTAATAAAGCCAACCACCACAGGAAAGAACCCCCTTTAGGTAAGACATGAGAAGTTTGTATTAGTTTTTATAGTTAGGCTTTTCTCATATTGCTATAACATGAAAAAAAAAAAAAAAAGGCAGGTAATTTTTAAACCAAGATTACATTAATTCTTGCAACTTGTTAGCAGCACACTTGTTTACAAAATATATCAATACACATTCATCAGAGAAAGGAGAAAACCAGGAAAGAAATGGTGCATTTTTAAATGGAATTAATTTTCTTCATAGCACAACTCTCAGGCAGCTCATCAAAAAATAACTCAAGCAAGAATACCCAACTTAGTCAGCAAAACTGATTTCTCAAAATTAGCATACATATTTTGAGATAATTCCTCTTTACATTATAGGAAATACATTCAAGACCCAATGTAGACACAAGTTAAGTTACTTCAGAGTAATTAAAACCATGTATAGTACTCTTTTACTTCCCAAATTTAAGTCAGTGGTTTGAATCATGACCCTGGGGATGTTGCCTGGCATAGCTGCTATGGTGTAGCCCCTGCACTGCCCACGTAATCTCTGCAGCAGAAAAAACAAATTTTCAGTGCCAGTAGCTCAGCTGTTTGCAGCCAGCTGGTGGCATTCCCAGGGATCTCATGTTGGGCATTCCCTGCATGGAATAAGGATTAATGTGCAATGAGGCCTCAGCCACAGTGAAACAGGGAAGTTTCACAAATCATCATCCTCTTCATCACACAGCTAAGAACTATTTGCTGGGTAATAGCCACACCAATAAGGTGGGGGTGGTTGAGATTATTTTTTTAAAACCAGATCATTTCAGCAGCCCAGTAAATTGTGAGGCAGGGCACACAAACCACTTGTAACAGATTAAAACAACTGCTGTGTCCAAGAATAAGGAATAACCAGTACAGAAGGGATAATACTGTCAGCCATAACTCTGCAGAAGGCACCCAAAGCTCCTTAGACTACAACAACTCTCCCATAATAGCCAGGGAAGTTTTCTGCTATGCAACCAAGCAGCAGGATCCTGAGGAACAGCAAAAAATGATGCTTGAGGAAAGATCTCATTTGTAACTTCCTTAGAGAGGAGCAAGTTGCTGACAATAGGATGATGGTTCAATTGAACAAGATTGAAGCAAAACAAAAAGCTTTGCTTAAGCAGTCACTAGCCACTGTAGCAAGGGATTTAGTGTCTATCAACTAATCAGCACTGGAAAAGATGGTCACAGAATCATGGAATCATCAAGGTTGGAAGAGACATTTAGGATCATTCAGTCCAAACCACTGATGCCTTAAATTAAAACAGATCAGATAAACATTCACACCTGGAATTACCCATGCCTTGTTCATTCCCTTCAGTCTAAGGGATAGTCCTAGGGATAACTACTGATCTTTTATAAAGCTCTCAACGTTATTTTACCTTGCAAGCACCATTAGACAATCCATAACCATACCTGTTTAGACATACTAACTTATATCTCTTCTGAGATCTTTTAAAAGGAGGGTGTTTTGTTAGAAACACATTCTACTTGCTTTGTGCTGGCTGATTAAACCAAGCACTGCATGCAAGAAGTGACAATATATTCAGTGAAGTACTGTGATTATCAAAGCACTTGCAGTGACAGAATTCAGAGTGACACAGACTGGAACAATACGAAATACATTAAACCCACAAAATTAGTTTTCTGAAATTTCACTGTCTCCAGTAGGAGCCAAGTCCAGATTTGTTTTTAAAAATACACATTTTACCTGAACTACATACCAGATTAATATACAATTTTACTGAGTACAAAAAGAGCTCCATGAGAACAATGGTTTCACATTGATGAACAGGAACAGTATTATTTAGCCATTCCCTGAACACCTCAGAGTCTAAAACTTGATCAATAACCATCAGTGAAACAGTCTGCATCTGGACAGAATTCCAAGAACAACCAAAAGCCTCACTTTCTACTTCTTTGCTTTGTTCAGTAGGGGAGCATAGAACTTCAACAACAGAAATAAAGATAAAAATATAGATACCTGTGCAGGTTGTAACAAGTCAAATTCTTTCACTATTACAGTTGCATTCATGAAGAATTTAAATGACACATTGTGAAAGTTATAATGTGTTTCAAGATAAAAAAATAGAATTTCCATTTTTCCTTAACTCAGTCAAGATACTGCTAACCCAAGCAAGCAGTTCTGACTCTAAGGCACAATTGCAATGAAACATGACAGAAAACATCTTTTCCCTGGGCTGCCATAGAGAAAAATGATAAGGTTACAAACCCAGGATGGTACTAACTAAAGGTTTTGCCCCTTTTGTTAAAGAACAAAGTCCCTGTTGCAGCAGCCCTCCTGTTAGAGGGTAGAAACGAGCCAAGACAAACTTCTTGTTTATCACAGTATGAAAAGGGATCCTGGTCTATTCCTCTTTACATTTCAGTTATCCTGACTGCAGCTATTCACTGACTCTCACTACAGCAAGCTCCTGCAGTGGGGCCCAGCTGCAGACACTGACTGCTGGTTTATTTCCTGCTGGAATATCACTGCAGGCCCCAACCCCATCAGACCCAGACTGGTCTCACAGCAGACCTTTCACAGCAGCAGCTCTCTTCCCTGTGTTTCTCTGGATTATTGCTTCCTTCTCAGGGCTCTGCTACCTCCAGATCCTCCTCTGAGCACCCAACCCACCCCTTTTATCACATTTATCTTTATTTGTCATAGCTGTGACCCATTAAGGGCAAGGCTGTTCCTCTCCTTTGGTAATTAGTACAGCTGTGGTTTATCAGGGGCCAAGTCACCTGTAATCCTTTCTTCTACACCTACAACTCCCCACCAAAAAAAGTACCAAGTATCCCTTTTCCATCAGGAGATTTTTAAATTTCACACTGGTAACAATTTGGGCACCCACATATTTTGAAGCTTTACAATTCTTTGGTTAGACATCAACATTATCAAAGTCACTTTGGTAAATGCCTCACAAACATTAGCAGATTTCAGTCTTGGAAAAATACTTACCAACTTGTAAATAAAATAAACAATTTTATATATCTGGCCCAAAAGGAACATTTAAAGGATGCTGCTTTGTCATCTCTAACACAGAAACACTACACAAATACATTTATTCCTAGATAAACTAACACAAAGTTGTTTTCAAACAACACTTACCTGAACAATAGGAAGAACCCATAAATTTCAAGGATCATTCCTATTAAAGGCCAACCAATGAGAACTATGAGCACACCACCCAGGAAGAAGCCCGTTGCTTTCATTTTGTGTTTTTGAAAGAAGAATCTGAATGTTCTTTCTAAACCGATAACAAAAGACAAGCCAGCCACAAATAAAACCTAGAAAAAACAAAAACAAACCAAAGAAAGAAATTATGTTCCCAAGTACAGGATGCAAACATAGATACATACATATTTTACAAAATTAAGACTGCTTTTCTTGCACAACTTCTTATAATACCAAAAGACAGCTGGTGAGAATGAATTTACTATTGATTTTCTTTTGTAAGGTACATCTTACAGCACTTGGAGCTCTCAGCTGATTGAAAGTAGAGTCCACCTTTTGTGGTGTGCCAAACACACTCAAGACAAAAGACCTGCTGACAGCAGTTGTATCTGCCCTGTCACATACATACAATCTCTAGCACAAATGGTGCTGGAGCTTAGTGCTATTGACAGCAAAGGTTCCTAAAAATTAACAGCACACATAAAAGCACCTCTGTTCTGTGCCACTGACATCTTCAACAGCTTCTACTGATCTACTCATGGTGCAAAGCCAGAGAAGGAAAAAGCTGAACAGTTGTGTTTTACTGTGTGGAGCCTTTTTATTGTTTATTTATTTGTTCCAGTATAGACTGAACACTATCAAACTAGTCCCAACTAGTTAGAATTATTTCTGGTGTCCTGCAGCAACAGCACCTGGAATTATTTCAGCAACATTTTTGCTCAGAAAGCAATAGCATCTCAGATTTTACTCAAGATTGTTTTACCCAAGTTTAAGTTTTGTATGGTATTTAATAAATCACTTACTTAGAACCCCCTGCCCTTTCTGATATAACTTATTTTTTAAATAAAAACAACTCTCTGCAAGGATACAGTACCTTTTCTTGCATTATCTTTGGTTACACATAGCCTGTCATTGTCTCTTCCTACCTATGCTCTCATTTTCCCTAAACAGGATCTGGTATTTCCACCTTACATCAGGAAAAGAAGAAATAAGCATTATTTCATTTGTCACTCTTCCACTGCACACTTGATTTGATGGTTCATAACAATGCTTCAACAAATGCACCCAAATTCAGATACACAACTTTATATTTCCCTTCAGGGAATCTCAGTATTTGAGAATTAAATTGATCTGTTTGGCTGCAGACTTTTAGCAAAAGAGGGGGTGAACCTCTACCAAGCAGGCTGTGGCTGGCAAAGCTGAGAACAGCAGAGGCACAGAGACCATCACATGCAGAAAACACACAAATTTCTTATTTGGATTGGAAATTTCATGTACCAGAACTAGGATTTATTTTCTGTGCTGCTTTGAGTGACACCTTTGATTTGGTAAAAGCTGAAGATACTGAATTTCTCTTTTATGAAAGAGGTCTGGCTCTTCTAAAGCCAGAAGTGTCAGCAATACTTCTTTCTTTCCTCATACAGCACTGCAAAGCTACATTAGCTAGCATCTACTTAATGATTCTTATCCAAATATTCACTTAAATTGATACTTATCTTAGAGGATCACAAAAAAACCACATTTGCAGCAGCACCACAACTGTGGAACAAGCTGCTGCTTGTCTTCCAACATCCCACAGGCCTGACCCAAGGTGATGCTCACATCAGCGTGAGCTGTTCTAACCTCAAGCAGGAAAAATGATTCACTCCCATCAGTGAGCACAACTCCTCCTTTATACCAAGTCACCACAGTGATCTTTGTCATGCAGCTTTAAACTGATAACATACTGTTCCATTTTTAGTTATCTTTAAGAGATCACATACTTGATTCTATGCAGTATAGAAAAGGCACTTACATTTCCAATAGCCAAAAGAGCTTTGTCAAAGAAGAGTATCATTCCAAAGAAGAGGAAAAACACTCCAAAGCCTGTTAGTCCCATTCCAATCTCTGAAAAAGAAACAAATTTAGGCATGTAACAAAACATGGTACCAAGAAAAAGTCATGGATAAAAACTGGGGAAAAAATTAGAACATCCAATCTAAAGATATTTTCAATTTAGAAACTTCCCTGAGTGTACAAATATCATAAATCTTGTAGACACCAATTCCTTCAACAGACAAATGTTTGGAAACTGCTTATCAAAAAAGTCTATATTTGGAACTAAACACTGAAATTGAGTGCAACCAACAGCAATCATGGATGTATAATACACATAGCAAAGCCATACATCCCTTTTGATTAATTTCTAGTATGGAGAAAAGGATTGTTTTGTAAAGAGATAAGGAAACTTTGTTTTCCAGATGACATCAGCTGGCCAGAACATGGTACAAACAACACCAAGGTCGTGGGTTTGATTCCTGTATGGGTCATTCACTGAAGAGTTGGACTCAATGATCCTTGTGGATCCCTTGGGATCTTTCTCTTTCAACTCAGAACACTCTGGGATGTGCAGATCTCATCCCACTACCTTTACCATAGTAATGTAAGTGCCCTGGTCCTCCCCATCTTTCTGAGGCCTCACATTCCATCTCCCATGACCTTGCACAGCAGTTCCTCTCCCCCCAGTTTCCACAGGGAACACAACTTGGATGAATCCTGCAGGATTTCTCCAAGTTATACACATGCTGACAGCTATCAAACGCTAGCCTGGGTCTCCAGACAATTGCCACTTTTCACAAAACTAGTAGATACTAAATATCTAAATAGTAGATACTAAATATTGAGGGATTCATGTTCAATTATAATTTTTCATGACTCATATTTAATTTTTATTAATTAAATGGTAGATCTATCAAACATAGACACAATATCTCGAGACTGCTAGCGTTGCATAGCAGTTTCATTTTATGAAATTTTTCATTTTATGATCTTAATATGCAGATTTTTTAAAAACACCTTTTGTACTTAATATATTGGCTTATATTATGGACTGGGCAGTGCTGGGTTAACAGTTGGACTCAATGCTCTTAAACTTTTTTTTTTTTTTTCCCCAGTCTAAACAGTTCTATAAACTTTGAGTTCTGCAAAGGATGCTCAAGAAATACTGAGAAGCCAAGAGTAGGATGGCAGGTTTGTATGAGAAACCAGGCTAGAAATGTCAAGCTATGATTAAAACTCCCATTTGACAATAGCCTTTAAATTGTCTCGAGGACTGCTCTTAGAAATACATCCTGCTTTTAATTTTAAATCTCTAAAGCCTTCCTTTGACTCTCACACAAACTGAGTGGGAGAGAAAAACCAGGAATGGCAGCAACAGGCCTGCAAATACATGCATTTATTATTGCTTTTCCTGTCACCAGACAATTTAGAAACCTATAGGACACAAAAACAGCTTAGCAAAATTTTCCCTAACACTATGCCTTGTATATATGTGTATTCTGAAGTTCCAAGTAGTTTTGCATACCCTGTCCTGAAACAAACAATAAAACCACACCCACAATCACTGCTACTGTTGGCCAGATCTACCTCAATATATTTTAATTGCACTTTGGAGACATAGTTGCTCATTTGCTGCTGCTTGATGAGCTTGGGAGTAAAGGAGGATAATTATGCCTGTTTCAGGACTTGCAAGTAATTATTGGAAATAAATTTCAAAACAGCTCAGAGGTTTGTTCCAGCAACATTCCACTCCCCAAACTCCTCTGAGGGCTTGGCTTTCAGCAAGGCTGCAGAGCACATGCTGTCAGAGCTGTAGTTCTAGAGCACTGCCTGCCACTTTAAACTGTTACTATGAGCATTTTAACACCCCACAATTAAAACCACTAACTCACTCAATACAATCAATTTACTACAGGCACTCTCCCTGCTTGTTTACAATGAAGAAAAGAATTACAATTTGTATTTTCAATGGATCTGCTGGCTGAAGGCAATATAACAATTGCAACTGCCCTTTTCCCCAGTGCTCTTTACTTCAGAAGAGCCCAAACAATCTGTATTCTGCAAGGAAAACACTTGGAGGCAGCGCTCCAGAGGAATTACCAGCTGCCAGCAAGATAAATAAGCAGTCATGGGAAGTGATTCCTCCCCCAGACACAGCTCAAGGTATGGATCAGGCAAGGAGGCAGAGGCCAACCCCCAGCAGCTGCTGCAATCTCCCCTCTGACACTTCTCTGACCACCCCAAACCTGTCTGCAATCACTTCTGCCACAATGGATCCTGATTCACTTCACAAGTCACCCATATTCTGGTTAAAAAAGAAATGAACATTATCCTCATGATCCCAAAATAACTGCTGGAAGAAGATGAATGCTCCAGGACTATTATCTTCTGGTGCTGATAGCTCAGCAGAGGGTGTTACTGACTTGGTTTATGTCAGAATTTGTCAATATATTTAACTAGTCTTAGAGGAAGGAAAAGAAAAAGTGCTGGCATCTTGTATAAAATCTTTTCAATAACAAATGATGAATATTTATAGAGGGAGCAAACTATTTTTAAATGTTTCCTCCTGTGCCAGAAGAGTTTTCCCACATTAGTCAAATACAACACATCAATGCCTAGAAATGCAGAAACACACACTAGCCAGGTTGCATTTATTCTGGATTATTATGATTTCCTGAGACAAGGGAGAAAAAACCCTCATCCATGTTTCTCCAGAAATTCCACAAACTGTGCAAGAATACTGCAGCACAGTGTCAAAACAGCTTAGTAGATATTAAGATTCAAAATTAAGATACTTTGCTTGGGAAAGATTAGGGCAGACAATGCACATCCCCAGTTTTTTATAGGGCATTATATAGTGCAGAATAAATGGAATTGTGTGCTATATGCTTTTAGAAGACAAAACCTAATACAGTTCATATTCAATGTATTATTTTGCTAAGAGCATTTTTTTAATATTAAAAATTTAATTTGGGAAAAGCTAAGTACATTCTTTTGCAATTACTAGTGATTTATAACACCATTCAATGCACCACTTAAAATTATTTTCTAGACTACAGATGCAGAATTAACTTGCCAAACATCAACCAATGCAGTGGTTCTCTCCAGGTATTTATCACACTACTCCACCAGTGACTCTGTGGCTAACTCTGTATTTTTCCAGACAGCAGTGAATTTTAAAATATCTGATGAACTATCTTCAAAATTTCAGAAAAATAAAAAAACCAAAAAAACTTAAATCCCCTAAATGTGAGTGTATTTTATTTAGCATTCTTGTCTTTGACAGTTAAAACCAACAGCCTCAGCACTGGAAATAGCTGAAGATCATGAGGAACTGAACAAAACAAAAACAGTGAGTCTCTTTCTGAAGAGATTTTTATTTTTTTGCCCAACAAATACTCCAAACAGGAAGTCAAGGGCAAAAGCAAAGCCCACAAGGGTTTAATCAATCAGAAATCTAAAAATTAACCCCAAGGGTGAGTACTCATCCCAGTAACAGCACAATATCTGAATATCTCAAGAGATCATTGACCCTGTCTTCATCCTTGGCCTGAACCGGCTCTCCAACATCTCCATTTTCAGTATCCTGCTATATAACTTAGTTAACTTTTTTTTTTTTCCCTAAATTTTTCACACCCTCCTTCATAACTGATGCTGTGGTACTTACCAGGCAGACTCATTTCCTTCTGTGGCAATCATACCAGAAATGCATCATACATGAGATGGTAATTTAAATCAAAGGCCTATCATTGTCCTATGCCTTGCAGCACAAGCTGTTATCACAGAATCACAATTGCTAGGGCTGGAAGGATCCTCTGGAGATCACCCAGTCCAACCCCACTGCCAAGGCAGGGTCACCTGCAACAGGTGACAAAGGAATGTGTCCAGGTGGGTTTGGAATGGCTCCCTGGGCTCTGCTGCCTTCAGTGTACAGAAGTGTTTCCTCATGGTGAGGTTGAACTCCTTGTGTTTTACTTCATGGCCATTGCTCCTTGTTCTGTAGCTGGGCACCACTGAAAAGTCTGGCAGCAAGCTAGTGGCACCCATCTGAGATATTTACGTGCATTAACGAGATCCTCTCTCGGTCTTTTCCAGACTGAACAGGCCCAGCTCCCACAGCCCCTCCTGACAACAGAGATGCTCCAGTCCCCTCATCATTTCTGTGTCCCTCTTTGCTGGATCATCCCCAGCAGCTCCAGTCCCCTCATCATTTCTGTGTCCTCTCTCTGCTGGATCATCCCCAGCAGCTCCAGTCCCCTCATCATTTCTGTGTCCTCTCTCTGCTGGATCATCCCTAGCAGCTCCAGACCCCTCATCATTTCTGTGTCCTCTCTCTGCTGGATCATCCCTAGCAGCTCCAGACCCCTCATCATTTCTGTGTCCTCTCTCTGCTGGATCATCCCTAGCAGCTCCAGACCCCTCATCATTTCTGTGTCCTCTCTCTGCTGGATCATCCCTAGCAGCTCCAGACCCCTCATCATTTCTGTGTCCTCTCTCTGCTGGATCATCCCTAGCAGCTCCAGACCCCTCATCATTTCTGTGTCCTCTCTCTGCTGGATCATCCCTAGCAGCTCCAGACCCCTCATCATTTCTGTGTCCTCTCTCTGCTGGATCATCCCTAGCAGCTCCAGACCCCTCATCATTTCTGTGTCCCTCTCTCTGCTGGATCATCCCCAGCAGCTCCAGACCCCTCATCATTTCTGTGTCCTCTCTCTGCTGGATCATCCCCAGTAGCTCCAGTCCCCTCATCATTTCTGTGTCCTCTCTCTGCTGGATCATCCCCAGCAGCTCCAGACCCCTCATCATTTCTGTGTCCTCTCTCTGCTGGATCATCCCTAGCAGCTCCAGACCCCTCATCATTTCTGTGTCCCTCTCTCTGCTGGATCATCCCTAGCAGCTCCAGACCCCTCATCATTTCTGTGTCCTCTCTCTGCTGGATCATCCCCAGCAGCTCCAGACCCCTCATCATTTCTGTGTCCTCTCTCTGCTGGAGCCTCCCCAGTAGCTCCAGACCCCTAATAACTTCTCTGTCTCTCTCTCTGCTGGTCCCTCCCCAGTAGCTCCGTGTCTCTCCTGCACTGGGGAGCCCAGACCTGGACTCAGCTCTCCAGGTGTGCCCTCACTGGGGCAGGATCACCTCCCTGAGCTGCTGCCCACACTTCCCAATGCACCTCAGGATCCCGCTGATCTTCCTGCCTGCCAGGACACACTTCTGAACTCCTTTGCTTTGATTTCTTTGATCTCTATTTCCAAGCACTTCACTGGAAACAAAACTGTGGCTACATGCAAGTATTGTTGCTTTTTTCCACTTCAATGTCTTGTCCTCACCTTGAAGCCCCCTCAGTGTCATCTGCAGATGTTTGGTCACCTGCAGACCAGCAAGAGCAGCACATTAAAGCTATTTAAATCATTAACTGGGTCCAGACCATTGACATCCACAGGGAGTACAGGGGAAGAGTCGAGCTGAGTGTTACTTTGTTTACTGCTCCTCTTTCATTCATTCATTCCCAGTGATCAAAGTGCTACGGGTACAAACCCACACAGCGGCTAGGTTAGATGACAGGGAGAATTTTGTTTTTTCCTGTCGAGGTAGCCAGGCCCTGGCACAGGTTGTCCAGAGCAGCTGTGGCTGCCCCATTCCTGGCAGTGTCCAAGGCCAGGCTGGATGGAGCTGGGAGCAGCCTGGGACAGTGGAAGGTGTCCCTGTCCATGGCAGGGGGGTGGAGTGGGATGATCTTTACGGTCCCTTCTACCCCCGGCCGTTCTGTGATCCCAGCACAGCACAGCGAGCACTCTGAGCCCCAGACGAACGCCGGCCGCGCTGCTGACCGAGCTCTCCTACGGGCGAGGGGCCGCTCCCCTCCCGCCTCCCTTTCCGCGCTCCCCGCCAGCTGCCGGGGCC
>WEIU01003612.1:37923-67512 GCA_013389925.1 Aegithalos caudatus | reverse complement strand
GGTGGGAGCGGGGCCGTGAGGCGGGGGCGGTGAGGGCTGAGGGGGGCGGGAGGAGGAGAAGGGATAAGGGATAAAAGATGGGGCAGCGCGGCTGGTACTGACCCTTGGGCAGCTGTGGGAGCTATCGGCCCGAGCCGGGGTTGTGCCCGCCGCACGGCAGGTGCGTCCTGCTTGCCCTGGCAGCCTCTTTCCCTTCCTCCATCCATCCTGCATCCGCCGAACGGAGGCTTCTCTTCCTTCCTTCCCTTCCCTCCCCTCCCTGCCCATCCGTCCTTCCATCCGTCCTGCCCCGTCCTGCAGCCCTACCGAGTCGGTGCTTCCCGCCTGGCAAGCACCGTGCCCTCAGCTGGCGTGTGGTGAGGAATATCCCACTGTGTATGTTCGCTATATGTATTTGTATGCGCGTTCCGTGTTATATTCACACAATATGCGTGTGAATATTCCCACACTGGAATAGGTTGCCCAGGGATGTGGTGGAGATGCCGTCCCTGGAGGTGATTTAAGAGGCGTCTGGATCTGGCCCTGGGTGATAAGGAAGTGTTTTATTCACATATCATTTTAAATATCTTTCCCTCTGCATTTATAGGAGCAGGGAAGGTCTTTGTTATGGTGGGATCAGCTGATAGTGAGGATCTGCTGAATTTATTCCCCTTCACCTTCCATTGGGCTTTGCTTCCGTCTATGTAAGAAGTAGTTCAGAATGCAATAACAGTAAATATCAAGGTTCTTGAGTTTGTTATTGTTGATGTATAATATGACAAAGACCATTGTTCAAAAATTGAGCCAATAAATAACACTTTTATGTTCATTTCACTGATGATTTATTCAAAATTGACCTCCCTTTTCTAAACCAAACCACATTTCGGTTTCCTCCTGTCAGATCCTCTAGGTGTTATGGTGCTGCCTTTGAGGGGCACAATATAATGTGTTCAGACTTTTCTGTAAAATCATCTTGGAATAGATCAAAAATTACAATGGACACTTGGTGAGTGACTGGTCTACCTTAGAGCATTCCTCTTGCAGGAAATGTATGTTAACATGTATGTTAAATGTATCTTAAAGTGTTGGTTAAAATTCACCTGGGTTCATTTAGAAGCCTGGTGAGTTGTGACCTTGGAAATTGGTTGTGAGTTTGTGTTTATTTTGCAGAAGGGAAAAATGCAGTTGTCCTCTAGTGAGGCTTCTTTATGTAAACAAATTAAATTAACCAGTGCTTAAACTGCTACATTAACAGCTCTGGTAATAATGTCCTGCAGTAAATTTGTTCTAAGTTGAGAAGGTTTACTTATAAGATATATTTTAAAATGTATTTATTTAATTTTCTTTATAGTGACAGTAGCTTGGTTAAGTAAGATCTCCTAAAGATAACATCCTTTAATCTCCAAAGATGACAGCTGTTGCAGGTAATCCATAATTAATATTCCATATGTCCATTTTGCTGTCTTTTAGCTGACAAGACACAATCACCTGATGTTATTGATTGTTATTTATATGAATTTAATGTATGCAGAAAAGAGTTTGTGGGGTCTGTGCTATTATCCTTAAGATCTGAAGGAAAAAAAAATTCTTTTACTGGATGACTTTATTATTTTTATTATTTTATTTCTTAGGTAAAACTAAACCAAAATGCCCCATCCCTGGAAGTGCTGGATGGGGCTGTTGTGTGATGAAAATCAAGTTTGGCAAGGAAATTACTTGGTTTTCAATATTTTGAAAAGACATTTCATATTTTAAGATACTCCTGACTCTTTTCTGCTGAGTAGCAGTGGGCATGTAGGAAGACAACTGTCACCATTTTGTGGTATTTGAAATGAAGATTTTTTTCCATATCCCACATTTTTGTTTCCATAACCAGATCATCATATCTGCTCTGTATGGGCCAGAATCTCTTGGGTTTTCTGGGTGTGGGGGAGGAAGTAATTCCTTCTTGTGCTTTTCTGACCTGGAGTAGTGATACATGCTTGTTAATTGTTGTTTTTAACTCTGGGGATTGGATTCTAGAACAATCTGCAATTCCAATTGGGATGGAAAGAGGCAAATTCCTGCCAAAGAGTCACTTGTGTAACCCAAGCTTTTGGGGAGCATTTGCTTCACTTCTTTCACACGTGAAGGATGACTTGTGTTTGTAAAAACATTTTTCTTCTATATCCAAACCTTGTTGTTGAGCAGATGTTCTTGTTCTGTGTAGGAGGGAGATCCTGGTGCATGAAACAGCTCCTTGCTAATGGCCCTAGCTTCAACTCCAGAAGAATTTAACTTGCTGAAGTTGTTGCTCCTCATAAAATAAATGCTTTCTATTAACTTGACCATGTTATGCTTACATTGGGATTGGCTGGAGTACAGTTAATACAATCAAAACTGGCATCAGTTTTGTAATTAATTGTAATTAATCCATTAAAGCTGTGGTCTGTATTGTGCCTTCTCCTTGCTTTTCCCTGCAGTGCTGGAGGAGGTGCTGGTGTCCATTGAGAATGAGTTGCAGGCAGTGGAGATGCAGATACAGGAGCTTGTGGATAAGCAGCAGGAGCTCCTTCAAAAGAAGATGAGGATAAAGAATCTGATAAAAAAGTCCTCAGGAGAGGTGGAGGCAGGTGGAAGTAAAGACACTGAAACCTCAGCTGAGGAATGGAACAAAACAGGTTTGCAGAGTCAAATTCTAATATTTTAACATAAAAGTAAACTAATTCATTGGGGGAAATGCACTGACACAGAGTTTTGTTTGGATAATGATATTGTCCTATTTAATTTTCATCAGCTGGCTGACATGCCAGGGTAATGGGGTGATGTTTGCACTTTGTCTCATTGGACACTCCTAAACACTAAACTTGAGTTGTTCTGGGCAAAATTATCAGTTCTGTCACAGTGGCCTGTTATAATTACTTTAATTCTTTGCTTGTTGTAAAGTCACAATTTGATCTGATTTGCTCTTAGAATCCCAAAGTAAATTTTTATTGCAATACTTGTATAATAAATGCCTAAATTATACTGCAGTTCTTATCCTTGTTTGTGTTCTAAAACAAATTACTCTGGATTTTCTCAGGATTTGATAATGACAGTTTTGCACTTAGAGTTGTTTCTTGCTGGTTTTGTGTTTCCTCTTGCTTGAGTGGGTAAAACATTGGTGGTGTTTGTGATGGGTTATGTGGCCTCACTGCCTTAGCAAATTAATGTAAATTAGATAGATGCTGATTGCCAAAAATAACCTGGAATACATTATTATTGTAGAATTAATGCAAGTGGCACATGCCTCGTGGTGGTGTGAGGGTTCTGCCTTTCAAGTTAGACATGAACTGAAGTCCTGAATAGGTGGTGGTTCTTGGCTGTGTTATGCCTTGCCAAATTTGACTCAGATACTTTGATTATTTTATTTTCTTTTTAATTTAATTTTCAACTTGGAAATGTGTATATCTGTTGTATATATGCACCTTTTTGGGCTTTTTAAAAAATGAAATTAATGTTGTATTAATCCATAATTCTGTGTTTGAGGAATGTTATGTATATGTAAGAACACTGATGCTTTATCATTGCAAATTATGCTGTTGAACAAATCATTTGGTTTGTGTAGTCCTAGGCTTAATTCTCACCTCCCGTGCTTTGAAAATTAATGTCTTTGCAATCAGATGCTGTGTATGTATTAAACAAGAGCAGCAGCTAAATTTATTCCCACTTTAAAGCTCCTGGAAGTCAGTGGGAGGCTTTTCTTGGTTTGAGAGCCTTGGATTTTAACTGTGCTCTTTGTAAATTTCTTTGCAATGTCACCTCAACTCCCAAAATTAATTCTTGCATTGAGTGTGGTGTAACCTGGAGTTCCCACAGTTTTTCTGCATTTTAATTTCAATAGCTTAATTTAAAATTAAAATAATTAATTTTACTATTAATTTTAATAGTAAAAAGATGCATCAGGAAGCATAATTTAAGTTTTTACAGTATTACATCTTTTAAAAATGCAGTCTTTAGCTCTTTATTGAAGAAAAGAAAAACTATGTTTGTGTGGATTTTGGGGAAGACTGAAGAACTTTTCCCCCTCTTTATTTTTTTATTAAATGCTTATTATTGTTGGAATATATGGAAAACTTGTATCCCTACTTCTTTATGCTATTTTTAATTGGTGCATTTGTAGGAGGGAAGCATTTGAGTAACTATTGTAGGGCTCAATGTCTGGTTTTATTTATTTTCATGGTGGGATTCTAATTTCTAATTATTTTGCACTAATGACTTGACACAATTATTAGCACTCCAAAATTCATCTGTTCTGAGTTTTTCACATCCCTGTGCAATGAGAGCTTTGGTCTGGAGGTGAATTGTGTTTGCAATTTGAGTTTTCAAAGGTCCACCCTAGAAAATGGTGAATCCAGACTCAGATTGTGTGGAGCTCTTTCTGTGCCATTGTGAATCTATCAACACTTTCCCAGATCTAAAATCGTGTCACTGCCAGATTCTGTTATTGAATATGTAAATTACCCCTCCTTCTTATATTTTAATTTGCTTATGAAATGTGTTTGTTGAGTTGGTTTTTTCCCTTAACAGATTTTCCATGGTATGAGAAGATAAAAACTGCACTGCAGAGCAAATTCAAACTCCAGAAGTTTAGATCACTGCAACTTGAAACAGTAAATGCTGCAATGGCAGGAAAGGATATATTTCTTGTCATGCCTACAGGTGGTGGGAAGAGCCTTTGTTACCAGTTACCAGCTGTCTGTTCTGATGGTAAGTAAGGGGGAAAAAAAAGGACCTAATATAAAGAATTAGATATGTTTTCTCCCTTTTATAGTTATTTGGAGAATGAACATTATTTGGTGTGGCTTTTGTTTGGTTGATTTGGTTTTGTTTGGCTGGGTTTTTTTAATAATAACTCATCATATTGCATTGGAAATTTACTTATTTACAAAGGCCAAATTTACCACTATCTGTCACTGCTTAGATCTATGGTAAACCAGCACCTCATCACAGCCATCCAACTTGTTTTGTTTTGTTTTTGTATTCTGTCTGTTGCAGCTCAATTGTTTGTGATCTAAACCCCAAGAGGAGGTGCATGTCAGGGGCATTTAATTAAAATTATCCCTGTGTGGTCTGGCACTCGCTTTTGAGCTGTCTGGGAGGGGAATCTGCTGCTGTGTATGAAACTTAAGCCTACATTTGGCATTTTCTTCAGAGCAGGGCTGATGAATCAATGAAAAGAATTAGAGGAGATATTTGTGACATCTGAACTGCTCAGTTTGCACAATGATTGATTGTTCCAGGTTTCACACTGGTGATCTGTCCCTTGATATCTCTCATGGAAGATCAGCTCATGGTTTTGGAGCAGCTGGGTATTTCTGCAGCTTTATTAAATGCCTCAAGCAGCAAGGTGTGTTTAACTTTGTGTGTTTTGTGGTGTCTGTGCTGGTGTCTGTGTAGTTACTTGTGAATGTTGAATGGATGAGGCAGATTTATCAGCTGAGGCTGTTCTAGCAGCAGTATCTGGCCTGCAGGGTGCTGTGATATGGGTGAGGTGGTTAACTATATTGAATTTATGTTTTAGTGACAACAACACATGGAAAACAGCACCTTCTGTGCAATAAATAGATTTCCTGGGGCTATTTAGAGGATGTGAGCCTTTGACTAATGTTGTACATTTTTACTCAGTTTCTAGACTTGGAGTAGGGAATTTTTGTCCACTACTGCCATGTTGAGCAGTGCAGGCTTTTACATATAATTATTAATCTCTTACTACAGGGTGGTGAGCTGTTTGATCCAGAGGCCAAGAAGCAACTGATTTCTCAGTGTCTTACTAGACAATTGCTTTTTAAAACAGTTATTCTCCTGACTAGCCAGGAGGCCATCATCATTAACTTGCAGGTGATACTGGATTTGATAAGTCAGTGGCTTGATGTAATGTGCCAAACTTGAAGCCTGCCTTGATACAACTCAGTAATAAACCCCACTGTCATGTGCAAGGAATTATTTTACAGCTGTAGCATCACAGGCACGTTTGGTACATTGTAGTTTATTGGGAAAATATTGATACCACACAATGAAGCAAAGGCACATATTCAACACTTTGCTTCTTCAAAGTTCCATCACGGATTTTCTGAGTATTAAATTGACCATTTTATATACAGTGATCTTCTACAAAGGCTTAGAGTGGTCAGTACCGTGGAACACTTGATCAGTCTCTGTTAATTACACCTTACGAATTGCTAATCACCTGTTAAGAACCTTAGCACTAAGCAACTGCAGTGTGTTGTCCCAGTTTGTTACCCCCTGCTGTCTGGTTTTGTTTGGAACAGGAACACGTGAAGTGGGTCCACACGGAAATGGTGAAGAGGAATTCCCAACTGAAGCTCATTTATGTGACCCCTGAGAAGATTGCAAAGAGCAAAATGTTCATGTCCAAGCTGGAGAAGGCTTATCAGGCTGGGAGCCTGGCTCGGATCGCTGTGGATGAGGTGCACTGCTGCAGCCAGTGGGGACACGACTTCAGGCCTGGTATCAGAAATTCAGGCTCCTCAGAAAGTCCCTTTGAGGGCTCTTCAGGCAGCAGGGAATAATCACTTGGGCCTGGAATAAGGCTAGCTGCTTCCTTCACGTGTTAAGTGAATTCTTAATGTGTGACAAGTAGCTGTGTTAGCTCAAGGACTTCAATTCACAAATTGTCCTGAGCTGAGTTCATGCAAATGATGATTTCAGCATAGATTTTGCTGTCAGTATTCTGAAAAATGCCTTATTCAGTTTACTTTATTTGGAGCTTCATAAAAATCAAAGGTTTTGGTTGGCATCTTTAATATGGACAATAGTTACCTTTAATCTGCTGCTCCATGCAAGTGTCATTCTGTACACCACTCCCTGGCACTTGTGATGAAAGAGCATTTTGTAAATTCATGAGATATATTTTAATCATCTCTAAAGCAAGTGGAAACAGATGCCCTTCACTTACAGGGAAAGAAAGTGTGCTTCAGTCTTTTTCCTGTCTTGAAGAATGTAGAATATTGTTGGTTACTGTTTCTTTGTCTTTGAAAGAAAATCAAAATCTGGTTTGAAGCAAAATTAACTGTAAAGTCACTCTTAGTGGTTTTGCTAAAAAATGGTGCCTGAGCCAAGAGCCAGGCTAGTTCAACAGGCAATGTGGAATTTGGATGGGTACCTCTGACTGCATTTCTGTTCAAAGGCTGCAAGTGACTGTCAGTACTTAGTCCTTATTTTATTATTATTATTACAGTCTGGTCTACGTATCCCAATTCCACATTGCATGTTTATTGCAAAAGCTCTGTTTACTCAAAAGCTGTTTATAAAAACAGACCTGAATGTTGGTTAATACAATGCCACACATATTTTTCTAAGAATTTCTATTTCCATACATTTTTGCCATCTGAATTGTGTCTGATAATTGCAGCTTTTCAGTACCTGGAGGGAACCTAAAAGAAGGCTGGGGAGGGACTTTTTACAGGAGCCTGGAGTGACAAGGCCAAAGGGGAATGGCTTCAAACTGAGAGCAGATTTAGATTGGGTGTTAGGAAGAGCTGTGGGGTGGTGAGGCCCTGGCACAGAAGCTGTGGATGCCCCATCCCTGTGAGTGCCCAAGGCCAGGCTGGATGGGGCTCTGAGCAGCCTGGGACACTGGAAGGTGTCCCTGGTCCTTAAGGTGTCTTCCAACCCAAATGGTTCTGTGATCGATTCTTTAAAATTCCATTAGAAGACATCTCTTCTGATAAGTGGAACATTCTTGATGCTGTTTTGTACCACAAGGACACAAGACTCTGACGTCAGAAGGCTAAAAATTACTCTTTTATTTAGGGATGCATCTCCCTTATATACTATTTTACACAGGCCAATTTGATTGGTGAAACAAAGGCAAATCTTTTCAATCACACTGGTCAAACCAGAAGGACATCAAGACAAAGTCCCTCCTGTGAGAAGGAATGAATAACATAGGTAGTGTTAGAAAAACATTCCCATTGTTTACAGAACCTTCCCTGGGAAAAGAATTTAGAAAACCAAAACACCTCAGACATGAAAACCAGAGCTAAGACCTGCTTGTTACTTCCTTTGGATGTATAACTTAGTTCTGTGGTAAATTAGCTGTAATAATGTTTATTGCAGGATTACCCCATTAAATACTATTTACATGAATGTCTTTTTTTAAGTTTGCATTTATGATATCAGAAGTCTTTTTCTTTCCCCTTTTTGTTTTCTTGCTTAGATTACAAGTCTCTTGGTATCCTGAAAAGACAGTTTCCCAATACTCCTTTAATTGGATTGACAGCAACAGCCACCAATCACGTTTTAAAGGATGCTCAGAACATTTTGCATGTTCAGAAGTGCATTACCTTTACTGCTTCCTTCAACAGACCCAACCTTTACTATGAGGTAGGTCCTGTTACTTGCTTTTTTGGCTGCAGTGCTGTTGTGCTGTCTCCTGCAGGGAGAGAGGAAGGCAGCAGGCTCAGACTGCTTCAACCTGTTGGAAAATACATCTTATGATGGCAGAAAGGTTGTGAATTATCCTGCTGTGCTGTATTTTTCCTTTCCCACAGGTCTGTTTATTGTTCTTGGTGGGGAAAGCTTATTTTGGGGTTTATTTTTAAATGGACTTCTGAGTTCTAATCTGACCATTAAAAGAATATAATACTTTTTTTAATGGTGGGAATAGTTGTGTTTGTTGTACTGGAAGAAGTAAAATAAGGTTGTTTGGCAGACTGTTTGCCCACCTGAACTCTGACATGTGCATAATATGTTTTTGAGGTTCGGCATAAGCCTTCAAATAATGAAGATTTCATTGAGGACATAGTTAAGACCATTAATGGAAGATACAAAGGACTGTCAGGTAAAAAGTGTCAAAAAAGACACGTGTTATCTTTCATAACCTTCAGCACTGCAATGATGTTGGGATGTTTTCACATGATCTTGCAGCTTGTAGAGAAATTCTGCCCTCACCATACATTAAACATCCAGCATTAGAATAAATGAAATTTACTGAGATCCATACCTTGAATAATTTCTCTCCTCATTCATTAGTGTTTAAATGTCTTTACTGTTTACTTGTATTTCTGAAGTATTGAACTGGAATGTTGATGTCTATAGAACAATGTTGACATAGGTAATAACAGGAAATATTAAGATTGTAAAAGTAAGGCTCAGAAAAGGTGATCCCTGCATTCTTAAATCACACATTACTATCTATGTGTCAGGATATTTGTTATCTTTAACATGTTTTTTCATATGTTGACATGTTTGCTCATAAGAGTCATCTGTTACTCAGTGCCCAGAATGGGTGTTATGGGGTGAATTGCTGATAAAAGCAGAACTGTAAAAGTTGGACTGGTGTAATCAATAAACTCTGTAGTGGAAATAAAGAGGAGAGACATCTTGCCAAGGCAGCAGAGCCCATGTTTCCAGAGCAGCAGTCTGTCCCTGTCTCTGCTTGGAGCTCTGTGGCTGTGAGGAGCAGCTCCCTGAGCACAAACTGTGCTAAGATGATCACAAATCACTTGGCTTTGTAATCCCTGATTTAGCCCAGCTTGACTAATGGCAAACAGCAGGTTTAACTGAAACCTCAGGTGAGATGCCACAGATGTCATAAGGCATAGCATCCCTTTAAAGAAGCTTTCATAAGAATTGTCCTCCTGGAACATTAACAGAATGCTCTCTCCCATGATTCTATGGATTGGCACATGTATTTCCTCTTTAGCCTTCATGTCCAAGCTGATAATTGAAGTTTCCTCCATGAATACCAATAGTATGGACTAAATAGGCACAAAAACTGTAAAATGCTTTTTAATTATTTCTTTTATAAGCTAAGAGAACTTTCACAATTGTTATTAAGTATTGGGGATTTTTTGACCTTTTCAAGGCATTACAACGAGGCCTCTTTCACTTTTTGCAGGAATTGTTTACTGCTTTTCTCAGAAGGATTCTGAGCAAGTTACTGTGAGTTTGCAGAAACTGGGAATCAAGGCAGGGACTTACCATGCAAACATGGATGCTAAATACAAAACCAAAGTTCATAAAGGATGGGCAACAAACCAAATCCAGGTTAAGTAAATACTTCATATGGACTTATGCCTTATTTAAACAAATTGTGGTTTGGTATCTTGATGATTTCTTTTTCTTTTTCCCAGGTTGTAGTGGCAACTGTTGCTTTTGGCATGGGAATTGATAAACCTGATGTGAGGTTTGTAATTCATCACTCCATGAGCAAGTCCATGGAAAACTACTACCAGGAGAGTGGACGTGCAGGTATTGTAGGAAGTGGCTTTTGCAAAGTTGATATTTATATCAAACCAGTAAATTGTCCTTCAATTTCCCAGGCATTTGTGCAAAGTCTCTTGCCTTTTAGACTGTTTTCAAAGGGTATGATGAAACTGCCTCTGTAAAGAGGCTTTAAATATAAATGACATTCATGACCAGGTCTCTACTGCAGTGTAACAAAGAATAACTGGTATCTAGACTTCCACTCAGCATTTTTTAAAATACTTGATTTTTTTTATCCAATCTGTGCCTTACCTGAATAACGTGACATGGTTTTGATATACAATTTTAAATATTTTTATTTTGTATAGCACTTGAGAGGTGTGATTTTTTTCAGATTGTCTCTAGATGATGTTTAATCACTGTATGGATTTCAGAAATACAGGTAGGGTGGGGAGTCTGGAGCAGGGAATTTTAAGAATTGATCAATGTTTAGTGGCACTTAATACCTGTTGTGGCCAAACTCCTCCCCCAAAAACATTTTGCAGTGTTTTGGGTTTTTTGATCTTGTTCATCTCATTACATTTTTAAAGGCAGATTTAAGTCTGTGTGGAGAAAAGCTTGTCAAGGAACTTGAGGGGCAATTTGATGAGATTGTAATTATCTGTTCATTTTAATGCATTGCAGGTAGAGATGACCAAAAAGCTGACTGCATTTTGTATTATGGGTTTGGAGATATATTCAGAATCAGCACAATGGTGGTGATGGAAAATGTTGGCCAAGAGAAGCTCTATGATATGGTATCTTATTGCCAAAATATGAACAAGTAAGTTAATGTGCTGGTTTAGTTGCTTAATTTTTAAATGGGCTAATTTTGTTGGGCTTTTTAGGGAGCATTTGGGGGAAGAAAAAAAATAAAACCAAAAGAAAAAACCTGAAACAAACCTAAAATGAACCCATCACCAAACAAAACCACCCACAAAAACAGGAACAAGCTTGCCAGCTACAGGATACAATTCTGGAAGTGGCTATGTTGATGTGAAATACCTGTCAACAAACTCTGGATTTCAAATCCCAGTCAGAGGAAATACTGGAGTTCTGTGGTTTTGACTCTAAGCTGCAGTGTTTAGTGGCCACACAGGAATCCATGTGTGTTTACTGCTTCACCTGATCACTGAGATATTTAGAATACTTCATGGAAAACATGTGCATCTGTCTTGTGGACAACTGGTGCATCCAGTAAAGCCTTTTTTTGGCCTCAGTAACAATGAGTTCATATTCTTAGCCTTTTTCATTCTCTTGAAACTGCAGATTGTACTCTTCTGCTTCAACCAAACTGTTCCTACACCAGTGTTTATTAATAACTATGGTATGGTATTTAATCAATGGTATTGGCACAGCTGGTGTTGTAGTATTTGTTCTGTTTTTTCCTCTGATAGTTCTTGTTTTGAGATCTGAGCTGTCCCTAGGGACCTTCTTAGCCATTTTGATGATGCATAATGCAGGTGTTACATTCTCAGGTGGGTTCTGTGCCCCTCTCTGCTCCTCAGGTGTCGCCGGGTGCTCATAGCTCAGCACTTTGATGAAGTGTGGGATTCTGCAAACTGCAACAGGATGTGTGATAACTGCTGCAGAGAGAATGGTAGGTAAAGGACAGAGAACATGGGAAAAGTTGATTTAAAGAAATACCTGGTGTAGAAAAACGGTAAACAAATTCTGTGCCCTGTATTACTGACTATTTTCAAGGAGCAGATTTTGCTGTGAATATCAGTTTTTGATGGCCTGTACTGTTGCCAAGTTCAGGGTATTTAGCAGGATGCTTCCTGATTTGGCTTTTTGCCTGAGGTTGGACACTTTGGTGTTTTTCTGGCTCAGCTGTTCACTGTTCCCAAAAGGGAAGGGGGAGATTGGCTTACCTGTTTTAAAAGGCTTGTGGTATGTGTCAGGTTTTGTTTCAGGATTTGTTTGGGTCTGAAAGCTTTATTGAGGAGCCCCTGCATGCCAGACTGTTCACACTTAGGCTCTGAGAAGGTGCACTTTGCACATCCTCTCACAACTTGTCTGGAAAAATCCCTGAGGATTTCAGGGCATGCTCATGAGATGTTCCTGTGTCAGAACTGCACGTGACAGGTGTGCAGAACAGCTGAGCACTCTTAATTCAAGGTTTTGCTGTGATTTTTGGTACCCATTGGAAAGCTGAAAGACTCAGAAGAGGAACAGAGCATCTGTTGTTGCACTTAAAAAGTGAGTGCTGTGACTTAAACATGGAAAACCCCATGGAAAACAAGAAGCTCTGAAAGGAGAGCTGAAAGTTGGTCTTGGGCATCTCTAAAGGAGGCACAAAATCACCTGAAATCTCATTGAGGACCACCTAGGTGAATTCTTGTAATATGTGCAAAATACCATCTCCTCATATCATATCTCTGTTGCAACAAGTGTTTGGATAATATAGTGATCACCACTTGAAAAAACTGAGGAACAATTCTATATTCAAAGCTGTTCTCTTAACTAGACTTTATTTCCCTCTATGCATTTGAGGTGTAAAGTAGACAAACCAAAATTCAACTTTTTTTCATTATACAGTTTTATTATATAACAGAAGTGGTTTTTTTTCAAAATCTTGCAAGTAACAATATCTTGTTATCTCCTAGTTAGAAATGGGGCATATCTGAAATATACACTGGGATCAGAGTTGGAAAGAGTAGGGAGTTGGCTTGTCCCCAGGGCTTGCAGGAGCTGTGTGATGAAATAAAGGTGAAATATATCCTGTTTACTGCTGCTTCACCTCCCAGGCCTTTTGATACTTAAGCAAGCTCTAAGGAAACTTAGCAGTGGTACTTGTTTTTCAGTACTTAATCCTTAGTATCAGAGGAGTCACTTGGGGTAATTCTGTGCCATAATCTGATCATGGAGGAGAAGGATGATCATCATGTACTACACTGATGTGTTGGTGCTCAGAATTGTTATGGATGATGAAGCTAATTATTGTAATGTAATTATTGCTTTTTATGTCTCTCTCATGTTGTCCATAACTGTCTAGAGAGAAGAAATATCTCATTTACAGGCTTTACCTCCTCTCTGCTCTCTAATCTTTTCATGATAGACACTGTGGGTGAGGAAAAGGAATCCAATTCCAGAGTAACATTTTAGCTACCTTGCAAATTTTGTGCTTTGAAACAATTTCTGATTTGTAACAAGACAAGTACAAATGTTTGTCAGATGGGCATTTCAATAATAAAGAAGAAAAATACATGAGTATAAATATATTTGACAGAAAGTTACTGCTTTACTTATTTATTTATTTAAGTCAGTTTAAAGGCAAAACAAGCCTTGCTATTATACTACATATATGTAACTACAGGGAGCTTTCTGTTTAAATGTTCCTTCATTTTTACTTGCAGCCTGTGAGAAGCTGGATGTAACAGGATACTGCAGGGATCTAATAAAGATCCTTGAGCAAGCTGACAGCCTGAGTGAGAAACTGACCCCACTGAAATTAATGGATGCCTGGTCTGGGAAAGGTGTGTCCAAATTCAGGGTGCCTGAGGTTACTCCACCCAAGCACCCTCGAGAGGAGCTGGAGAGAATTATTGCACATTTACTGCTGCAGCAGTACCTGAAGTATGTCACATAACTATTCTGTTTTCTTTGTTTTGGTTTTTTAACATTTACTAGTAATTTTTCTTGCTCTCTTGTTAATTCTGTGTAACATTAATGGATACGTTCTGTAGTCTTGTTTTTATTTCAGAAGCATTTAATGTATTCTTTTAAACCCTTGAGATATTGCTATATTACCATTTCAAAAGCTGGAGGAACGTTTGAAATGCTCTATCTTGTGCAATTTTTAAAAGCTGTATTCAGGTTTAAATCTACAGCAGCATACATTTTGGAGAGGTCTGCAGTTCATACAGATCTCATTCCCATTCCATGGATAAGGAAAGGGTTGTCCACACCATGTCTAAGTCAGGAAAGACTGGCAGTGTGGAAAGTGATACTAAAATTTTAAGAAAGCTTATTGAAACTAACTAACACAGCTGCCTCTGTAAGCTGTGTGCTATATTTTATAAGTTCAGGAAAATCTAGAAATAGCTAATCCTTTTATTTTGTCTTAATTTTGCTTTGGATCTCTCCATACAGCTTTTTAAAAAATACTACTAAGAGAGTAAGCAGATGACTTACTGCATCTTTCTGCCTCATTTTCTTCCATGTGTTTCAAGAGATTGACAAGTGTGTGTCTGAGTTCTTGTGTGTGTAAAGGTCCACAAACTAGAAATATATTTAAGTGTTGATCAGAGTAGCTCTAAGTCACCTGACTGTCTACTTGAATAGATAAAGCAGAATGAAGCTATTTGGAACATCCATCAGAAGGGTTAATATGTCCATTTCCTTATGGAAAGAGCTGTCCAGATTGAAGCAGGCTGCCCAGGGAAGTGGTGGAATCACCATTCCTGGGAGTGTGGATATCCAAAATGTGGATATGGCACTTGAGGACATGGTTTAGTGGTGGTGCTGGGTTGATGGTTGGACTTGATGATCTTGGAGGTCTTTTTTAACCTTAATGATTCCATGATATTTTTTTCCTTCTGCATAGTCTGACCTCCATGTCCAACCTTCCCTTTTAACAGTGATTTAATTCATGCAGGGAGGATTTCAGCTTCACAGCCTTTGCTACAATATCCTACCTGAAGGTGGGACCAAAAGCCCGGCTGCTGAAAAACGAGGGACACGTCATCACCATAGAAGGGATAACAAACAGGAAAAGTGTTTTCAAGGTATTTAGATCTGTTCTGATTTGTCATACAGATATCATCTGCATTAGAACTTAATGATTTGTTATCTGCTCAAAACATAAATATCTTCTCTTGTGTGGGAACATGGGAAAAGAAGGAAAACACAATGTTAGAATTTGAACTGAACTCTTTATATCTTACAGGTCAAACCATCTCAATCTTCAGATTCAAAAGGAAGCAGAGAAAATGCCCAGACTGGATCAAAGACTGTCCAAAATTCAGTGGTGAAGAAATCACAGGAACATAAACGGCCCAGCTGTGGTCCTAATTTAAAAGCCAAGAAGCCTAAGCTTCAGGCAGGTGGAAATGACCAACCAGTAGTCATTGACTGAGTGGCATGGACTACATTTAGGACCTAATGGTTGCTGCTCCATGGACAATGCAGTGTGTAAGTTCAGTTTGTGCTTTAGTAATGGCATTTTTATTTAATAAACACTGAACAGGGAACAAGTACCTTAAAAAACTGTCAAATCTAGAAGGCTAGTAGTGGAGGAAAAAGTTTCATATCAAAATAATTGGTGCATATCTTAGGATACAGCAATGATTACAAAATCTATATAATGACCATGTTGCCTTTTTAACTTTTGGTAAATGTAGTATATAGTAACACCATGGCAGGTTCATGCAGTCTGCAAAGGATTCCAGAGCTTTGCAGTCTTCCTTCCTGTGGGAGTCATGTTGAGGTTTCCCTCCTTTGCAGCACAGGACTGCTTGGTGGTCCTTAGTTCTGCATGGAGACCCTGTCACCTGCTGTTCCTTCTGCCTGCTGTGCAGGTGAGTCTCCTCTGCAGCCAGGGCTCAGCTTCCCCAGGGAGTGAATCAGCCAGCCAGAGACTGAGATGCTCCCTCATCCTTCCTCTGGAATCCTGGCTGGGTGTGCCCAAAGCTGCTGCTTTGTTCCAGCCCACGTGGGCATTGCCATCTCTGCATTCTGAGTAGGGACATGTGTGTCCCTCCTGTGGCATGTTTGAGTGAAATACTGTAGGTATTTATGAGTGAAATATTATGTGTATTTATTCCTTTGAAATAGGTGTGTTGCTCCTTTAAACTTGAACTTCTCTAGGTTGTTATTCAAACAGAAATTTATGACTTCTGTGTTTTGCAGAAGTACCTAAATTTAAGTTTACAAACAAGACAACCTGCCAGCCTAGGAAAAACTCAACAGCTACTGCTGCCTGTAAGCATTCTCAGGCACATGTGCTGAGTGCTAGATTTGATTTTATTTTCTTTCTTTTAACATCTTAGCAGCCAAATATCAAAAAGGCATGTTCAGTTGCTCTAATAAACACAAGTTCTGGGTAGTTGCATCTTGATTCTTCTCCCTTACACTGACATATATAACAAATATAAAACTAATACCATTAAGAACATGTTCTTCATCTTTATTTTTCTGGTAAAATTGTGACAGTGATTAAAGCCTATAAACTTTAGCTGAGATCTTTGCCAAAAATTGAAAATTTAGTTAAAAACATTAAAAAGTCATTCTCCTGAAAAAAAATTTGCATGGAGTACAATAAGTTGTTCCAAATTTGACCCAAAACAAATAGCAACTCCCAGGCAGCAACTGTAGAGCAAAAGTAAAAGCCAGGATGAAACAATTGCTGTCCTGGGCAGGCCTGTGCAGTACAGTGCTGGACAGCTGAAAGGACAAGCAGCTGACAGCTCATCCTGGCTGTCATTGTGCAAAGCTTGTGTTCTGTACTGAACTGAGAAGAAAATACATTTATTTCAGAAGTAAACTTACTGGGGGGAGTAGAGGAAGGAAAAAAAAAAAAAAAGAGTAAGGCCATAGATTTGCAACCCACATTCCAGGTAGCAAGAGCTCTGAGCATCCCATGCCCTTAAACTCTTCTCTGTTCATCTGAGCCAGCTCAACAGAGATTGCACCATTAGCTGGTACCTGTGGCAGTATCCAGTCAGGATTTTGGCAAGATCAACCCAAAATCTTAATGGAGGAATTGCATTTATCCCTAATTTCTGATAATCTTGAGAAAACAGCTTTCTAAGATGTATTACTTCATTCAAAATGGGAATGAGGTACTGCTCAATCAAAATAATCTTCTATATCAATATCTGGATTTAGGAGATCTTCTCCATAGGCTGAGAGATCCATTTGATTTAAAATTAAGTTCTCAAAGGTTTCTTCCAAGTCCGTTTCCCCAATGAGCACGGCTCCCATCATTCGGCCGTGCTGCATCACCACTTTGACATACTCGTGTCCCTTGGTACATCTCAGCATCAGCTCATGGTCTGAGCCCAAGCCCTGAGCGTTGTACTTCCCCAAAACCACCACCTGGCACAAGGAAAAGGAAAAAGCTCTCATAAGGACATAGGAGTTGCTTTTAGCATTTCTGCTGCTAACAGTTCTCGGCCTCAAAAGTGATCCAAACAGGGAGGTTTTATTTGTCCCTAGGGTCTTTCCCCTCACTACTGGCTTGCAAACACAATGGACTGAGAAATCTTCCCCTTTAAATACCATACAGGTTAGTACAAATGGAGAAAATGTAAGCTAGGATTAATTACTATCTAAAGAAACCTGTTTTTCAATATTAAAGCATCTGCTCTGTCAGCAAGTGAATATAAGTAAGCAGTATGTGTTATTCAGTGGTTTACAACCCTCAGACTGTACTGACCTTGTAATTGAAAAATTTTGTAATGTGAGCAAACAGTTCAAAGCTGAAATCCATATCAATAGATTCCCCTAAAGCATCTGCTGCCATGCATTTTGCTGCATACCATCCCATCTGCCGAGCCTGGGTCCACAGCCTCATCTGAAAGGGAAAAGGGGGAAGATGTAAGTCACAAGATCATCACTGTGCCATGACCACACTCACTGCTCTCCTCAGTGCATCCTTTGTGTTTTTAATATGCAGAAAGGCTGGCCAGCTGTTTCCAGGCACCTCCATAAAACTCAGCCACCAACCACCCAGGATTATCCACTTGCTTAACCTTTCACTACTCCTTGGTGTGTGCACTTGTCTTGGGTTGCAATGCAAGATGTAACCACACGTGTGTGTTCTATTGCCAGCTCTTGAAACCAGCTGGGGAGGTGTTTCTTTATCTCTTCCACCACCCATCCTCCCTCCAGCAGATGTCTTCTGTTCATGGGCTGTTAAGGATCACTGCCTGACTGATAAAATTACATCATCCCCTTGGGAGATGCTCCCCCCAGGGGGAGGAGCCAAGCATTCCTACCTGGATAAACCTGGGGATTCAGAATACCAGGACAGCCTGTTTTCCACTGGATTCCCAGAGGAAGACTGGACCCATCTCACCACCACTGGACCTTCAGGGGAAAGCTCCACCCTTGTACAGAATCATCTCTGCTCCAACAGAACCACATCTGTCACTCAAGGAGGGCTTAATTGGACTGCTACCAACAGTGTCAGGTTGTATTCTGACTCTGGCAGAGTTTTCTTTTTTGTTTGTTTCCTTTTTTGTACTACAACATTTTTATTTTTAATATTCCCAGTAAAGAACTGTTATTCCTATTCCCATATCTTTGCCTGAAAGCCCCTTAATTTCAAAACTATAGTAATTAGGAGGGAGGGGGTTTACATTTTCCATTCCAAGGGAGGCCCTTGCTTTCCAAAGCAAGCCAGCCCTTGTGTGTAACTCCCTGTGGATCACACACATGGATGTACCTGGTGCCACACAGGGCTCGGCTCCCAGGCTGCTGTGCAGATATCTCCAGCTGCATACACATCTGGCAGCGAGGTGTGCATGTGCTTGTCTACCTCCAGCCCTCCATCTTCAGCCACTGCAAACTGAAGGGGTTGCACACATCAGCAGTGAAACAAACAAGACATCAAATCACTCAGCTTCCTCCACCTTGGGAAATCAGCTTTTGTTACTTACCATGGGCCTATCCTGAGAGGCAGGGCCTCCATGGGAGGTACAAATCATTTCTGGTATTATTTCTAGAGCACAGCACAGGTTTTTAAAGGATTATTACTGATATCTAGGCAGGGAAGTCACAGGACTTGCCCAATTCCAAATCATGCTGTGTTACAGGGACAGCCAGTCTTAAGAGATCACTTTGTGTTTTTGTATTTTGGCCAAGGCAAGAAAATACCATTGCAAAAACTTAATTCCTGATCTAAGCTTATAGCTTAGGCCTGGAAATACCTTATGGCTCAATATCAGATCTATATTTTCAGCAATTTCTTCTTTAACTAGAGCACAGGCCTTATTTCCTTATCAGATAGCACCACTTAACCTGAAATACCCCAACATCCTGGTTTTGTCTGGGATCATTTTTAGTAGTAGCTTGTATGGGGCTGTTTGTTGATTTGTGATGAAAAGAGTGTTAATAACCCAGGGATGTTTTTAGTTGTTGCTGAGCAGAAACTGAACACAGAAAAAAAATTATCTCAAGGTATGGAAATTCACATGGCAGTTATGAACTCTGGAATCACCATTTGGCTGCTGACTCAGGGTGACTTCCCTCATTGAACATGAGCACCTTGACACCTCAGTGTCCCAGATGAAAAGTACTGGAAATGGTTGCTTCCTTTCCAGGAGCAAATGTCAAGATTAATAAGGTAAGAATATGGTACAGAACTAACATGGAAATTATTTACATTTTTACCACATTAGCCAATTATATCATATATATCATATATATTATAGCCAAATATATATATTAGCTTTTCTCTCTTTGCTTAGGCTTAATACTGCGTCTATACTGTGTCTATACACCTGGAGAACAACATAATAAACCAAGAGCACAAATCAAATACAGTTGTATCATGTTGGATTTCTCAGTATCAACAAAACCTGCCTTATTTTGAGATGGTGCACAACATTTAAATCTTTAGCAATCTGTATTTCATGTCAGAGCAGAAGCATAAACCAGCTGAGAAAGTTTCTTTCACCTTACTTGAAAAGCTCCAGAAGAAATCTGTATACTTACGTTATTGCCATCAAGGAATGGGTCAACATTTGGCACAACTCCAGTTGCACTGACAATGAAATTGCATCCATAAATTTTTCCATTAGTTAATTCCACATATACAGGCCACAGCACTGAAAAAGGGGAAAATTTTGTCCTGAGAATGTAACCAACAGAAGTTATTTTATTAATTATGTCTTATGATAAGATATGAAAAAAAAAACCACAAAACCTTTGAGGTAACTGAATAGGTAAAGATTAAAATTAAAAAGGAAAAAATTATCAGAGATGACATCTAACTTTTCATACCATTGCTCAGAACTAGAGAAAAAAATTATTTTGGATCTCAGCTCCAACTACTACTAATAACTTCCTTCAGAATTTTCCTAAATTAAAGCCCTCATTTGTAGGGGGGTAAAACTGTGTCCTGTGGGATGTTCTCTCAAGTATGCAATTGCCAATTATTCTTTTATGTAGAAATTTCAAGATGAACAAAAGTACAAAAAACAGCACAGATTTGACTTCCGCTGAAAGCAACTGATTACTAAAATAGTATTTTAAATACTCAATTAGGTGGAAATTATAGGCAAAATTATTCATTTTAAAAAGGTGTTTTTTCTGCTACTTTGAAGGTTTACTTCAGTTTTGATACAAAATGTTGGTGAGACTCTTCTCATTATAACTTCATTATTAAAACATTACTTAAATGGATTTTGTTAAAAATGGAATATTCTGTATACAGGATTTTGCTTTGTGGAAAAAAGTGTCTGACCCATAAGATTTTGTCATTTACTTGTAGCCCATAAATTTGATTGCTTGACCTCAATTTATAGAGATAAAAGATTTATTTTTCAAATCTGTATTTGCTTTAAAACACCAAACAAGATCAAACATGGTCCAGCACAGATTCATCTTCAACATCTTATCAGCATTGGCACTCACCCTCATCTGCTTCTACATTTTTCTCTCCTTTAGGAAAAGTCAAGGAAGTCTGCTGCAGTTGGATAAATTCTTGCTGTAAGTGTATTTTCTTTACTTCACACAGTATTTCAATATGTACTTTATGAGAAAACTAAAGAAAAATTGACAAAATTATAAACATAATGATTAGCAATCTCAAGATTGATAATAGCAAGGATATCGTCACCTAAATTCATTCTACTAAAGTGGAAAACCCCCCACTATACATCCCAGCCTACTAATTGGATTCTTACACTTTCCTCTTTTTGGCACAGATCTAACCATAGCCAATGGCAATTTTCCTGCTTTTTCAGCAGGTATCTGATGTTCCTTGAAAATTCATAACAAATAGATTTTTCTGGCTGTCAGAAAACATATTCAGGGTTCCCCTAAGATTACAGGAATACAGTTCAAACCTTATCAGAACACAATAAAGTAAACTCATCTTTTCTGCCTTTCCTTTGTTTTTCTATCACAAATTACATTTTGGTAACAATAAGTCTACATTCTGAACACTGCAAAAAGAAAAAATATTCTGTACCATTAACCCACATTTCAACCATACTCTGAGCTCAAGCCAGAAGTTGGAAAGTTACTTATTTCTCTAAGTTGTTTTGTGAATTTGAGCCTTGTTTTATTCTCCATTACACAAACACAGTTCCACAGCCTTCAACAGCCAAACCACCACTGATTAAGCTGCTGAATATCCTAAACATCCTTTAGCTGGTCTATGACTGATCACCCTTGACAGGTCATTTATTAAATGCAAAACAGAAACAAACACCTAACAGCTAAGCAATTAATAAATGNAAAAAAGTGAGGAATTTTGCTTTATTGCCAACAGAACTCTCCACAATGCTCATGCCCACAATACTCAAATAAATATGACAGCAAGGTGACACCCATACCTCCTTAGTCCCTTTAAGGTGTAAGCCCTCGTGCCAGTCAGGGCCTAAGGCACTGCCCAGCTTGTCAGATGCTCCTGTGGGTCTTCCTTTTTCCTCACTTGCTGAAGGAAAGAGATGGAGTATATCACATTTAGTGTGCACACTTCCTTGTCCTCAGAACTCAGAACAAGCATTCTCAATTAATTGCAAAATACCATCTGGCTGCCAAAGGGGAAGAGGAAAGTCTAATATCTTTATTCTTCCTGCCTGATGTCTAGAATTGTGCTCTTCTTTTTGTTATGGTTTTATCATACAGGTTTGTGTGATGTTTGTTCATGCAGTGCTGGTTAATTGTGGTTTCTGAGGCTGCAGTTTCCCTCCACCTGTAGAAATGTTCTGTGCACTTTCATCTGCTCCTCCAAATATCTCACTGCATGACAGCTCCTTGCTGTATAATGCTGAGATGGTCCACATCAAAACATTACAGAAAATGGAACAAGTTCTTCAGCAGAAGGAATACAGGGATTTAATATAAATTTGGCACAAAGGGAAACACTTTTTTACAGTTTACAAGAAACTGTATTACATTCTGTCTACATAAATTTGGGATGGCATTTTTCAGTAAGCCTTATTCCAAGCTGCTAAGTTGACTGATCTTAAGAGTATCTTTAATATGAAATGCTGCTGCTGCAGTCAGGAAACTAAACCCCATACCTTCCAGTGTGTACTTGGTTCTCTTACACTCAATTGGAGTCTCCTGGCTTTCAGCACTGAGCTTTGGAAGGAGAAATTCAGCTGCTCCTGCATCAAAGAAAGTGTTCCCAATGGCTTTGTCTTTGATAGCCCAGATTACTTCACAGCCTTGAATTTCATACCTGTGGACATTTAAAAACAAGGGATAAAGTGACAGACTGCCTGAAAAGGATCTGACTGTTAGCAACCCAAGCAGAAGTGTGTCAAGTTTCCTTCCAGAAGCCAGAACTAGGGGATCCAAGATTTTCCAACCTATCAAATCCACTTCTAAATATTTACATAAGGAACCCATTAAAAAATATCTCTTCAAGTGGACAAGTCATACTTTCTCACCAACACAACCCTGACTGGACTGGGGCAGGGAGCAGATCAAATTTATAACACTAATAATTAGTACTTCTTGCTCCCTGTAATGAAAAAGAAGTGCATTTCTGCCAGACTCCCACTGTTAACAAGCATTTGGATCTTGTTGGCACTATGTGGAACATGAACTTGATATCTATGTGTCAAAGCTTCTTCTGGAGCTTTCCTAATAATGTGTCAGTAAAAAACACTATGTTGCAAAAAAAAAAAACAAAAAACCTCTAATCAGTTCTGCTACCACATGCTCTATAGATACAATTTTATAAGTCAACCTTCTCCCAAACTCATGTAGGCTAGATTTAGCATTGCATTGTTAAAGATTTTATTTGATTGTGTATTTTTTATTCACTTACACTAATTCAAGGGCAATCCCACCATTTCCTACTACCACTATTCTCTCAGCTTGAGCCAAATTCTTCTGAAAAGCCTGCATCAAGAAAGGAAAAATGTCAATTAGAACTTAAAGCATGTTCTCTCACACTCATCAACCATATACTTCTCAGTATTTTCTTGCTCTTAGTCTTGATTTTCTCAGACTACTGATACACATATAGCAAGGCTGAGACCTGTAACAGAAGCTGTTGTTGTAATGAACAATTTCAGTTTCATTTCAGGTTATTTGAGAATGTAACTCCTTTTTATATCCTCAAGGTCCAGCTTCATTTGATGAATGGCAGTTCCATGTGATGGAGAAGCAGTGCTCACCTTGCTTCCCCCGATTCTGAAGACCTATAGCAGTGAAGCTTTGCCTTCCAAGCTTAATTTTTAGTCCATTAAGTCATTCCTCAGGTGAAAACTTCCCCACATCTTTGGCTATATCTAACTCTTTCCTGTACAAAGAGAAGAAGCTACAGTAGAACTAAAAGACAATAAAAAGTAATTCCTTCAGTAGCTTTCCACTGTAAGCAGCAGTCCTTTGCACCAGGTTCCACATACACCTTCCCAGGGAAATTTCTACTGGTGCCTACTTCCAGTTTATATTTTCCAGTTGGATTCTGCCTGGAGCATGAAAAAATATTGTTTATTCCATATTATCATGTTAGAAATAATGTGTATGACCTATATAAATTTAACAAATATATTGGCTAATTAATTTAATGGCATTAAAAGGCTGTTTTTCTGCTAGTGGAAATGTTCCTATTTAAGAATACATAATAACAAACATTATTTTCTGTTTCTCCATTTCACTCCACAATAATTCTGGTATTTTGCACCAGATGCAGGTATTTATTACACATTTTTAACCCCAAAACACCTTTACCTGTGCACTGTCAGTATCCCGGATTCCTAACACATATGGATTCCCTTCAGCAATTAATTTTGGTTTGGCTCCAGCACACAGGCAAAGCTTTTCATACATGTATTCTTTCCCATCTTCAGTGTAAATTTTCTGTTAACAATGAAAAGAAAAAATTCATCTAGGAGAATTCATGTAAATCAAGACATCTAAGAGAACATCAGCTTTCTCCTTCCTTAATATCACAGTAATTTGCAGACATGAAAAGCTGTAAGGGGCTCCTTAAGGAGCAAGCCTTCATCCCCTTACTGACTGTGTGTCATTTATTCCCATCACACCACAGATGTGTGACCAATGAGAAGTGTACACAGTGCACTCGAAGCAGGATCCAGTTTACCACTTGGTGGCACTTTGTGCTCACTGGCTGTGCCAAAAGATTTGTGTTTTCTATGTGACAAATGTCCCTGAGGGCCCAGGAACAGAACTGTGCACTGCTATACATTAGCATTCATCTCATTCAAAACATTTCAACAGCAGGAGCTCTGAGTGAACCAGGCACAGGATAAGACAAAGTTTAGAAAGACTGCAAATCTGTTCTTTGCTGAAGAAAAAGTGCAGGGACTAAACAAGCTACATCATCCTGAGAAAGAAGACCTTAAATTTTAACATTTTCTGGCATTATTTGTTGTTCTGCAAACTAGAAGGTACATAGTTCAAAGTGGTTTTGGGCAAAAGATCCTCCAAATCTACATACATTAATTATTTGTGTCCACCAAGACCTGTACTAAAAGCCTATCTTAGTAATGATATAAGAAAACCATTAGATTCAGAATGTCAGCAGAATCTACCTGAAATTAAAACTTAAAAGTGAGCAAAACCAGTTTTGAATGTTAATGTGAGTTTCTCATTATGCTGAAGTGAAAAATAATATGTTGACACAGAGCTAAAAAGGGTGTGTACATGCTGTCCATTGCTGATATTTGCAGTGTATTTCCTGCTAAACAGAAGGAAGAAAATGTGGAAATGTTGGTTCTTTCAAGATTTATTTTGTCCTCTGTATATATTCCTACTTGAAAAACAGTGTTAAGCAGCAAATGAAATTAGAATTAGGAAGTATTTTCTTGTAATTTTGGTAACTTAACAATTCAATAACCAAAATGTTCTTGAACAAAATTTCTCACCCAAAACATTCAGCTACCTCTTAAATTATTTTTATATACATAACTTGAAAAACCAAATTAAAAAGAAAACCTTAGCTTACATGTTCATCACTTTTCAAGTGTTTTACTCCAGACTGTATGACTCTAATATTGGGATATCGTTTTTCTAATAGGGAACTTGGTTGCTCTTCAACATCAAATTCCTCAAGTGTTTTGGAGACCTGTAGGAGAAAAAGAGATATTTAAAAATATGCATCATTTATCCATCTCTTTTTCTAAAGCTTTTAACAGAAGGCGCTATGTTTATTTCCAGTAAAAAAGTCACAACATAAAGCCTATATTGTCTGAAAATGTGTTATCATGTAACTGCTAAACACTGCTTTTTCAGTACAGAATCTTTTCATGTGTGTTCCTGGTTAAAGAGTCAAAGTACTACATTTTAATCCTAAAGACAGAGATGAAGCAAAAATGGAGAACCCTGATGGTTGCTCTGCTACAATGTTTTATTCCATAAAGAAGTCTATTAACAGACTTGTTAACACTGCTTTTTAATTTATGTGATGTAGTGTTAAAATCCCCTTTTTCTCTTTTTTTAACTTTGATAAAATAACTCATCCAGAGCCACTGTCTGATATTTCAGAGACCTTGGGGGAAATGGACAGCATCAAACAGAAAACAAACACAAACAAAATAAAAACCCCAATGAGGCAAACCAGAACTTGAAAAACATTCAAATAACTGATGACAATTTTGTGTTTTTTCCAAAAGAGAGTGGCTGCATGGAAATCTCCAGGCCTGCTACTTTATTGCTTATTCAGAGTTTGGAACACAGCTAGGAAGCTGGCAATTCAGAAAGGAATTAAGATGCTCATGTCCAAAACTGAGATGCTGCTGCCTCCAAATAGTGCTTAGTTATTCCCTTATTCTTCAGATACATTTCCACTGATGTGAATTACAGATTTTACATCTCTGCACTGTGCAAATTTACTGGACACCCATGGCACTGCTGTCAGCACTCTCAGAAAGCATTTTTTAGTTGGGTGTTACTCCAGCAATCTCACAGAGGCCTCTCAGACTCAGCTTAATGACCCTATTAGCCACAAATCTGAATTCATGCAAGCATTTGATTTTCTTTTTCAAACCAGCAGGAGAGATGTCACTGAATCAGCAGCTGCTGGAGTAGATAAACCCCAAAGCAATTTTCCATAAGAAATTTTTCCTTCTTTTGCTACTTGTCAGAAGGCTGTTTCTGCCCCAAATTCAAACATGAGCAAGACTGTGGTATCATTTCAGTGTTTAAGAGGTCACTCACTAGTAAAGCAGTGAAATAAATCTTCAGTAACTCTGAACACACTTCAACTGTGTAAGTACCTGGTTTAACCTTTGCTTGAATGGTTATATATCATATATTCACCATTTACTAATCATTATAAAATAGCTCATCAGTCTTACTACCACCACTATAAAACAGCTCATCAATCCTTCTAACACCAATCACACTAATATGAAAACAAGCTCAAAGTCATGGGCATTTTTCACCATTGGGTTCTAAATTATCTGCACATATAAACTTTGAACACATCTTACTGTTAGAAAAATTAAGTCTCTCTTACCTGCTTGAAATTAGTTACAGCTTTTATAACTGGGGAAGCTGTCATTAAAAAAATGTCTTCTGATGGGAATTCTGCAGCCAGCTTGTAAAGAAACAGAACCACAATGAGAATCATCATCAGACTTTAACAGAATAAAACTACTGGTGAAAAGCAGTATGTCTTAATACATTACTTTGATTTTGTAGAATCTTATTGAAAAAAAAACACTACTTCAGGATAAGAGAAGGATAAGGACTGAAGAGAATTTGGTGACACAACATTTATTTCAATCACACATAAATACACCTTCAAGAACTGCAGGCATAGTGTGAAGTACTACACACAATATTCCAAAGGCCACATTTGGAATCGGACTGTGATCATGTGATTTCTGGGGACACCCAGTTGGTGGATACACTTTTTTTTTTACTGCACACCAGTGACTAATTGCTTACAGGTTTCATTTTCACAGAGGAAATGTTGATTTCCATACCCTGTTTAGTAAACTGGTCATCTTCAGGGTGCTATTAAGCAATGCAAGACTGATGAAGCCCCAAGCCAAAGGGAAGAACTCCGATTTTAAGCGTGCATTGCTCAGCAAGGTGACAGGCAGACCAAGACAAGTGGTGCTGCTGGGGGTAAGGGATGGCAGCCAGAGGGACCCTGACATCGCCAGGGAACACAGGCATCCAAAACAGAGCCCGTATGCTGCTCTGCAGCCCTAACAGAGACAATATTGCTCACCAAAATAATACATAATTTCATTCTACAGGTACAAAATTACCTCCAGTTACCATTACTTGAAAACCATCAAAAACCTTGAGACCAAGAAACATCAATTTATTTTTTGAGCTTGGGCTCACAGGGAGATGGATGCGACTCTAAAACTGAGCAGTGTGAATAATAAGGAGGATATCACAGCAGCCTTCAGCTCGGCTGCAGCTCAGTCCTTTATGGAATAATTCCTGCAGGGATCCTGAAATCCCTGACCTGTGCACCAGGGCACAGAGTGCCAGCTTTCTGCAGTTAGGAAGTTTTAACTCTCTCTTTACAAAGCGTTTCATAAACTGCTTCAAAATAATCAAGTTTGAACCTCTTGAGACGTAAATTTATATTTATCTACACAGATAAATATCGTTATACTACAACAACACTGCCCTGGGGCTGCGTGTGGTTTGCGTTTTCTCAAGCGAGACAAATTATTTTTAAGAAACGGGGATGTAGGACGAACTACACACGCGAATATTAATGCAATTGCTGTGCAGATGTGTTTCTATGACGGTGGAGAAGCTGACCCCGAGGGGGTTTATGCCTCTAAGAGAGCACGGCCAGCGCCGCAGCCCGGTTCCAGCAGCTCACAGAGCCGCCGAGGGCCGCGGATCGGGGGGGACAATTCCCGGCTGGCGCCGAGCGCGGGGAACGGGAGGAAGGGGAGGGTTTGCGGTCCCCGTTACCTGCTCGGCGCAGGTGACCCCCGCGATGCCGCCTCCCACCANCCGAAACTTCCTCTGCTCCTTACGGAGGGCGGGAGTCATCGCGTACGCTCCGGAACGGCGTTCGTGTAACGTGGGTGCAGTGCCTGCTGTACATCTCTGTGCAAAAAAACGGGGATCAAAGCCCAGTTTGGGCACCCGTTCCGGGATCGAGCCGCAATCCAGTGAGAGGTTCCCCCATTCCGTGTTCCGGGGTAATCCACTCCGGGTTTTCCTGCAGTCCAGCGAAATCCTGCGCGGGTTTTGCCCCGTTCCGTGTTACGGGGATGGTCAGTCCGGGTTTTCCCCGGTGCCACACCCCGGGCCCTCTCTCGGTAAACTTTCTATCAGTGACCACTGGTTTTATTTTTCTTCATATTGTTCCATATTAACCAGCTTCGTACGTGATATCAAAGCAGAAAGGTTTGCTCAATTTATTGAGTGAGGCTCAGAGTGGGGTTTAGTGAAATTCCTGCCTAAATCAATGTCTAGGGCAGCCCCAGTTGTGGTCAGTGAGGATGAGGAAAATCTCTTTTTCCTTTATTGTCTCTGTTTAAATTGCAGGGGATTCCCCTTCATGATTTCAAGTGTCTCAACTGAAGAAAAATCTGTCTTTTCCATCATTTAGGAGCATCATTTGATGGGGAATTGTTATTTTTCTAGTTTAAAGGGAAGGGGAAAACCTTTATGATGCCATTTTATGGCTTTGAGTTGAGGGCAGACTCCCTGTTTACATCATCTTAAGGTTTAAATTGTAAGTGAATCCCTGTTATCTCTTGGTTTTAAGAGTTTAAATTGAGGGGAAATACGCCTTTTTATAGGATTTTTAAGTGTTTAAATAGAGGGGGAAAGTGGGGAAAGAGAGAAAAGAGTGGAAAAGATGAGGGGAAAATAGTGGGAATTGTGATGTGAAAAAGGTGAGAGGGCAAATGAAGAGAAGAAAGGGTGGGAAACATGAGGTGGGAAAGGCCAGGGAATGTGAGATTTAAAAAAAAAATGATGATGAGAAACATAAGTGAAAAGCTAAAATTATTTACACTGTCTGTCAGTAGGGATAAAGGTAAAAGCCTTGGAAGTGTGCTTTACTCTTGAAATCCTTTTTAGCCTTTAATAGCACTGCTGGCCAGTTATGGGAGTGTGAGAGGGCAGCTGTGCATGCACCTTCTCTCTTAATTAGGAACTGATCCCATTGGATCAGCTTCTCTGAGGTGATTGGTATTTGTCATACTCTGTGTCCTCCATGCTTGACTGTAGATATATATATATATATAAAGAGAGAGAATTATATATATATATATATATATATACACATAT
>WEIU01003612.1:15262-37914 GCA_013389925.1 Aegithalos caudatus | reverse complement strand
TATACACATATGTGAGTGTAAAAGCGTGCCTGTATTTTCATCTATACCTAGACACACTTCATATATATATAAAGAGGTATAACTTATATTCAATATATATGTCCACAGAAGTGTTGATACAAGACACCCTATAACAATAGTTAATAATATAATATAATAATATATTATTAATTATATTAATGTATTGTACAGGAACAACAGAGATTTATTTGGGAAAGACACTTGGGAAAGCCCAACACATTTCTCTCGACACTGAACAAAATGTTTGTGATTTTGAAACACATCCTGATTAAACTGTTGAAGCTGAATTAGTGTATGTTGGAAAAGGATGCATTTGTACACAAACCCTTTGTGATTTTGTATTTACAGACAGCACCACTGGGGGCACATACAATCACTCAAATCCTGTATTTCTAATTCTACTAAAATTATAGGATGGGAGTTCAATTATTACTAGTATCACAACCCACCATTTGTTACAACCTGACCTGGACATTTTGTCAAGATTTACTGCCCACTCCCATGGGAATGAGCCTTACCCTGGTGAAAGAATTGTTGCAGCCTGTGACCTGAGCCAGCTGCTGCAGTGAGAAGTAGACAAAACCCTGCTGTGATTTCCAGCCACCATGATGGGAATGCTGAGGAATCTGGTGCAGGAAGCTTGGTTTGCAAGCTGCAGATTGAGCTTTGGGTGGGAGCCAGAGACAAGAGGCCGTGAACTACCAACACTTTGTTCAGCAAAGGGCAAGAAAATGTGTGGTGCCAGCCAGATGGGTGGACAGCATGGTGGGAGACACAGTAGGAGCAGAGGAGTGAAGAGGAAGGCTTGCATGTTGCTTGGATTGTGAGAGGATAAAAGCCCAGGAGAGCTTTGTTTGTTGTCCCTCCTCAGAGGCACCAGCTTGAGCTGTTCCTGCATTCCTGTGCTGTGAAGAAATGGCTTTTATGGAACGAGAGACAACCGAGACTGCTAAGGGAAACCTCAGCTTGAACTGTCATCAAATCCACTGAAATCTGGTTGAATAAGACTCCTTAAGACAAATTTAGTGTTAAGGAGGACATCATTTATTCAGGCACCTGGTTACACAGATGATAACTACTAACTTTGTATGATTTTACAAGTGTGTTGCTTATATACAGTCACTACATGCATATTACAGTTTGGCCATTACCAGAAAACTCTCCCCAAATCCCAAACTCAGTCCTGGTTTTGGCTACTGCTGCATTCCTGAGCCAGATGTCTTCTCCTTCTCTTCCAGTTGCCCTTGCTGGTAAAGCAGATTTTTGCATGCTTTATTTCTCAGCTAAAAGTTCACAGGCACAGTAGAAATTGACTTAACCCTCATGGTACCAATTTCCCCCTTTGAAACTCCTCAGCTTTCCTAAGATGATTTGTTAAGTAAGTTTCAATTCAATTTCTATCTACAATTGTATACATTCTCGAGAGACCACAACTGATTGTTCTGTGAATATGATCAATAGCAAGACCAATAATTACTACAATTACAGCTGTAATTACAATGGTTTCCAGTATTTTAGCCAGCCATCCTCTCAGGGATCACCCCCTATTCCTTGGAGAATTTTATAGAACCAATTAGTTTCAGAGGCTTTGTGGATAGCACTGCTGTCTTCGGCAACTTGCCACATTTTGTTGTATTTGGAGATATTTTGTGTTTGGGATGTGTACACAACAGTGTTCTCTATCCAGTTTTAAATATCCACAAAGCCCTTGTTCTTTGGCCAGCAATAAATCTTAAGTCTGTTTTATAATGTCAGTTCAGTATTTGCTTGTTTATAGGCTTCAGATTGTTAGATAATCTAACTTGACAAGTAAAGAAATTAAGTTCTATTTTTTCAGAGCCATGGCTCTTGGTAAGAGAAAACTCTGTAGGGCCCATTCAGACATTGTGGAAGCTGAAGCTCCTGTCCATTCACGTGTCTTACTTTACCCTACCCCAATATTGGGCGTTTTTGGGGCTTCTTTTCCAAGCTGGGCATGAGGTTAATAATCCTAAAGTAATTTGTCAGGTTGTGGGGCCCAGTCAGGAGGACCAAGGCAGATAGTACAACTTTGGGAAGGAACTTCCAGGGACTTGACACCATTTAAGGGTTGGTTACTACAATTTAGAACTAATTTGGCCATCCAAGTTTATGGTGCTGGACTGACTTCCATTGTTTTGTTTTATCTCCACACCTCTGTTGACTCTTGCCTGGGTGATAAACAGGTGTGAATCCCCGATTTGGGAACCATCCTGCCCCCCCCTAAATACTCCCATTGTCCTTTTAAGGGCTTTGTCCAGGTGCAAGGCTTGCTTCTGAGAGCTTGACACTGGCAAATCTGGAGATGTTTTGGAATGTTTCATAATCTAACATAAATCTGACAACCTGGCTGCTTGGCCTCCAGAGGCTGCTTAGGCAAATTCTAAAAAATGTTGGTCAGGATTATGGGACCCATTGGACACTCCTTACCCCTTTGTCCTATTATCCCCTGCCCTCCAAGACATTGGATCTTTAAGGATATCATCTCTTTGTTACCCACATCTTTGTTTCTTGTCCAAATAGTGGGTGACATTTGCCTTTGCTATCACTTAATCTGATTATTATATTGAATCACCATTGACAGGTCCATAAGGGTAATTCCCCAAGGAATGTGTTCCCCTGCTGAATGGGGCATAAGGAGGCAGGCTCTAATGCTGGACAGATTGGGCATTGTACCAAGCCCTTGGATTAAAGTCTGTGTTAAATTTTATTCAGCACCCTCACCTAAAGATAAAGTGATTCCCATAAATATTAGTCTGCACATTTCACTGCTCATTTACAGATGTCTTCAAGATTTTCAGCTGCAGGGGTCTGGTGTTTTCCATGGCCACACTGAGTCAGGAGCCCTCTTAATTCAGGTGCAATGTATCCAAGAGTTAATTCCTTTCACTTTCAGGGCTGTTCTTGTAGTCAGCAGAACAAGATAAGGTCCTTTCCATGCTCATGAAGTGGCTCCAATTTCCAGGTCTTGATGTAAATGTGATCCCCAGGCTGAAATGAACTAACTGGGGTGTTGAGGGTAGGAGGTTCTGAGAGAATGATAAACTTTTTTAGTCCATTCAAGGGGTTCCCTAATGAAATTAAATACTGTTCAATTCCCTGATTTCCAGTCTGCTTCTTGGATCCAGGGAATGTTACAACAGAATACATACAGTCTCACAACTATCAACTCATATGGGCTCACCTTCAGGTTAGCTTGGGGCTGTACTCTAATTTGTTACAAGGCTAGGGATAACACCTCTGGCCATTTCAGGAAAATTTCCTGACATATTTTGCTTATTTGTCTTTTTAGGATTTGATTAATTTGCTCAAACCTTCCACTAGATTGTGATCTCCATGGAGTGTGTAAATCCCAGTTTATACCCAGCTGCCTGCTAAGGTGCTGTAACACTTCAGATATAGAATGAGGTTCCCTATCAGATGACATTCCTGTAGGCACTCCAAACCTGGGTATGACCTCTTTGTGGAGTACCTTGGTGACTTCCCTGGCCTTGTTGGTGCAGCAGGAGAAACTTTTGTTGGGTGGCCAGAAGCTATCTACCAACACTAGGAGATACCTGTCTCCTTGTTGGTGTGGTAGCTCAGAAAAATCAATTTGCCAAAAATCCTCAGGAGTGTTTCCTCTTTTAGTGATCCCTGGAGGAGGTCTTTTTGAATTCAAGCTATTATTTTGACATACTGGGCATTTTTCTGTTATAGTTCTGACAATTTTTTTCATACAAGCACTGAGTATCTGAGTCTGCAGATTGATCACCATAGTATTAAATCCTTAGTGGGTTTGTTGGTGTTTCTCCTTTACAATTTGTAACATCAGTTGATGGAACTGTGACCTGGTTATTGGGAGTTACCAGCCAGCCACCCTTCTTATTCTGGGCTTTTAGGTAAGTAGCTAATTTTAAATCTGCTTGGCTATACCCAGGGCTAGCTTCTGGATGTGAAATAGCTTTCTCAGGTATTAATGCTAGGATGCCTTGTTGTGCAACCTCTCATGCAGCTTTACCTGCAAGTCCTACACGAATTTGGGAATCCCCATGCTGGTGTGCTCTGCAGTGCACACTTCTTTCGGCAGCTGGATAGCATCAAGGAGGAACAGTATTTCTTGTTTATATTTAATCAGAGAGCCTTTTGCTGTTAGTAGGCCTCTTTCCTTCCATATAACCCCATGGGCATGGACAATGCTAACAGCCTATTTAAAATTGGTCCATATGTTTGCTCTTTTTCCTGCTGCCACTTCCAAAGCTCTTCGTAGTTCTGTGAGTTCTGCCCTTTGTGCTGAGGTGTCCATGGGCAGCAGTGCAGCTTCTATTATTTTGATTGATGAGATTGCTGCATAGCTGGCTTTTCCTCTTCTTGCACAAGGCTACTTCCATCTGTAAAGAACTCCATTTCTGGATCTTCAGTGGGTGCACCTTGTAGGTCTGGTCAACCAGCACAAACCTTCTCAGCTGTCTGTAAGCAGCCATGGGCAATGGCTCTTCTCCTTGCACTGGGGGCTTCAGGAATTGGACTGGGATTACAGCTGGGGTTACTTTAATTTCCACAGGCCTCTTGGAGTTTCCTACCTTCTGAGCCAGAACTCCAAGGCTGAGGTGCTGTCATTTATGCACAAAAAGTTCAGAGTTTTGTTAAGTCTGGAAGTCCTAAGGCAGGTGCAGACATCAGGGCCAGCTTTAGGTTACAAAATGCATGTTCACCCTCAGGAGTCCAAATCAAACCTCCTTCCCAGGCCTGCTTTAAAAGCTCATGGTTTGACCAAAAGTCTGTAATTCGGGAGCCACGGTCTGCATCATCCAGTCATACCTCAGAATGCTGTTAAATCTTGGGCAGTCAGGTTGGAGAATGTGGTGGTGGCTTCTTTTCTGTCCATTCCCAACCTCCACTGTCCTGATACTGTTTCAAATCCGAGGTAGGTGACTTGCTGCCTCATGATTTAAGCTTTTTCCTGAGATACTTTGTAACCTCCTTGGCCTTGGAAATTTAGAACGCTCACAGCCAACTCCATACACTTTTGGTAGTTTCAGTTGCTAGTAAGATGCCATCAACATACTGCAGGAGCAACCCTTCTGGGTGTTGGTTGGTTTTTGTTGTTGTTGTTGTTGTTTTTCTTGTTTGTTTTTTGATTGTTTGTTTGGGTTTTGTGTGGGGTTTTTCTGTTGTTTGGTGTTTTTTGTTTGTTTGTTTGTTGTTGTTTTTTGTTGTTTTTGTTTGTTTGTTTGTTTTTGTTTTTGTTTTTTTCCTCTAATTCTTTTGCCAGTTGATTCCAAAAAAATCATTGGACTGTTTTTAAATCTTTGCAATAATGCAGTCCAGGTAAGCTGAGTCTTCTGACCAGTTTGGGGGTTTTCCCATTCTAAGGCAAAAATGCCCTTATCAAGAGGCATGCCCTTGCTTATCAAGAGGTATGCAAAAGAAGGCATCCTTCAAATCTATCACTTTAATCCACTGGTTATATTCCACAAGGGCTGTTAACAGGGTGTAAGGATTGGCTACAACAGGGTGGATGTCCTGGACTATTTGACTGATTGTACCAACTTGTGCTTATCTTTCCCAGGGTTTTTTACTGGCAAAATAGGAGTGTTATATTTTGATTCACATTCTATCAATAACCCAAAACCCCTGATATTTTCCTTTAGGCTCTTGATTTCCCTTGTAATTTTAAGTGATGCAATTTCTGACTTACTGGTCTTGAACCAGTACTTACAGGCTGAGTTTGTTGGGAATAGCCAGTTCCACTGCCTCAAACCAGGGATGTTACTGCATTTGCTACTGCTGCTGGATATCCCTCCAGGGTTGTGTGGTTCTAGTGTGCCTGCAACATAAAAGTCCTTACCTTGATAACTTTAGTCTCAGGTACCAATAATTGTATTTCTCCATCTTTAAATGCAGTCTGAGCCTCCAGTTTACTTAACAGGTCTCTTCCTAAAAGAGGAACTAGACACTCAGGCATATATAAAAATTGGTGTATTATCCACTGTTTTCTGAATTTAAAGGTAATGGGGTTAAATAATGTTCATTTTTCCACTTCTCCTGTTGCACCAACAACATTTACAGTTTCTTGGCTTAATTTTCCCTGGTATGTATTTAATACCAACTAAGTAGGCTGAATGCCTAATAAAAAGTCAATTTTCCTCTTCCCTGGCTCTATTGTAACCAGGGATTCAGCTGGGGATTCTGCCCCTGGTCCCCTTCATTCCTGATGTAGGGGTAGGTCTGTTACCTCCACCCCCATCTTCCTCTGGGGACATTCCCATTTCCAATGCCCAGACTACCTACAATGTGCATATTGATTCAGCTTCAGTTCCCCTAGGCCTGGGGGATTCAAACCCCTTTGTTGACAAACAGAGTGTCCACATGGTACAGAAAAAAGAGGTGAGTGAATAAATCCTAGATATTGAACTGTCAGACCGTAGTCAACACCTCCTCTCCCCGCCCTCCCAGTAGAAGAAAACACCCAAAATTCCAGGAAAAGAAGAAAATCCCACAACGGCTGGAAACATGGTAGGAAAAGGTTTTTAGGGTGTTGGGTTTTTTTTGGTTTTTTTTTTTTTGTTTTTGTTTTTTTTTTTTTTTTTTTTTTGTGNTTTTGTTTTGTTTTTGTGTGTGTGTGTGATTTAAAGAAAAAAACCGACAAAACCAAAGGGTTCATGCAGCAGCTTGAATAAAAGCAGATGGGACCCTGGTGAATCTCTGATGTTGGTCTCCTCTTCACAGCAGGTGCAGCAGGTGGATTTGGTGTTCTTTCTCTTGCTGGTTTGGCTGCTCTGAGGTCTCTAAGGCCAGGGAGAGGGAAAGACCTTGCCTTAGCTAACAGAAACTGAGCTAGCTAAGCAGAAAAGAAAAAAGAATTGCAGTCTGCACAGTACCACAGGCGCCTGGGGAGTGATGCTTGGAAAATGGCCTCAGAAGAGCTCCAAGGCTCCACCTTCCCACCCCCCACCAGACCCAACTTCCAAGTACAGCAACCATTTTGGGCATAAAAGGGACAATCAGGGAACAGGTTATTGTCATAAAATCACCTTAGACACTGGTTTACTTTCAAACCAGCACAGCACCAAAAAACGATGTTACTTGAGTGTAACTAAGAAATAACAGTATGGGTTTATTGCAAGTGTCACTCATATTTGGATATAACAGGAATAGGCATTTTAAACACACATTGGTGGCCTGTTCCAGACAATTTGGGATACTACTGGCTTAGCAGAAATTTCCCCCATAAATGGCAAGGAATATGCACCATTGGAACTGTAGTACTAGAAACAGATATCATTAATAAATCGGAATTCCCCAAAGGACTTTTATGACAAGTCACAAATGAAACTTAAATCCCTTAGTTGAGAGGTCCTATGGTTTCCACCAGAGTTTATATAAAGGATTCTTACCATGGTTAGGAGTGCCTGAATTGGAAAAGGCTATAGTGAACACATCTGGAATTATTGAACAAATAGAAAATAAGATTATGCAATCAGTGCCTTCTAACGATAAGTCACCAGCCTTCCAAAGGTAGCTAAACAAAATTGAATGGCTTTGGATTTGCTTTTGTCTTCCAAAGGTAGTATGAGCGCTGTCATCAACACAAGCTGCTGTGTATATGTAGATCAAAATTCAAACAGATTTGGAGGAAATGAGGAAAAACACCAAGACCTTTCATGAAATACAATAAAATCAAGTGGAAGATATATTTCATTGGATAACATAATGGATTCCAAATTTAAATGCTATTGTATAAAAACAAATTGGTGTAATTATCATAATGTCAACATTCTCGGTTGGCTTAAGGATTTCAGCCAAAATTTGCAAAGTTGAATGAAAACCATGTTGTATAAAGTAAAAAGTTCTCAAAAGGCTGGCTGGCTACTCCAACTTATTTGCCTACATGGTGCTTATCAGTATTGTTAGAGTACTAGATAACTTCAGTTTCATTAATGATTGTTGCATTTTTGATGTCTTATAAGTTTTGGGTTTTTTTACGGAGTGCTGTAAGTTTGTTGACAGCAGTTTTACTGAAAGTTATTCCCCACTGACCTTTTCCTCTTTCCCTGGGTATAATTTCTGGGGATCTCCCTGAGACGTGGTTGTTGGGAGGAATAAGCATGGTAATCTGGGATATGTATACTTACTTGGGTTGTAGTGATACCTGGACCTGTAAGCTTATGTCTCCAAAAGGCAAGGCAGCCTAAATTGAACTCAGTAACCTATTTTCAAGCCCAGCTTACAAGTCCAACAAGTATCAAAAATAGTTTTGTAAAATTGTCTAATATTCAAGAATGCTGAACCTCATNTGTTTTGTTTTGTTTTGTTTTGTTTTGTTTTGTTTTGTTTTGTTTTGTTTTGTTTTGTTTTGTTTTGTTTTGTTTTGTTTTGTTTTGTTTTGTTTTGTTTTGTTTTGTTTTGTTTTGTTTTGTTTTGTTTTGTTTTGTTTTGTTTTGTTTTGTTTTGTTTTGTTTTGTTTTGTTTTGTTTTGTTTTGTTTTGTTTTGTTTTGTTTTGTTTTGTTTTGTTTTGTTTTGTTTTGTTTTGTTTTGTTTTGTTTTGTTTTGTTTTGTTTTGTTTTGTTTTGTTTTGTTTTGTTTTGTTTTGTTTTGTTTTGTTTTGTTTTGTTTTGTTTTGTTTTGTTTTGTTTTGTTTTGTTTTGTTTTGTTTTGTTTTGTTTTGTTTTGTTTTGTTTTTGTGTGTGTGTGTGATTTAAAGAAAAAAACCTACAAAACCAAAGGGTTCATGCAGCAGCTTGAATAAAAGCAGATGGGACCCTGGTGAATCTCTGATGTTGGTCTCCTCTTCACAGCAGGTGCAGCAGGTGGATTTGGTGTTCTTTCTCTTGCTGGTTTGGCTGCTCTGAGGTCTCTAAGGCCAGGGAGAGGGAAAGACCTTGCCTTAGCTAACAGAAACTGAGCTAGCTAAGCAGAAAAGAAAAAAGAATTGCAGTCTGCACAGTACCACAGGCGCCTGGGGAGTGATGCTTGGAAAATGGCCTCAGAAGAGCTCCAAGGCTCCACCTTCCCACCCCCCACCAGACCCAACTTCCAAGTACAGCAACCATTTTGGACATAAAAGGGACAATCAGGGAACAGGTTATTGTCATAAAATCACCTTAGACACTGGTTTACTTTCAAACCAGCACAGCACCAAAAAACGATGTTACTTGAGTGTAACTAAGAAATAACAGTATGGGTTTATTGCAAGTGTCACTCATATTTGGATATAACAGGAATAGGCATTTTAAACACACATTGGTGGCCTGTTCCAGACAATTTGGGATACTACTGGCTTAGCAGAAATTTCCCCCATAAATGGCAAGGAATATGCACCATTGGAACTGTAGTACTAGAAACAGATATCATTAATAAATCGGAATTCCCCAAGGGACTTTTATGACAAGTCACAAATGAAACTTAAATCCCTTAGTTGAGAGGTCCAATGGTTTCCACCAGAGTTTATATAAAGGATTCTTACCATGGTTAGGAGTGCCTGAATTGGAAAAGGCTATAGTGAACACATCTGGAATTATTGAACAAATAGAAAATAAGATTATGCAATCAGTGCCTTCTAACGATAAGTCACCAGCCTTCCAAAGGTAGCTAAACAAAATTGAATGGCTTTGGATTTGCTTTTGTCTTCCAAAGGTAGTATGAGCACTGTCATCAACACCAGCTGCTGTGTATATGTAGATCAAAATTCAAACAGATTTGGAGGAAATGAGGAAAAACACCAAGACCTTTCATGAAATACAATAAAATCAAGTGGAAGATATATTTCATTGGATAACATAATGGATTCCAAATTTAAATGCTATTGTATAAAAACAAATTGGTGTAATTATCATAATGTCAACATTCTCGGTTGGCTTAAGGATTTCAGCCAAAATTTGCAAAGTTGAATGAAAACCATGTTGTATAAAGTAAAAAGTTCTCAAAAGGCTGGCTGGCTACTCCAACTTATTTGCCTACATGGTGCTTATCAGTATTGTTAGAGTACTAGATAACTTCAGTTTCATTAATGATTGTTGCATTTTTGATGTCTTATAAGTTTTGGGTTTTTTTACGGAGTGCTGTAAGTTTGTTGACAGCAGTTTTACTGAAAGTTATTCCCCACTGACCTTTTCCTCTTTCCCTGGGTATAATTTCTGGGGATCTCCCTGAGACGTGGTTGTTGGGAGGAATAAGCATGGTAATCTGGGATATGTATACTTACTTGGGTTGTAGTGATACCTGGACCTGTAAGCTTATGTCTCCAAAAGGCAAGGCAGCCTAAATTGAACTCAGTAACCTATTTTCAAGCCCAGCTTACAAGTCCAACAAGTATCAAAAATAGTTTTGTAAAATTGTCTAATATTCAAGAATGCTGAACCTCATCAAATAAGACTGTTGTCTGTAGTATCTTAGGTTACAGTGTAAGATGTAATCAAAAGTGTGTGCTCTATCACCATCTTCATAAGCTGTTAAAAACACATGGGGCAGTATTCTTTATCTCTTCCATGACTCATCCTTGATAACTTCAGGGACAGATCTTGTGTTAATGGGCCAGCTGTTAAAACCAGGTGGGGCAGTTTTCTTTATTTCTTCCACCACCCATCCTCCCTCCAGGGAGATATCTTCTGCTAATGGGTCATTAAGCTTCACTTCGTGACTGATAAAATCACATCATCCCATTGTGAGATGCTCCACCCAGTGGGAGAAGCCAAGCATTCCTACCTGGATATAATCTGAGTTTTGGAACACCATGGGCAGCCTTACCTACTGGACTCCCACTGGACCTTCAGAGGAAGACCAGACCCTTCTACAGGATCACTGCTTCAACAGAACCACATCTATCACTTCAAGAGGACTGCAGACACCATTTAATTGGGCTGCTGCCACCACCCTGACCCACAAGCTGTGAGGCTGTATCCTAACTGTTAGTTTAATCCAGTGTTTTCTCATTTATTTCAATCAACAGCACGTGATGGCAGAGGGGAGCAGTGTCTGCAGCTTTGTGTTCAAGAAGCGGGTCCAAGCCGCATGCAGCGGCCGGAGGAAACGCCCCAGCAGTGACCAGGAGCAGGAGAGCAGTGGGGAGGAGGGCAGCACCATGGTGTGGAAGAAGCCACAGAGGGACACCCCCAACCCCATGATCCAAAAGACCAGGCACTGCATGAGAGAGAGGCTGGAGTATGTGCTGAGCAGCAGTGAGGATGAGGATCCTGCCAAGGAGACCGGGGTCACCTACAAATCAACCAGGTCAGCAAAACCTGTTGGCCCTGCAGACATGGGAGCCACAGCAGGGTATGAATTGGACACGGAGAAGGAGAGGGATGCCCAGGAGATCTTTGAGCACAGCCAGAAAATCCAGGAGGAGCTGAGAGGAAAGGAAGACAATAAAATTTACCGTGGCATTAACAACTACCAGAAGTATATAAAGCCCAAGGACACATCAAAGGGAAATGCCTCATCAGGAATGGTCAGGAAAGGCCCCATCCATGCTCCAGAGCACCTGCGGGCCACGGTGTGCTGGGACTACCAGCCCAACATCTGCAAGGACTACAAAGAGACCGGGTTCTGTGGGTTTGGGGACAGCTGCAAATTCCTGCACGACCGCTCGGAATACAAGCACGGCTGGCAGATCAAACAGGAACTGGATCAGGGCTGCTTCAGCACCAGTGACAATGAAACCTACGGGGTGAGCAGTGATGAGGAGGACATGCCTTCCAAATGCTTCATCTGCAGAGGTTCCTTCAAGAGCCCTGTGGTCACCAAGTGTCAGCACTACTTCTGTGAGAGCTGTGCCCTCCAGCACCATCGCAAATCCCAGCGCTGCTACGTCTGTGACAAGCAAACCAGTGGGATCTTCAACCCTGCAAAAGAGCTCATGGCAAAGTTGGAAAAACACAAAGGGGAGGAAAAAGAGAAGCAACAGTCAAACCATGAAGAGGATCCACAGTGTCTGAACACATTTTGTACATAACCGAATAAAGCTTTTGTAGGAGGAAAAGAAAAAAGAAAAAGGAAGAGCGTGGGGTGGGTTTATACCCCCCACAAAAGTCTTGGGTGTTCTCATGTTTTTCAGTTGCATTCAACATGACCTAGCAAGCTGACAGTTTGTCAGATGCAGACTGTTGTCAACAATGGTAAGACAATCTACCCATCACCCTACTTGAACCCCAAGACTCAAGCATTTGAGAAACATCAATAGCAGAAAGATGTGTGATTCTAATTGAGATGGTTTTGAGTTGAGTAGTTTCTTGTTTGCAGGGTTGAGTTGTAATTTGTAGATACATTTGGGATATGAGGACTTAAGGATTTTATCTATTTTAGGACATGGATCACAAACACAAACTAAGACAAACTGTTCCTTCTGTTCGTTGATTTTTCTAACTGTTCTAAAGTTGAATTGTTTCTTGTTTGTAGTGTTAATAAGTAATGAGCCTGCAGCATGCTAGCCTGAAAGATTGTATTGGTGGTGATCACACTTGACAGCTCCTGTACGTGAATGTTACAATTCTGGTGATACTTGGGAGACATCATTGGCTGGTGGAGGCTAGGCTTGTCAAGTTAGGTGGAAAGATTTTTTCAAACTGGGTTTATTATCTGTGTCATCATGCTGTCTTTGTCATCCTTTCTGCGAAGGGCCCTGCAGAGGATGACAAAGAGCACTTTGCCCTTTTTAAGCAGAGAAAGGGGAACTGTCACAGCCAGAGCTGGTCTGTGGGCTATACAGATAAATTTGCCATAACAGGCCTTAACTCGACCAGCCTAGATGTTAGGGAGCAGAAGTAAATAAGTCCCTGGAATAAGACAATGATAGGTTGGATTTGAACTCAAACAGGGACCCCAACTAATCTCATTCAAGCCTAAATGCAGACAGGTAATTGAGCTGGACAGTGTTAAGACCTTGACCAATCAGATGTGTAAGCACAGGAATTTTGAAACCCCTATAAAAGAGAGCAACCCTCAATAAATCTCGGCTGTTACATGATCTCGGTGTGTCCAGTCATGTGCTTGTCTCCAAAACTACAACTGTTATTCAACATTCCTATTAAATTGCAGTTCTGATTTGGAATCTCCCACTGCTTTGCTTTCAGACTAACACAAGACTTTGCCATCCTCCAGAGTCTGCAGTCACTGAGGAGCCCTGTTTCACAGTGAGAACCTGGAGAACCCTTCCCGGGAATTGGGAAAATCCTACACAGAGCATCCACCCATAGGTGAGGTCTCCAGTTCACCCAAAAAAGGGGCCTGATGAATTTCTGCATGAGGCCAGGTGTGTTATTAGCCCACACGAAGGTTCATCACACTCTGAGAGTTGCCAGTAACCTCCCTCACGATTGGAGGTGTTTTGAAAAAGCAAAAAGGTTTTAATCAAAGCAAAAATAGCAAACTATACTATGGCTTGTTATGGAACAGGCAGAACTGGCAGGTCTGACTTCTGAAGCCAGTTCTGCAGCTCTTGCCTTGTGGGGTTCAGTCCCCTGTGTGCTGTTTTGTGGAAGCATTGAGTTGAAGTCTCCACTGTGGGTAAAAGAGAAATTTAGAAAGGAATTGCAGGTTTGAGTGCTGCAAGGTATGTACTGTGAGTTTGTTTCTTAGGAGCATGTGTGCCTGCATGTGTATAGGAATAGGTTGTATGTATTTAGTCTCAGGAATGCCTGTTACATAAAAGATCTTTTTTGAAAGAGTGTTTTTCTTTTGTTGCAATGCAAGATGTAACCAGCAGTATGTACTCTATAACCATCTGTTAAAAGCAGGTGGGGCAGTTTTCTTTATCTCTTCCATGATCCATTCCCCACTCAGGGAGATATTTTCTGTTAATGGGCCATCACTGCATGACTGATAAAATTACATCATCCCATTGTGAGTTGCTCCCCCCAGGGGGAGGAGCCAAGCATTCCTCTCTGGATAAAACCAGGGGTTCAGAACACAAGGTTAGCCTGTTTTCCACTGGATTCCCAGAGGAAGATTGGATCCATCTACGCCACCACTGGACCTTCAGAGGAAAACAACATCCTACAGGATCCCTGCTTCAACTGAACCGGACTGTGAAGCAAGGAACGGTGAAGGTGGCAGGCTGAAGCTGATCTCTCTCAGCTGACTAGCCCTGCCATGTCTCCACTGCCAATTGGATCTGGGTCACTCAGTCTGGCCCAGGGCAGCCACTCGGAGCGGCAAAGAGACCAGGACCGCACCCGGAAAAAGGAACAGGACCAAGAAAGGGAGCGGGATCGCAGGCGCTCGCAGTCCCGGAGCCGTGGGCGGCAGCACCGCTGCCAGAGCAGGAGCCGGAGAAGGGGCCAACACCGGAAGCCAAGCTCGGGCTCCGACTCCAGTGATGAGAGACAGAAACAGAGAAAGAAGAAAAGGAGCAGCAGCCAGGACCGGCACCATAAGGACTGGAGGAAACATCGCTCACGGTTCCGGGGCCACTCCTCCAGCTGCAGCCCGGAGCATGGGCAGGACAGGGCAGCATGGAGCCAGAAGTGGCACTGCAGGAGGGATGGATCCAAGCCCTCCCTGTCCTCTGTCAGATCCCCCTCCCCACTGCGGCCCCAGGGCCAGGAGGAGCTGGGGCAGCAGCTGAGCCTGCAGGAGCGGCTGAGGCTGAAGGAGGAGAAGAAGAAACAGGCAGCTCTGAGGAAGGCTCTGGAGATGCCCGAGGAGAAGCGAGCTCGGAGGTTGGCCAAGAAGGAGGCCAAGGAGAGAAAGAAGCGGGAGAAGATGGGCTGGGGTGAGGAGTACATGGGCTACACCAACACCGACAATCCCTTCGGTGATAACAACCTGCTGGGCACATTCATCTGGAGCAAGGCACTGGAAAAGAAGGGGATCAGCCATCTGGAAGAGAAAGACCTGAAAGAGAGGAACAAGCGAATCCAGCAGGACAATCGGCTGGAGCTGCAGAAGGTGAAGCAGCTGCGCCTGGAGCGGGAGCGGGAAAAAGCCATGCGGGAGCAGGAGCTGGAGATGCTGCAGCGGGAGAAAGAGGCAGAGCACTTCAAAACCTGGCAAGAACAGGAGGACAACTTCCACCTGCAGCAGGCCAAGCTGCGGTCTAAGATCCGAATTCGGGATGGGAGGGCAAAACCTATTGATCTTCTGGCCAAGTACATCAACGCAGAGGATGATGACCTGGCTGTGGAGATGCATGAGCCCTACACCTTCCTAAACAGCTTGACCATCTCCGACATGGAGGACCTGGTGGAGGACATCCAGGTGTACATGGAGTTGGAGCAAGGGAAGAATGTGGACTTCTGGAGGGACATGACCATCATCACAGAGGACGAGATAGCCAAGCTGCACAAACTAGAGGCCTCCAGGAAAGGAGGACCAGGGGAGCGACGGGATGGTGTCAATTCCTCAGTCAGCTCAGATGTGCAGTCCGTGTTCAAGGGGAAAACATACAACCAGCTGCAAGCTCTGTTCCAGGGCATTGAGAGCAAGATCCAGACAGGTGGGCCCAACCTGGACATCGGATACTGGGAGAGCCTCCTGCAGCAGCTGAAGGCTTATATGGCTTGGGCCAGGTTGCGGGAGTGGCACCAGGATGTACTGCATCAGAAGCTGCACAAGCTGAAGCAGGAGCAGGGTGTGGAGAGTGAACCACTCTCCCCCATCATCAAGCAGGAGCTGGCTTCCCCCGGTGACAGTCCTCTCCTGTCCCTTACATGCAGGCTGAATCCCAAGGAGAGCCTTGAGGCACAGCCAGGGCCATCCTCAGAGGAAGAGAAGGACATGGAAGCCAAGGGAGAGGCCATGCTGGTGGAGGAGGATCTGATCCAGCAGAGCCTGGATGACTATGACGCGGGCAAGTACAGCCCCCAGCTGCTGGGCCCCAGTGATCTGCCCTTCAATGCCCATGTGCTGGAGGCTGAGGAAGACACCCACCGGCTGCTGCTCCTTCGCCAGCAGCTCCAGGTGACAAGTGATGCTTCCGAGAGCACCGATGACATCTTCTTCCATAAGGCCAAGGAGGGCATGGGTGCGGATGAGGCGCAGTTCAGCGTGGAGATGCCGCTCACGGGCAAGGCCTATCTGTGGGCTGACAAGTACCGGCCACGCAAGCCCCGCTTCTTCAACCGTGTGCACACAGGCTTTGAGTGGAACAAGTACAACCAGACCCACTACGACTTTGACAACCTGCCCCCCAAGATTGTGCAGGGCTATAAGTTCAACATCTTCTACCCCGACCTCATTGACAAGCGCTCGATGCCTGAGTACTTCCTGGAGGCCTGCCAGGATAACAAGGACTTTGCCATCCTGCGCTTCCATGCCGGACCACCCTATGAGGACATCGCCTTCAAGATCGTCAACAGGGAGTGGGAGTATTCCCATCGCCACGGCTTCCGCTGCCAGGTTGCCAATGGCATCTTCCAGCTCTGGTTCCACTTCAAGCGTTATCGTTACCGCCGGTGAGGGGCTGTTCATCCCTCAGGCATCTGTCAGGAGTGGGCGGGGGGGTCTCATCCCACAACACAGACACTGTTCCATGGATGTCCCCAAGGCCTGGCTCAGCACTGGGCATGTCCCTGAGGCTTTTATCTATCCTTGAATTTATCATAAGGACCCTGAGACTTAGGTATAAATAAAATAAGAGCTGTTTTAGCCATGAGATCCTGAAAATAAACAAACAAAAAATCCAACAAAACAAAACAAGAGAAAAAAAACCCCAAAAATTCCACAAAAACAGTTTCAAAGGATGCCCTTGCAAGTAAAACTAGATACTTTGGAGAAACAGAACTGTGAAAGGTGCATTGTAGTAGGACCCACAAGGGGTAATTTTAGATTATTGGCTTTAAGGTGTCAAAGGCATTATGTAGCAAAAGCTGATAGGCCAAAAGATGTTTAAAATGTGTTGTAATTAAGAAAGTTTGGCTTCTGACTGTGATGGTGTGAATTATAACATCTGTACCATCTCACCCTTCACATGAGACTGAAAATGGAATAAAAGTTTTTTAAACCCCTCTCCGTTGTCCTGTCTCTGGGTCAGAAAAGGGTATAATCCAACAACATTGAATTCTAGGAATTGTGTAATTTATGTAATTTGAACAAGAATTTCCTTGGGTTTTATCTATAGAAGTATGTGAAAAGCATAGTAAAGGACTGTGTGTGATGGAATGATTTTCACTGCAGAACCCAGATATCTGTGGATGAAATGATTTCTATGTTACATCCTGGCCAGAACAACATCCAGGCTGGAATAAAGTAATGACCTTTGTGATTATCTAACACTGAAAAAATGTTGTTGGAGATTTTATATTTTTCCCATGTTTTTGGTGACAATTCTGGGGACAACCCCAGATGGGACGACTGCTTTTGACACTCTGGGGATTCTGAGACTTTGAGGGGCTCCAAGCAGGCATGGAATGTACTAGTGTCCTGGTTTAGAAAAATTATCTGCCAGCAAAAGATGGAATTTCCCTTGGAAATCCCTGATAATGTAAACCCCCTCCCCCAGATTACTATAATTTTGTAATTAGGGGCTTTCAGCCTAAGGTTTGGGAATCAGAATAACAGTTCTTTACTAGGAATATTAAAATACAAATGTCATAGTACAGAAAGAGAAGCAAACAAAACAAACAAAAACCCTAGAAAACCCTGACAGAGTCAGGGATGTGACCTGACACCCTGTTGGTCAGGGTGTTAGAAGCAGTCCAGATAAATCCTACTGGAATAAGATGCAGTTCTGTGGAGTTTCCTGTAGAAAAGTCCAGTGGTGGCAAGATGGGTCCAGTCTTCTTCCAGAAATCCAGTGGAAAAACAGGACACCTGATGTTCCCACATCTTATTTTTATCCAGGTTGGAATGCTTGGGGCACCCATCACTAGGTGAAGCATCTCACACTGGGATGATGTATTGTGTCATGTCATTGATGGGCCTTAATGGCCCATTATCAGCAGATACCCCCTGGAGGGAGGATGGGTGGTGAAAGAGATAAGAAACTCTGCCCCACCCGGGTTTAACAGCTGGGCCATTATCAGAAAGCATCAGCCCCAAAACCTGGGTTTGGCCACGTCTTTGTTTTAGTCAAGTACTCATAAACACCCAGTACTTTGTCTCCTAGCAACTTTATGGGAAAAATTCTCTGAGTAAAAGGAACAAACCTAAATCCCAACAAAGATTTTATGTTTTCCCCATGGCTTTGATGACAATTCTGACACCCCGGATGGGACAACTACTTTTGACACTGAGGATTCTGGGATTGTGAGGGGCTCCAAGTAGGCATGGAATGTACTAACTGAGGAGACTTTGCATTCCTAAGTCCAATGAGTTCAAAGCAAGATCCCTGTGTTTTATTAAGCATTACTTGGGGGTAAATATAATAGTGATGCCATCTCAGCCCTAAAATCACAAGCCAAACAAAATTAAAATGATAAAAAGTAGTTACAGTTTACTGGTGCTCCTCCAGTTGCACTTCTGGCAAAATGCAGACGTGATATAGGGCTTGGACACTTTTGTAAATTTAGCAAATTAGCATAATGAATGAGATTCCCCAATTACTTTGGCCCCCTACTCAAGCTTCCACCTTGCTTCCAGCTCCATGCTGTTTATATCTAAATACATGGGAAAGTGGAATGGCCTTGGATCACTGAAGAAGCAAGATTAGAATAGGATTCCAGGAATGTGTTTGTCTAAAAAGTACTAGAATTAGCTGAAGAAACTATATAACTGTACAACAATAGTCTACAGAGCTATGAATATATGAAAAATATATAAAAAGCAAAACTTTTCTGGCATCAGTGGTAAAATTTGATAATGAAAATAAATTACTAGTGATGGTATAATTTCCCTCTATTAAATACATGCATCTGGTTATATGAAAAATAAAATGGTGTCAAAGCAAAAAAAAAAAAAAGTTTTCTAAATAGAGCTGCTTAAATGTTGGGTCCTGCACAATTTTCCTCTGCCTCCCCTCAGATTTTGGATCCTTGTTCAAGCGGGAAACTGGAAAGGAATTTTGATTTGGTTTGTTTTGTGGGCATTGTTATGTTGGCTTTTTTTTTTTTTTTTTTTTTTTTTTTTTTTTTTTTTTTTTTTTTTTTTTTNTTTTTTTTTTTGGCTTGTGTCTGCTTTCCAAATTGGGAAATTACATCATCATTTGCATTTTTATTCTTGTTTTAACCCATTCTCAGGCTCACCTTCAAGATAAGGACTTGAGACCCCACATGTATTTCAAACTATTTTTTTCCCTTCACCAGACTTGATTTAACTTTTTATTTTCTCTGATTGAAAGAGGAAAAACAGGACAGGTGTCATTTTATCAAACTCTCCTGAACTACACATACTTAGGCAGATAAGGGCCCAGAAAGGACCACGTAGGTCTGATTATACTCAGGATTAAAGCCTCAAGGAGGGAAAAACATAGGAGGCAGAGTGCCAGGGGTGCTCATGCTGTGCCTTACCCTGTTTATAGCTGTCAGGTCTGATGCTGATATCCGTGTTTCTAGGAACTGAAATAATAAATTGTGTCAAGATTGCCCCCCTAGAGAGATCAGCATGACTCACACCTCTTTTCTGTGTCCTACTGCATGACAGGGTATTATCAGCATAACAGGATGTTTATCTCTGTCCAGGTACTGCTGCTCCCTTTTCCTCTTTCAACTGGGGGTCAATCTCTACAGCCAACCTCACCAGGGCTTCAGGGGCTTTAAAACATCCCTACAAACTCTGCAGGACTGCACTTGTTGTGAGTGATACAGAATGTTTCTGCTCTGGACCTCCACCAACAAGCCAGTGCTCAGGCTGCTCTTGCTCTGCTTCTCATCTTGTGTAGTTTAAATATATTTTCCTGTTCTTCCAGAGCTCCCAGGCACCTTCCTGCTCTCTTCCTGTCTGCTTGGTGGGCCTGCTGCTGTGCCTGCACTGTGTTCTCCATTCCTGCAAGCCTATTTCGGTGCACACCAGACCAATGAGGTTCTCCAGTGCCACACCTGAATGGACAGAGCCTCCCATCTGTACCACTCCCACCCACTCTGCAGATTTGGGTTGATGATTCCCACCAGCAGAAAGTGAACTGTGGCACAGGTGAATACCTGAATCACAGAATCACAGAATCATTCAGGTTGGAAAAGACCTCTGAGATCATTAAGTCCAACCTGTGACCAAACACCAGACCATGGCACCCAGTGCCATGTCCTGACTTTGCTTAAACACTTCTGGGGATGGGGACTCCATCACCAGCCTGGACAGCCCCTTCCAATATTTAATCACCCTTTCAGTAAAGCAATTCTTCCTAATGTCCGATCTGAACCTCCCCTGGTGCAGCTTGAGGCTGTTTCCTCTCATCCTGTCCCTTGTTCCATGGGAGCACCTGGCTGTACCCTCCTGTGAGGGAGTGGTGCAAAGTCAGAAGCTCTCCCCTGAGCCTCTTTTTCTCCAGGCTGAGCCCCTTTCCCAGCTCCCTCAGCTGCTCCCCACAGGACTTGTGCTCCAGCCCCTTCCCCAGCTCTGTTCCCTCCTCTGGACACACTCCAGCCCCTCAGTGTCTCTCTTGCAGTGAAGGCAGAACTGGACACAGGACTTGAGGTGTGGCCTCAACAGTGCCCAGTACAGGGGGACAATCCCTGCTCTGATCCTGCTGGCCACACCACTGCTGATCCCAGCTGGCTGCCATTGGCCTCCTTGCCCATACATTGGGTCACATTCAGCCACTGTCACCAGCATCCCCAGGCCCTTTCCAGCCATTCTGCTCCAGACTGGAGCACTGCAGGAAGCTGTTGGGGCCAAAGTGTAGGACCCAGCACTTGGCCTGGTTGAACCTCAAATCCCCCCTAATGACCACAGCAATCTAATTGTATCCTATCTTTGATAAGAAAGATCCCTTGCTAAGGCAACACCTCTGGCCATACAGGGAATTTTGTCTGTGTGTCCATTATCTGTAAGGACAGCCAGCACTGCTCTGGAAGGAAGCCTGCAGAAGGCTGTGTCCTCTGGGAACAGATTCCACCCACTGAGACCAACCCCAGCCAGTCAGTCTTGTGTTATCCTCAATTGGCATCCCTTTGCCATGCAGTCTAGGGGCTTTTCTTCCCTGCCTTCAAATCCAGGGCTGTTTTAGGTTACAATGTTAGATGTAACCAAAAGTAGGTATTGTACCACCATCTTCATAAGCTGTTAAAGCAGGTGGGGCAGTGTTCCTTATCTCCTTCATGACTCATCCCTGATAATTCTAGGGGCTATCTTCCACTAATGGGCCCATTAACATGTTACTCATCCCATTGTGAGATGCTCCACCCAGGGGGAAGAACCAACCATTTCTACCTGGATATAATCTGAGGCTTGGAACACCATGAGCAGCCTTATCCACTGCATTCTCAGAGGACAAGAGCTACATAACTACCACTGGACCTTCAGAGGAAGATTATTCCCTTCTACAGGATCACTCTTCAACAGAACCACCTCTATCACTTCAAGAGGACTGCAGCCACCATTTAATTGGGCTGCTACCACCACCCTGACCTGGGTGACAGTTCTGACTTCGGATCTCCCTTTGGTTTGTTTTCAAACTAGAATATATTTTGGCACCCAGTCTAGAGCAGCAATGTGGCCCAGCAGGAAAAAAGCTAAAATGGCCCCAGGTGTGGTAGCAAATGCCCCTCCTGCCAGATTGCCAAATGATGTGAGCCTGGAGGAACCAAAGAAGATGTCTAGGGAAGACTGGAGGAAAAAGAAAGAATTAGAGGAACAGAGAAAACTAGGAAATGTACCTGCTGAAGTGGATGAAGAAGGAAAAGATATCAACCCTCATATTCCTCAGTACATCTCCTCAGTCCCATGGTACATAGATCCTTCTAAAAGACCCACACTAAAGCATCAAAGACTTCAACCAGAGAAGCAGAAACAGTGTAAATCTTCTCAAGACTGGTACAAACGAGGACTTCAGGAGCACAGTGTGGCCACCAGGTACCACAAAGGAGCCTGTGAGAACTGTGGGGCACTGACACACAAAAAGAAAAACTGCATGGAGAGACCCAGGAAAGTTGGAGCGAAATACACAGAGATGAACATTGCCCCAGATGAACATGTGCAGCCTTGGCTGACATTTGATTATGATGGGAAGCGAGACCGGTGGAATGGCTATAACCCAGAGGAGCACATGAAAATTGTCGAAGAATATTCGAAGGTTGATTTGGCCAAATGTACACCGAAAACTCAAAAGCTTCAGGAGGAGCTGGTATCAGGGAAGCTGGAGCAAATTAACTCCACAAGACACCAGTGGGGAGAAGAGGAATTGAATTCACAGACAGGAAGAGATCATAACAGTGAAGATGAAGATAAATATGTAGGTGAAATTGATATGTCTGGGCAGAACTTTGACTCTAAAAGACGTATCACAGTCCGAAATTTACGCATTCGGGAAGATACTGCAAAATACTTGCGGAATCTAGATCCAAACTCTGCTTATTATGATCCCAAAACAAGAGCAATGAGGGAGAACCCTTATGCCAACGTAGACAAGAATCCACATGAAGTTAGTTATGCAGGTGACAACTTCATTCGCTACACAGGTGATACCATTTCAATGGCACAGACTCAGTTGTTTGCCTGGGAGGCTTGTGACAGAGGCCTCAAAGTTCACCTTCAAGCAGACCCTACAAAATTGGAGCTCCTTTATAAATCCTTCAAAGCAAAAAAAAAAAAAAAAAAAAAT
>WEIU01003610.1:17582-30056 GCA_013389925.1 Aegithalos caudatus | reverse complement strand
TCATTGTCTTCTTTGACCTTGGCAGATTCCCTTTCCTTTTTCAAAGCAGATTTCTTTTACCTCTGCACTAAAGTGCCTTCTCAGCTGCTGCCAAATGCACGATGTACTTTGGTTTTGTTTTCTTGGGTTCTGCTCAGGTAAGTCCGGCTCCTCAGTAAGATAAGCACTGTGATATGCACTTGAGTTCTGTTTCCTCACTGTGGTTGATGTTTTTCCAGCTACAAATCCTGTCTCCCAGATGTGCTGTGTCCAAATTTCAAGCTTTCCACTATGTGTTCTTTTCTTCTCTTATTTTTTCTTAATTTTTCCCTTGTGGCCCGAACTCACACATGTTGAAGTCCTTTTCTCTAACCTGATTTACCAAAAGGTCTGTGAGCCTGAAATGGATTCGACTGTAGTGCAAGTTTGTCTCAACAGACCAAGAACAGGTTTATGCATGGTTGGGTTCCTAGTTTGAAAAATGTATAAAAGATGATTGCTCTGGTTTAGTTTCCAAGAGAAATCCAGTGCCCTATATTATCTATTACCTTCACGTACTGGCCATTTCTATAATTCTTAAACCAGTTAAATATACAAGATTAAATATTTCCTGAGTTAACAGAAGGGTAATATGGAATTTTCAATTTAGTAAGTACATTAAGGAGGCCATTTTTATTGTTATTACTCCTAGGTAACTGAATATACTGGGTTTTAGGGAAATAATGGTTCACAGTAACATATAGTTAGGACCACTTCATTGTAGTAATGTCACCAAGGTCTCCTCAGGTCAAAGCAGCCCTTGCATCTTAAAAATCTCTGTTGTCAAAACACTTCAAAAATAAAAAGACAATCCTAAGTATGAATTTTGGTTATTTTGCCACACATCTCTGTCTTTCAGAGAAAAGTGTTTGAATATCTGCAGCCATCGAAAGAGAGAAAAAATAATGGGAGAAATTAGTAAGTACCCGAAAGTCCACTCCACTGGACTAATAGCTGAATCCTGAGTAGTAATATAAACAATTATCTAAAAAGTCCACGGTTGCATTGTTGCCACTGTTATACTATAGCTACAGTGCAAAGAATAAGAGTACTGCAGTAAAAATTCAAGTGGATTATAGTAGATAACTGCATCATTTTGCAAGCACCATGTTTACAAAATGTTATAATACTTTCTACCCTTCACACTTTGCACATGCATTGCTTTAGGTAATAGATACTGGCAGAAAAACATAGTGAAGGGAAACATTGTACATGAGGAACACACATGATTGCATAGAAAATTTTTGCTAAGATGGAAGCAGGAGAGAATATTTTTTTTCACCTTAGTACCTTAGATTTCCTTCCTCTTTAAAAAAAACACAAAAGAATAGATTTTAAAAGTTAGTTTGTTTCTCCCAGAGGGAAAAATAAACTTTTGCTTACAAAGATTATGTTTATAAGAAAGGCTGTTTGCTAATTAAATTTTGTTCTTCAGGCAGGATTCTGGACTTTCTCTCTTTATCTGGTATGGAGTAAGAGTATCCAATACCCCTTGGCATCTCTAAGCTCAAAAAATTCATGTTCTTCTCTAGGATAGCATAGTTAATCTTCTCAATTTTAGGTCTTCTGTAATTGAATACAGATATCACCCAATTCACTTCTATCTAGTTGTGAATAGTGAATAGATAGTGAATTGTTCTCTAGTCTGTTCTTCTTCCATAAAAATGGCTTGAAATAAGGTTGTGATTTATCTACAGTAGATACCTATAGGCATCTTCCAAGTACTTGCCTTCACATAAAAGATGTCTTTATATCAATCATGATGGCATTACCATTATGAAGTAGCCCCCGTCAGTTTAGCACACTGAAGGGGCTACCTGCACGACCTGACATTTGCTGATATACTGCCTTCAGGGTAAGGATGCCTGTCAAGATAGTAAGCAATACATATACTGTCTCAAAATCAGAATGAATAGGGAAGAAGTACTTGACTTACCCACAGGCTTCTGTACATTGCCTTGTTTGGGAAATCTTTCTTTGTCAGCAGCATAGTGTCCCTAAGCAACTTGTCACAGGGAAGGAAAGAAAAAAAAAAGGGAAACAGATACATATGATCCATCTAGCACAGAATGCTTTTAATGAAAGTATTGTGCCTCTAAATGGGTGCTATCCATTATCTAGTCTTTAAAAAGGATGAAATATCATGTTGCTCTCACCCAATATGTGCCAAACAAAGGCACAATAAAAATGGCATTGAAATATATGAGCTATTTGACAATAATATTAGTTACATCTTATAACCTGACCCTTCTGCTGGCAGGGACATTCACTAGGGTGTTCTAAGAGGGCAAGTATGTTCACTAGTATGAAAATTCATTATAACAGCCATGCAATAAAGAAACATCATTCTTTCCTGACTGACAATTTTTCTTCTCCACACATTATCTTCAGTGTTCATGTCTGCTCCCAATTGTTAAAAAATATCCCAGAAAGTTTCTACAGTGCTGAAGGAATTGCTGGGATAAACACAAATTGGTAAGCAACCCACCATGGTTACTGCTGGTCTTATGACCATGGGTCAGTACTTATAGAGAGTGCTTATAAGTATCCCTAATCAAGATGAAATTTAAAAGCTTTGTCACTCATGGTCATAGTTTTACGAGACAATGAATTTAAGAACTACACTTCAGGAAAAGAACTACCATGGAAAGGGACCTGGGGAACCTGGTCAGTGGAAAGTCGAATAAAAGTCAGCAATGTGCCTCGACAGCCAGTCAAGGGAGGGGATTATCCCTCTCTGCTCTATGCTGGAGTGGCCTCACCTTGAATATTGTGTGCAGTTTTGGGTACAACTATAAATCTGTTAGAGAGCATCCAAAGGAGGGCAGTGAAGATGGTGAAGGGCCTTGAAGGGAGGCCATATGAGAGCAGCTGAGATCACTTGGTCTTTTCAGCCTGGAGGAGACTGAGGGGAGACCTCATTTCAGTCTACAAGTTCATCATGAGGGGAAGAGGAGGGGCAAACAGTGGTGACCAGTGACAGGATGCAAGGAAATGGCATGAAGTTGTGTCAGAGGAGGTTTAGGTTGGACATTAGAAAAAAGCCCTTCATCTGAGGGTGGTTGGATGCTGAAATTGGCTCCCCAAAGAAGTGGTGCCAGCACCAAGTCTGACAGAGTTCTGGAAGTGTTTGCATAATACCCTCAGGCACATGGTGGGATTCTTGGGGATGGTGCTGTGCAGGGTCAGCAGTTGGACTCCTTGTGGGACCCTTCCAACTTAGATAGGTCTGTGATTTTGTGATTCTGTGAATACAAACTAGTGTGATACAAATTTTAAAAAATTGAATAGGGAAGTGATTGCTCCCCAGGACTCAACACTGGTGAGACCTTACCTAAAGTACTGTGTCCAGTTCTGGGCCCCTCAAGTCAGGAAAAATATTGAGGTGATGGAATAAATCCAGAGAAGGACAACAGAGCTGGTGAAGGGTCTAGAAAATCATATGAGGAGTGGCTGTGGAAGCTGGGGTTGTTTAACCTAGAATAAAGGAGGCTGAGGGGGACCCTATCACTCTCTACAACTTCCTGAAAAGAGATTGTAGCCAGATGGGGATTGGTCTTTTCTCTTAGGCAACTAGTGACAGGACAAGAGGAAAGGGCCTCAAGCAGTGCCAGGGGAGGTTCAGGTTGGATATCAGGAAGAATTCCTTCACTGAAGGGGTTGTCAGACTTCAGAATGAGCTTCCCAGAGAGGCAGGAGAGTCATCATCTCTGGAAGAGTTCAAGGAGCAACTGGAACTGACAATTAGTGCTACATTTTTTTGACATGCTGGTGATCAAAGGTTGGACTTGATGACCTTGAAGATCTTTTCCAACTTTAATGATTCTTGATTTTAAACCTCTTTCTATTGCTGAGATAACTGCAATTTGTTATTTGCCTGTATTACTTCTAGATAACATTTCCTAAATTAATCTAATAGATTTGTTGCTTCAAATAATCCAGGCAATTTAGCCAAGACGTGGTGATCCATAAGAGAGGAAAAAGAGTAGTATAGCATTGTCCAGCTCTGCTTGCTTCTTTAATAGGATGTTAATATGTCTTCTGCAAACTCTCACACCGGGCGCTGGAAGTGCACATTGTGTTTGTGTATGTGTACATGTGAATTTGTAAACAAAATGGGAAAACTGAAGCATGGGGGGCATATTCTGCTATATGAAATATAGCAGGAAAGATATCCTCAGTGGTCAGGGATAGCGATTGAAGATAATGTTCCAGACTGTGTTTCTGTCATCAGAATCACTATGGTCAGGACAAAGGTTTTCCACAATGTACAAAAAAATTGAATGGCCCAGGGATTAGATTCTTTTCACCTGATTCTCCAAACGGATCTTAAAAAGTCCTAGACTTTATGACTCCAGTTTAGTTGATAAGGGACTCTAATTAATTAATCACATTTTTCTATTTAACTTTGTTTTGGCCTATTAGCCATGTAAGTCAGTGGTTGCTTTTTAAGGAATAAAGTAGAAGAAGGATTAGATTAGCTTTTGCCCAAGAATCAAAAAACAGTCCTGGTTTCATTAAATATGGATAAAGAGAAGATGGTTCCACTAAGTCCTTTTATTTCAAAGAGATGATTTTTGGAGTATAAAGAAAATCGCTAATGAACTTGTTTGAAAGTAAATATGAATGTGAATAGACGTGGGAATTTTAACATTTTTATTACAAAGAAATAAGAAAACTGTAAGTAAAAGCACAGTCTGAGGAAGAAATTAAATGATAGCAACAATAACTATATTTAACAGACAAGAAAGGAAACAGGTAGTACCAAATGAAAAATGAAAGTTCCTAAGTGTATGAAATTTCTGGGGAAGGAAAAGACAATTTTGGGAAAAAAAAAAAAAAAAAAGAAGCATTAGAACTCTGAAAAGGAGTTTATGCATATGAAAATAAAATCTAAAAACAACTCTTAAAAAACAGATATCAAAATTATTTTCTATTTATTGTTTTTATTTATGTCACATTGCTGTTACCTTTTCTGAACTATACAGATAAGACATTAAGCACTGTTAAGGGCATGCTGTTTCCTATAGCAGACTTTCACAACTTAAACCTGTGTTAGAGTATACTAATGTATTTGAATGCTAAACTCTCAAGAGTCAATTTTTAATAGAATAAAGATGGCAATGAAATTGTTGAAGGATACAGAAATTGCAGACAAGGTATGCCAAGAAAAATGAGAGGGCAAAGGATGAGAAGATAAGGGTATATATTTTCACTTCTGTTCCTGACCATAGCAACACCTGCAAAGGCTGGTGCTTTGTATCAAACAAGCCAACCCAGCCACATCATCGCAATATTAAGGGTCGAATTGCTTTTCTTCAATATTGTACCAGTATTCAGAGGAATACAAATAAAGGGAAAACTATATTAACCTGACATTAGTTCTAAGTAGCATATTGCTATCAATTCAAAGTACTGTTTCTCTGTCAGCTGACAATCAACTACTAACAAGAAAATAAGTCTTGCCAAAAAAAGATTAATTTTCTTTTTAGAAGATATTAAGAGGCCTTTAGTTGTGCAGTGGATAATTTCAATATAAGTCATGGTATTCTGTGACAGTACATTTTCTAGGTAGCAAATATCTGTATAAACCTGAATACCGTTATCTGTAATTACCAGCTGGATGTGCAGGTGAGCATAACATTATGTAAATAGAATTCAAATATAAAATTTAAAGAAGTCACTACATTAACAGCTTGATTAATGAAAATCATAATGTCAGAGATCTACCAGGACACAAAAGTCACCGGTGACTTCAAGCCAGGCAGTGTTTTGCAGTTGTCCCAGAGGTTCATTGCTAGCACTACTTACATATGTCTATAAACAATTAATTTAACATATTTAAAACAGCACATTAAAATAAACTTCCAGTAAACTACAAAGGAGGCTGATAAAAGTGTGCAATGTTAGACTCAAAAATTCATAGCATCTCTGTAGAATGGAAGATGGCCTACTAAGGTAGGTAGACACCAAAGAGTGGTTTTCAGTATGCAGATATTTCCCCTGCATATTGAAAATCCATCTAGAGAGCATATTTCTCTTCATAGTGGCTCCAGGGCACCTTCCATAGGAGATGTAGGGCTGGTCATAATTTCAAGTAACAACACTAGGAAAGAAGTGGTCTTCAAATTTTAGATCATGAAAGATCTAAGTGAAGCAGTTAAGCTGAAGAGTGTCTCCAGTGTAGTGCAAGCTTCTCAGTTTTGTGGAAATTTATTGCTGTTTCTAGCAGTTGCTTGTAACAATTCTATGAGAATCACTATATGCTACTACAAATTGTAACACCATCAAGATCAGGAATGATTTTTTTTCCCTCTGCCTTTGTCTAATTACTTCAGATTTGATGGGCATCAGTGCACATCATGAATACTGCTAGATATGCATGATAAAGTTATCTCATACACTAGTCAAAAATACAGGATCCACTGAGAAATACTGAGTCTTTTGAGGAACGCTGAAAAATGACCAAATAAAGTGACTTGAGTTCAAGCACTATACGACTTCCTCAAATGTAAATTAAAAATAATATCAAACTCTCTTTTATACTATTTTAAATCTTTATAGTTTTGTCTTTTACCTATCTAACCATTCAATGACAGAAAACACTGACATATTATGTGACATTTTTAAACTAAAGTCTCCTAGCCACCATAAAATATGAGCTTAAAAATCACCATACCTGTAGCCTGGAGTCTAAGCAATTGATCTAAAAACTATTATCTTCCAGCAGCAGTGGAATTACAGCTGCTCTGGGGTAAGGATAGCATCTAATTCTCCAGTATTAATCCACACATGCCTTACACTGCACAGATTACACAGGGCTGTCAGGACTGGAGCGAAACTACAGCAGGTCAGATTTATGCCATGCTAAGTTGTAAACAGAGTGTTTGAACTTTCATATATCTCTTTGAATGCCCACCTGTGCACTGGTTTTGCCTGCAAATAAGTCCCTTTGTGTAGGAAATAAATGTTTCAGGTGGTATATCCATGACTTAAATCAACAGTCCTACAATGTAAGTTGGAAAAGTTGCATTAACTTTTGTCAGATTGTTCAGAAATTCATCATCCTAAGCTGAAAAGACTTTAACTGCTGAACATAGCATGCTTCACACTTGAAGACTAGCAAAGGATCAGAAATTTCAGCCAGCCAGCCAGCAGTTCCCAAAAAACCGATTTTACTTTCGCAGTATATTCTCCCTTCTTATCTGTATTTCAGAACCTGATGGATGGTGTCTCTTCAAGTTCTGGACCAGGTGGGACAGTACCTGATTATAAACTGATCATTGTGATAATAATAACAATGCTTACAGATATATGCAGGTATATACGTATATGAAAATAAGCTATATACAAATTTGCCATCAAAATAAAAGTGATAAAAAACAGCTTTCTTTAAAAATTGCTGTGAGTTCTGGTCTTTATGATGAGAGATAATTAATAACCTTTCTAACCTACCTTTACATACTTTGTTACCATTAGAGCTATAACATGAAAATAATTAACACAGAAGGCACTAAACCCAAAAAATATGTAATGCATGTTGTTAGCCCTATTATTTACCAGGCAGCTTCTAGATTCATTTCATAACACAATTCCATACAGTCCACTTTAGTTATTATAAGAACAAGAGATATATGAATACAGGACTGTTCTTTTTACCTTCACACAGAACATTCTTCCCATAATTATTAAAAACTAAAACAACTTTGCAGAGTGACACTGATTCAAGTACAAATCCGTAGAACACAGTGTGTAGAATATTTCTAGAAATGGGAATAAATTTCTTAAAAAGCTCAAATGCATGCTGATGAAGAGAGACGGCATTCAAGATTTTATTTCCATGTGCAATCGTGCATGCAAATCACAGAATTATAAAGAGTGCAGCTGTCCAAGCCATGTGCTGTCAGATTTTCCAGGGGAATGCCATGGGAGTGGTATCAAAGGCTTTCCTGAAATCCAAGTATACTCATCTAGTAGGTGGTTCACCTGGTCATGAAAAGAGATCAGGTTTTAGAGGCAGGACCTGCCTTTCCTAAACCCACTGTCTGGGCCTAATCCCCTGCTTGTCCAGTATGTGCTGTGCGAACAGACTCAAGTTGATCTTCTCCACAACCTTCTGTCAGGACCATGGCCAAGCTGACAGGCCTGCAGTTCCCCAGGCCCTCCTTCCATCCCTTCTTGTGGATGGGCATTACATTAGTCAGCCTCAAGTCATCTGGGACCTCCCTGATTAACCAGGACTGATAATAAATAATGAAGAGCTGCTTAGTGAGCTCTTCTGACAGCCCCCACGGTACCCTTGAGGGAATCCCATCCAGCCCCATATGGCATACCTACATCCTTTTCAGAAACCAGAGGAGGTATGCAAAAAAATCAAAAATCTCAGAGAAGGGAGGGGAATTGGTGGTCAGTTATTTCAGTGAGAAAAGTGAGAGAATGAGAAAACTGTTATGAAATATATTTCTCAGTGGTAGTTTTATTCTTGCCTCACTCCATATGAAACAAGAGGTGTGTTCTTGAGGTCATATAAATGTGCTAGAAATTGTAATGTCCTAAAGTAAAAAAACAGGGGTCTTCATTTGATAATACATTTTCTGGAAAATATGATGTGTAATAGAATTTCTATGAGTTTCGCCTTCAGCAGCCATCCCAACACTCATTATCTTAATCAAGATCTGCAATTCTTAAATTCCTGTCTTCATGCATCAACTTCCTCCACAAAAACTTAAGAGAGAAAAGGATATATTCTGAGCTGCAGAATGCTGTAACATGAAACAAGTTTCCTCTGATATAACTGCAGAGCTTTTGGGTTGAACTTCTAATAATTTTGAAGTAATATAATGAACATCCAAGCTCCTTTATGCTTATAGCATGGTACAAATTCTGAGATCCTGCAGTCAGATTCAAGGTTCACATGTGAGGCAGAATTTCTTATAAGGTTAAAGGCCATAGTAAGAAGAAAGGCAGAAAACCACAATTCATTGGTAGAGAACATAATGAAAAATGTTCAAGATAGACAATATCAACTACTTGATAATTTGAAAAAGCCGCGTCTTCTTTAAAGAAAGAAAATTTAATTTCCCTGTAAGGTAATATTATTAAAATTAACAAAACATACACACACACACACACACACACCAAAAAAAAAAAAAAAAAAGCCAGCTGGTGTTTAAAAAGGACAAACAAACATCAGGTATATCCAGTCAAATTCATTATGGACAACTGAAACACCATGACCTTAAAACCCTTTGAAAGCAAAAGTGGAAAAGGGGGAAATGACAATTTGTTGCAAATTTTTCTGAAAGTGAATAAAATGAAACTTTAGACTGAGAGTACAGCAGTATTTTTCCATTAAAGGAAAACACTTCAGGACTCTCATTTTCAGATAATTTGCCAAGACCAGTATGCAAGAGTAACACTATTAGTGCTTGAGACTGATCTTAGTGAGTCTCACAGAGGGACTCGCACAGTCTTTATCACCTTACAAAGACAAGAGATAAGCACAGCTTCCTCAAATGCCTCATCTATTTCAACTTCACTTTTGTTGGGAAAACATTTTGACCTTTCCTTTGCACAATTCGTTCCAGAGTTTATACCTGTTACAGTCTGTACTTTTTGCAGCATTGCTGAGAGTTTTATTCTGCCATTACATATGCAATGTTTGCCTCTCACATTTTCTCAAATGAGAAATTTTTGTAAAATCTCTCTATTGCATTTAAACAACCCTGTGATTGCTTTTTCTTAACATTGGCTGAAGGATAACATCTATAGCATCAGAAATAACAAAGGTCAGATCCAGATAGCCAGAAGGGATTCCTGAATCTACATTGGTGATTTTATTCTCCTAGTCAGAATTTCAGCCTCACCAAAGATCATGTCCAAACAATTTTACTGTCCAAGTTTCCTGGAGCTGTATAATTTAATTTGTACAAGTTCAGTAGATAAACTTAAGGGTCACTCACTTACTTCCACTAATACAAAGGATTGAACTCCATACTAAGAGCTGGTTATGATATCCTTGGAGATGAGGAGGCAGGAGGCATCATTGTCCCATTTTTCAGACAAATCTTTGTATTAAGTAGTGACACCACTTGACCAGCTCAACCCATGTCACAGGTAGATATTTTCAGAATTTGATGAACAGTAGATATTCTCTATAAAATACAGCAATTACCATAAAAATAAATTATGTCAAGGTGGGAGCCAGTCATATTTCAGAGCAGATAATAGCAAGTTAGTGGTGTTGGTATTATCTATATTTAATATGAGTCTAGTACAAAATCTAATATATGGTTTTGAATGTTTCAGTCTCAACATAACAATGAATTTTCCCTTCACAATTTTAAGAAAAACTGAAACGGTGAAAAAAACCCAGCCAAACCAAACCTAAAACCTTATCCTGGTATGCTAGATCTTTGTACACTTACCTATACACTATTATTCATGATTGAGATTACTCACACCTTGACTCAAAAGAGGATAGCATGTTTGCAGAATTAACATATGGCACATAATCTGGCACATCTGGCCCGTACAAGTTAGATCCTTGCACTACATCTAAGAAAGGTGATATACAGCCAGCTCAGACATACAAAACAATATATGTGCATTAAAGTAATGCTACATCCAATCTGATGAGTACTGCTTCCAGCAGCTATTTGGCACAGTAATATCATTACAGGACACTTTACAAAGGAGAACATTTCTGCTGCATACTCCGTTACACACTGTAGAAAAACTGAAAAAGTGTCTCAGTCCTATAATACTGAACACATTTCTGTAACAATATAGATGTGCTCAAAACCTTTACATGAAACAAGAGGTACAGTGGGATAGAACATTGAACACATTTGCCCTAACATTGAAAACTATACACAAGGCAAAGTAGAACACCTACAAACCCTATGTTTAAGAGGTCGCTGCACATGCCCAGACCTTCCTCTCACAGAGGGAAAGACTCTGCATTTCAAAATGCTTGCCAACTTTAAAGCAAAGCAATGGCCAAATGTACTTGACACTGACTCTTCCTTAAGGATAAGTAGGAAATTGAAAAAATTTATTCACATATTTAAGTCCTGCAGGAGGAAATAAAGTGAGAGGTTGTGCTGTTTGGTTTGCATAGCTACAAGTAAGGGATTTACAGTTATGGATGTGTAGTGTCATAATTTGATTGACGGATCCCTTGAATTAATAATTATTTAACTCACTCCAATCTAATATATAAACTTTATACTTACAATCTACAGACATATCAGAAAACCCCTAAAGTCTGTTGTAACAAACTGAGGATATGTCACCACATTATACACAAAATTTTATTTGCAAAGCTTGCAAAAAGACTTAGTAGCCTTTAAAATAAATTTATTGCTAGAGCTGCAATGCTAAGAGGAAATTAATATTCAGAAATACAGTATACTGGTTGAATTTCTTTGTCTGGATATGTTTTGAGGAATTATATCTGACCAGGTTAATAATGAAAGAGTTGCTTATACTAAACTAGATACCTACACTGTCATAGTTATTAATATGAGTATTTGTATTTCTTTGGCTCCTATAGGCCTACAACAGAAAATTTGTCTCTAGTCTAGACATCTTCAATGTGTTATTTAGCTATATATCAATCTTAACTACTCTCTTGAAGAAATTATGTAGCCAACTCTAGCGTTAGTTTTGGTTAAACATGAGGGAGTTAAAAAGATTGAGGTTTTTGTCAATCAGCTTAAGTGTAGGAGCCTTGACAAAACCTACATGTGAAAGCTTTTTTTTTCAGCTTGACTATAGGACCTCTGTCAGTCTAGACAATGGGAACAGAGTTTTATGTCAGAAAATAGAAATCGCTCTGAGATCATTCAAAAGTCCTTGTTTGAGGTCTGTCCAGATTCTGGTAATGATAACACACTTCTCACCATCTGGGTATCTGGGTCAGAAAATTGGCTACTGCAGGTGAGAATTTCGAAAAACCTTTTACAATTTAGGCAGTAACTATGTGTTGGATAATGGAAATTAATTTGCTTTTTACTAGCTTAGTTGTGTGCTATTACCAAACTATGCAGAGCATTCAGTAGATTGCAAAAGCTATAAAGATAAAAGTGCTCATATTTATCTGTATGTTCTCTCCAGACCAAATCTGAGTTTATATCATACAAAACAGGAATAGGAAATTTGAAATTCTAGGATATTGTCTACATGCTGGAGGAATACCCCAGACCAGAATATTTGGTTTAATAAAGTTTCTCTCCTTTTCTTGAAAATGTCATCAGTCTACTTTAATTCAGAAGAGGAGCAAATTTGTTGTCTCTGAATGTTTGTCAGTACTAAGGAAACCACTTCTGATGTGCTTCTGTTTCTGAGAAAGATTCTATATGAGCAATAAAACAGCTAGTATTCCTACCTACTATTTCTTGCTACTCCAGGAAATCAGCTTCCAATCTATTGATTGGGATTTTTTTTTTTTTT
>WEIU01003610.1:2642-13534 GCA_013389925.1 Aegithalos caudatus | reverse complement strand
ACCTAACTGTTGCTGGTTGTACAAAATGGTGGAATACCTTCCAGCTTCCTTCCAGTGGCAGAATGATGGTGACAAAACTGTCACACTTGTAGAGTGTCCCTGCATGGAAAATTATATTCTCAATGATGTGCATCTGAACTCTTCATTATTGCTGCAAAATGCTTGCAAACTTGAGAATAATTACTGAATTTGGCAAATTATACACACTTTGCAACTTATAATCTACAATTATATGTGTGACAAAACCAAGAACTTTTACTTGGTTTGTCTTCTCTTTTTTTCATTCATGTATATTTTTCTTTTGTTTACAGTGGAAAAATACATCTTAGAGATATATAACGCCTTAGTTAAAATTAAAAATAGAATTCTTCTGTAGAAATAAGACAGGTGACTGAAAAACAAGTTTAAGGGATAAGAAATACCAACATAATTTTATGAAGTAATAAACGCATCTCTGCTTGTGTGACTATATGTACCCCTCATGAATGCAGTGTTAACTGTTTTCCAGGGAAGGAGGGTGCATCATGAACAGTTTAATTGTTTAAGGGGTGAATATGCAGATCTAAATCTGCGTTTAAACTTCTAAGTAAGAGACACTTTTCACACTACCTATATTTTTTAAATAGTGCAGGATGGTGTCAGAGTCTGCGACAATTAATATGTTTCCAATCTTTGACATATTCCCTAATTTTTTTTATTATATTTCATGTCAGCACTCTGTTGCCATTATTCAGCACCAGGATTTGGTGAAAANAAAATATGTCAAATTTGAAGTAGGTCCTTATCTGAATTATCCTATATTCTATTATTAAGTCACCAATAAATTCAATACAATTATCCATTTCACTCTGTTTCATTTTTTTTTTTTTTTACATTAAAAAAAAACTTCATTTGTGCTGATAACAACTATGCCTATTTCTCATGCATGTGACATTTACGTCCTTGAGCAGAATTAAGGTGTCTGCTTGCATCTCAGTTTGGCTATGACCTGTAGAATGGAATTGAGATGCCTCTCAGGTGTTGGAAGTTTTACTGTAATTGCATGCAGCTTAAAGTCAGAATTAGAAAGGAATTGCAGAAAAGCTGGAGGAAAGATCTAACCTTCCCTATGGTTTTGTTAGGTATAATGCAATGGTGTTCATTAATCAGTTTTAACTATCTCACATAAATTTCTGCAGTAATCTCCTGTACTCAGTTGCTAAGATCAGTTCACATTCTGTTTACCAGAGCTGCACTTTGTAGGAGCACTGTGGAAAGTTTGGACACTTGATTCCTGAAATAATCTTTCCCTGATTTCAATAAAATGCACCACAAAAAGTACATTTTTTTAAAATTTCGTTTACGTGAATAGATTTTATGGGTGTCTTTTGTGACTTAATTTTTTTGTTATTCTTCCTGATTCAGAGTTGCATTTCATGCTCTTACAAAGTTTCAGGATTAATTATGAAGATAGTACTCGCTAGTGATGGAGAATTCTATACATGTAACATAATTGATTGTCATGAGAATTCTATATGTATAACATAATTTGATTTTTTCATAGACTGTGAGGTCATTAACTAAGGTGCTTGTAGGATTACTGACAAAAAATGTGTTTCTATTTCCCCTTTCTTCCACTGTATTGTAATTAAGAGAATAACCATCACCCTTAGAAAGTAGTGCCTAAAGTGTGTTATATATTGATAGTTTATGGATACAACATTCCCAAATGTTGTATATTCTGTTTATTGTTGCCTTGTAAATCCTAATTCCTTTTATTAATTCTGCTGAATCAAGAAGATTATCAGGGTGGTACTTTAATTTTTAGTGCCCATTTATTCATATTAAATTAATAGAACAGGTATAATCCTTCCAAATCCCATGGTAGAGTTTTGAGCTTGGATAATGAGAACCTGTATAATGACATCCTTTGAAGAGCAAAATTACAGCTAAGTAATTTTCTCTTTCAGGAATAATTTTGCAGTCTCTTGAGTTTGGGCATCACTGTCATTAAATATGCAGATACATTACGGTGGTGTCACCTTTTCCTTCAAATTGAGTTTCAGGGATAACTGAAAAACTGAAAGCTTCAATACTGTCTCACTCAATTTCAAAAGGCAAAATTGCAAAGGAGTTAAAACATGACTATCAAAATCTTCTGAACCTAAACAGAAGAGTTTTATCAAGGTACATTTAATTCAAGGTTTATTTTTTTTTTTTTTACATCAACTCTATTTTCTTCCTTTAATTCATAGATTATCACCATCATTCCCTACATGTATATTTCTGTGCTGGTAACTTCTTTTTTTAATTAATTCAATGCATCTATCATTAGTTATTTCTCTTACGGAGCCAAGGAATGTGTTAATGAGTCTTCTAGAGCAATGTGTCAGTTTATAAAGTCCATTAACTTTCTATGACTTTTTGCATACTAACACTCATTATGAAATTATTTCCCCTGATCTTGAAATCCAATTTAAATTCCAACCATGAATTTTCAGTGATGGAACATGTTTTTTAATTGCTCTATCTTTCTATGCTCGGTACAGAACTGAGATAAGAAGTTGCATGTTATATTTTTAAGGTCTCTTTCACACATTTTCAATCACAAATGATCAACATGAGGAAAAATTCATAGTTATGAGACTTAAAGCTTTCAGAAAAAGAGGTTCCACTAGAATTTTTTATTATTTCAGATGTATTGTTACTGACATTTTCTTACAATTATTTTGTTAAATTTTTCTTACTTCCAAAGGCTATGAGTACATAGCCCAGCAGATCTTCCAAAATTATTCCCTTAAGTCATATTTTGTATCTGGCCCACAGAAAAGAAATATCATCTTCATTTGCTAGCTGTCTTGAAGAATGCCACTTTTATTCTTGTGTCAGGACTGCATATGTATATCATGAGATTTATCATGCAAAGGACAGGAAGAAAATCTAAATTAGCTTTAAATCCTTATTTCCAGGTCTAGTTGATGGGTTTGATAAGCTTCAGTCTTTTTGTGAAACCCTGATCTGGTCACAGAACCACTCTCTTCTAGGTTTTGACCAGAAAGAAAACTAAAAAATGTGATCCAGATAAGTGCAGAAGTGTGATAATGTGTCCTCCACTTTATTTTAACTGTTAACCAGAATTAGAGGATACATACACGTACTTTCAGATGAGTTTAAATGAAAAGTGCATAACCGGTACATAAATTTCACGGAACTTCTAGTATTCAATACAACCCTAAAGCAGAACCAAGTGAGTTATTCCCAGAGTTTTGAGCAACAAATTTGCTGTTTATCTTCATTTCTTGATGAAAAATCACTGCAACCTAGTAAGATTTCAAAACTTAGTAGATGCAGAAATGTTAGAAATGCACATGCTTCACTTTACTGAGTGATTGTGCAACTGAAACAATTTTCACACTGAAACCACACCCTACTATGAAAATGTAGTTTGTCAAAATCTGCATTTTTGTTTGTTTTTAGTAAAAATAAATTTTCAATTACTTTGAAAAGAAAGATTAATTGAGATGGATGTAAATTTAGTTGTAGGGAGATATCACTGGTGTGTGGGTTTTACTATGTTCAGGAGCTTTATTATTTTTTTTTTAAGAATAAACCTTAGACAACAGTAGATACAACTTTGACACTAATGGAAGAGCCAAAGATCCTCTCTGAATTATGCTGCAGTAGACTTTCTCTTTGGGTCATGTGGCTGTTTATTCTTTTCTGCTCTGCTTTAAACCACGTGATTGTCACTATACCTTGGGTGTCATATACCTTGGAGCATCCGTAAGAAGTGCTCCATTTTTCCTGGCATGGAGAGAATTAGGTATAATTTTCATCATAGCACCACATCAAGGAATGTGGTAGTGTCAGAGAGAGTCAAAAGCATAAAATAATATAAATGGGTAAGTTCCTATTCCTCTAGAAAAAAAATGTTACATTCACTGTCAAACCATCTCTAAATCAAATGCAGAGCTGCTGCTCAGGTTGTCTCTAGTTCCATTAAGACCTAATTTTATTATATTGACGTGCCAGGAGCAATAGTTTCTGCCAAAATAGTGTTGATAGTTAGATCTATGCTTGAACTACACTTACCCTGAAATTAAAACTGGAAAACAAAAACAACCCTGTAATTAATATGTCAGATCTTATTAGATCATGAAAACTGGCTATACTTCATTTCAAGGTTAGCAAAAATGATGAACATTAGCTGTATGCAGTTAAACATCCATGACATTTTTGTTCCTTATATGGTTTCCATATAATGATACATTTCACTTTTTTGCCAGGGATATAAACAGGGCAACTAATCAGATTTGGCATAATACTTAACTGATCTTGTACACACTTTTTTTTAAATAAAACCCTCCATTCCATTTAGATCATTGCCTTCAATACACAGCTTATATTGTCTCTATTTAGAAGGTAAAAATTTGGATTTACCTTTGGTTGTGCACCAAATCTACAGCTTCTCTAGTAAAAGTGAGAGCAGCAGTGCTTAGTTCTACTAGTAGTACCCTTGACTGACGACTCTTTGAATGATGAAAAATTGTCAGGTGTCTTTATTTGCTCTCAGACTGATAATTGGATTTTCTTCTGAATAGTTTAGTGTATTGGTACCACTTCCTCAAAAACATGCCATCACTTTTCAAAGTTGGAATAGGTTCACCTTTCATGGTGCATTAGTTATAAAAACATCCCCATCAGAATCTGAAGAGGGCCCCTGCACTCCTTGCTGCTCCGTGTCAGGTCTCTGAGGGACAGCACCAGAGCATCTCAGGACATCCTGGTAATATCTCTGAAGAAATCTGCATCTGCTCTTCACATCAGGGATCCCTTAGTTACAATCAGTTTCTCGTTTTCTTTTTTAAATCATTCTATACTAATTCTAGTAAACCTTTTCAATTTAATGCATTTATGAGGAAATTATGGAAACCATGGAGTCAATACAGAAGAAATATATCTTCCAGTTCCTCTTAGAAGAGGAAAAGTTGTTCCCTTACCAAGGCAAACAAAATCTTTTATTCAATATATGGTAACAATTCTACTAAAATTTGCATAGAACTCAATTCACATGCAAGAAATCCTTTGAAAAGAGGAATAACCTACATGACAATTGGGCTTTTATATAATGGGCATCAAAATAGACAATGATAACTAGTATAAAATCTATTGCTACCTTCATATATTTTAAATTTTAATAGGAGTTGAGCTAGCTTATTTATTATTATCCTAAGCATTTTCTGAAGATGAACCAATACCTTGTATTAATGAAATTATTTGTTTTATGTTCACTTTTAAAAGTTCAACTGACTTCACAAACTAGTAAATAATTTGTCTATAACATGATTACTAGTTACTCTGATTTATTATTTAGCTACTTGTTTAGTAAGACTGAATGGGTTCATGTTATCCAGTTTTAGAGCTTTCTTCTATATGAACTCAATAAAATATTTTACCTAAAATATCTACATTGTTACACAGTTTAATGATGAATATGTAAGGTTATGCAAAAATGCAATGTATTTTATACATATGAGAGATCTATAAGGAAATAGGTAGTGTGTATATTAAGACAACATATTTTACGGACATCTTAGAACAACAAAAGAATGTTAAACTTCAAGTTTTAGTCAAACCGAAGAAGTTCTATTGATGTAAAGAGCTATTACAAGGCTTTTGCTTAAATTAAAGACTAAAGTTCTTAATTAGGTTGCTGTCAACCTCCAGCACCCATAACTCTAGGTGTCAAAAACTGGGGACTTTGAAATATCATGAGAAAAGTAATTTAAAAGAAAAAAGCAAACTTAAAAATGGAACACAGAAACTCACAAAAAAAAAAAAAAAAAAAAAAAAAGTGTAACATTTTATAAACTGAATGAATGAACATTTTCTGATCTTACATTTAATTAGATCAAATCTGATCTAAGTTGTGATTCTGAAGCACATGCTACTGCATTTAACTAGTAAAGAAGAGTTGAACATGAGCCAGCAGTGCCCAGGGAGGGCCAAGTGTGTCCTGGGGTGCATCAAGCACAGCATCACCAGCCAGGGAAGGGAGGGGATTGTGCTGCTCTGCTCTGCACTGGTACAGCCTCACCTTGAGTCTTGTGTGCAGTTTTGGGCACCACAGTGTAAAAAGATTAAACTATTAGAGAATGTTCAAAGGAGGTCTACCAAGATGGTGAGGGGAAGCCTATAAGGAGAGGCTGAAGTCATGTGGTCTGCTCAGCCTGGAAGAGACTGAACAGATGGAAGTTTACAAATTCCTCATGAGGGGAAGAAAAGAGGCAGACACTGATCCCTGCTCTGGACCCAAGGCAATGGCCTGAAGCTGTGTCAGGGAGGTTTAGGTTGGATATTAGAAAAAGGATCTTTACCCAGAGAGTGGCTGGGCACTAGAACCCAACAAGGCTGTTTTGATGGCTCCCTAGTTTGGTCTACCTAGTCCTTAGCTAGCCAGTGACCTAGATAATTCATGTGAAAAAGTGGAAGACCTAGATGGTGTTTAAAATTCACTAGCTAGCTTCTTCCATAAGCCTACAAATAAGATTTTTTGGGGTTTTTGTTTGGGTTTTTTTTGTTTGGTTTTTTTTTTTGTGGGTTTTTTTTGGTTGGTTTGTTTGTTTTGTTTTGTTTTGTTTTTTCTCACAATGAAAATTTATTTTCTGGGATGAGTCATAAACAACAAACAGATGATTTCTTCATTCTTTGGTAAACTCATGGTAAATTCTGGATGGTCAGACATAAGCCTAGTCTGATTTTTCCTGTTATAATAAACTCATCTATCTTAGCAATATTAAATCACCCTTCTGAATGGAAACTACTGCAACTTACATAATATCAGGATAGCTGGACTATTATAAAACTACTTTCATCTTGAACAATTTCTATTAGGAAGTTCTATATTTTGTTAAGTTCTTGGGTCTCATAAATCAAAGGCTAGATTTTCTGTCAAGTCACACTTTCCCTTAACAGGAGGTTAGTTTCCAAAAACAGCTGTGTTACTTGAGACATGCAACTTGCAGATCAGTGAAGTGAAAGGCTCACCTCAGCTGGAAATGATATTTCACTCCCAAAAAGTCATTATGGGATACGATGTGACAAGGCATGCCCTTCACTTCACTGACGTGCCTACCATATGGCACAAAATGTCACAACCTGTTCAAGCTTAGGATGTGCAACTCACTCAGCTCCATAACTGTATTTTTTTCTTTTTCCTTTTTACATAAGCATTAGTGTGAAACTGTGAAGCAGGAGAGAGCTAATAGGAAAGTGTTTCAGTAAAGTGATTCCTACCCATAAACATAATTCAAAGACCCAAACCAAACTACTTATGCATCTCCGTTCCCAGGAGCCTGCAATGGTGTGGAAGGAAAGATGTACTGCACTAAAGTGGAAAATATCTGTGTGTGTACCTTTCCTGGGGTAGAAATGAATTTGAATTAGCTAAAAACTATTTCAGGCATTTTGCTGCTGTCCACAAATCAGAAGAGGTACGCATCATCATGTATTCCACCTTCACCTGGGTCAATCAATTTCTACTAGGTGGTCCATGCTTCACACAGCCTTTTGAGCAGTAGAATAGGGTAGTTGGGAGTGATATGCAGTATGTATTGATTGAATTAAACATGGCTCTATGGAGCTGCATTTACTTAGGTAAACCAAACCTAAATTTTTTTTTCAGTTAAGGTGTACTAGGCACAGTCAAGGATTTATATTTAGATGAATGCAGTGACTGAATATAATCCAAACTGATATTCGATATAATTTTTCAATGTTTTAATTTTTTCCATTTAAACATAATAAAAATTTGACAGTATCTGTTCATTTCAGTTTATGATTATCATTCCAAATTACGATTAGGTGTGGGGATTCTGAAGGGTTTTATTGATTTCTTTCCAGAATTTGCATAAGTATCCACTTAGAGGTTTCCAAGTTTATATATATATACTCACTAATGTAGCAGGAAAAAAAAAAAAGAAACCAAAAACCCTCCAATCAGTGAAGTATACAGTGCATAACTTCCATGGTTGAATTTTGATTGAGCAAATGTGACATCTGTAAATTAATTGAACAATGAAGACCAAGTTTACTAATTCAGTCTTTAATTAAGGTATCTATTTCTACCCTTTTGGCCTGTAAAAGTTACCAAGAATTTCAGAAAAAAAAAGCTTTTCTTGAAGGAGTGGCTATTATTCCCCCTTCCTCCATGCCAAAAGTATTATGACAGTCATTGTGAAAATCTTTTTCTTAGTTTCAATGGACACCCTGCAGGTATGAGTATTAAATTTCTTTCTTTTTTTTTTTTCTTTTTTTTTTTTTTTTGCTTTAAGGGTGATTCAGCAAGAGTGAAACTGGTTGCTTTAGAGAATCACAGAATCTCAGCCTATTTCCATCTGTGGAGATTTCCAAAAGGTAGATGGCCATGATCTTGAACAACCATCTTGTGCAGGGGGGTGGCCTGGACAGTCTCCATCAGTCCCTGCCAACCTCAGCTGTTCTTTGAGTCAGTGAGTCTGTGACATGGGACTCACATCCCAGAAGGGCCTTTAGCATAGCCCTGATGCCTTTGGTGGTAGTGGAAATCCCAACTTCTGTAATGAAAAAAAAAAAAAAACAACAAAACCCTGATTCATTGATATTTTAAAGCCTTCTACATTCAATTCACATTGAGAACAAAATCTGTAAGGCTAATTTTCTGCTTGTTTTTAACCAAACCTTTTACACATATCCCTAATAACAAGTGTTTTAGGCATTTTCTGTGTGAGAGAGGAAAGCCATAAGAATTTTCCTCTATTTATAATTTTTAGGACATCTGTAAGAGCAGCATAGGCAAGAATGTAATTTTTCACAAAATAAGCAAGAACATCCACCTATAATCCTGTGAAAGTGGACAACAGCTCTACTATAATATGGAAGTTCTGCTAGCATCAAGCAAAGTTGCAATTTCTCTGGATTTTTCAGAGACCATAAGTTTGAGGTCTCCCCCACCCCCACTATCAGAATGGTAGGCCTTAGAATAAACATAAAAGGCACTAATTGCACTTCCATTTTTCACTTGGATATCAACTTTCTTGTACCAAATCTTTTCAGAAGAAAGGGATTATGTTTTAAACAACTTCACATTTCTTTACAGCAGTCTCATTAAAAAAGAAGAAAAGAGAGGTGATTTCAGTAATGGTACTTAAATCTGGGGTAAAACTATCAATTATTGAAATTCATTAATTAAGCAAAATATTTGCTGGAAGTTGCTGCACGCCTCTCTCAGTTTGAAGATTTTTCTATCAAAACACAGTCTCATTAAAATTTTACATGCTAATCAGTATGTTTACAATTTCATTTTATGAGTCTACAATTTTGCACTGAGGTTTTGAATTCTTTTCATTATAATTTTATGCCAATTGACTTGGAGGGGGAAAATGTAATTTACAGGTTTGCATAACTGCCCAGATGTTAAGACGTAGCACAAGTTGAAAACAGAAACAAAGACTTTTTAAGCTTACAATTTTAAAAAGAAAATAGCTTACTTTAGTTTGTTTTTGGCTGCTAGTTTTGCAAATCTGTTTTTGGAGTTAACATACAGTATTTTGACTTTGATTAAAATCTAGAGGTTGTTTTAGTGTTCTAGTTTTTAGTACAGCAGCTTTGAAAGAAAGACTTGATACAAGCATGGAAATCTGGGTTTTTAAAAAACATGCATCATGTATTTGTTTTTCTATTAAAGATAGGTAAACATGATTTATATTCAGTGGGAACCTGGAAGGATAAAATAATTCACTATTCACAAATGTTTGGTTAATTCTTTATCCTATGTAATTAACTTTGCCTGTTAAAAATCTCTTATGAGTACATTTATCATGTACATTTTTACCCACTTTTCTACCAGGTTCTCTTTTTTTACAAAAGATTTGAGAAAAATTCTAGTTGACTATATTCACTATGCATCATATGTGCTTTCTGGGCTTTATAGAAGAGACTGACAGTGAAGAAAGATAGCCCACACTGTGCACAAGGGTGACTCATGGATATATGTGAATATTCTGTTGTAAAAGAATTGGCTATATACAATCTGAAGAGTTACAGAGCTCCACCTAGTTAGCACAGGAGCTGAACCATCCCGGTAAAAGCATCTATTGAGGTTATATATAATTTTAAAAAATTCCAAACTTCCTATCCGTTGTGTGTACTATTCCTCCCTCTGTTTCATTAAAAAGAAAAGGTAAAAATTTAAAGTTGAATTACATGGATTGTTTTCTCTCAGACAGCTGGACAGTATAAGTTATTAATATTGTGTTATGATGGTATTCTTTGCTGTGGGGTAATTATATAATCAGTACAAAAATGAATTATAGAATGGTTAAAAATCTCACACTTCAGGTTTCAAAAACATTTTCTCAGGAATCTATGAGGAACTATGACCTTTTCTAGACCAAATTTTGGAGAAGAGGCAGTATATCACTTAACATTTTCTATGTTTTTAAATACCTAGTGTTCACCATTCTCAAAGACAACATTTTGGAATACATTGACCACCATCATGGAGACTCTGATAAGTCAGAAGACTCAGAAAAGTTTCTTTAGAATACATATAAGAGTGGAGGAAAGAGAATGACAAAAAAAAAGAAAAAATATTTTCCAAAAAGAAGCCAACAGCACCTTACATGCAACTGATATAAAAAGGAAATTGTGATTTATACCAGATGAATCTTAGTTTTAGGGTGGAAAAGTATTTTAAAATCAATTCCAAAAAAGTGGGTATCTTCTGAAAAATACATTTTTTCTTTACCTGGCCTCATATAGGATATGAAAACTTCTGTAAGAGAAGGTAGATAATGCACCATTTAAATTTCCTCTGCTACAGTCACACACTCACACAGAAAAGAAAAAAAAAAAAAAAAAAAAAAAAAAAAAAA
>WEIU01003608.1:10912-22733 GCA_013389925.1 Aegithalos caudatus | reverse complement strand
GGAGATCCCAGTCAGCCCTGGGGAGCGGGAGGAGATCCCAGTCAGGCCTGGGGATCAGGGGGAGATCCCAGTCCCCTCTGAGGAGCGGGAGGAGATCCCAGTCAGCCCTGGGGAGCGGGAGGAGATCCCAGTCAGGCCTGGGGATCAGGGGGAGATCCCAGTCCCCTCTGAGGAGCGGGAGGAGATCCCAGTCAGCCCTGGGGAGCGGGAGGAGATCCCAGTCAGGCCTGGGGATCAGGGGGAGATCCCAGTCCCCTCTGAGGAGCGGGAGGAGATCCCAGTCAGCCCTGGGGAGCGGGAGGAGATCCCAGTCAGGCCTGGGGATCAGGGGGAGATCCCAGTCCCCTCTGAGGAGCGGGAGGAGATCCCAGTCAGCCCTGGGGAGCGGGAGGAGATCCCAGTCAGGCCTGGGGATCAGGGGGAGATCCCAGTCCCCTCTGAGGAGCGGGAGGAGATCCCAGTCAGCCCTGGGGAGCGGGAGGAGATCCCAGTCCCCTCTGAGGAGCGGGAAGCCACAGGTGCTGTCGGCTGTCTAAAATGTCCAACATGGCCCGGCAGGCAGGAAGGAGTTTGGCTGCAGTTCGATCTGGGTTAAGTGTGAAGGAATTACAAAGTTTCCGGCTTGCCAGATCCCACAGATCACATGTGAGAGCAGATCTGGGATCTGACACAGGAAAATTGACATTCATCCACGTTAGGAGGTCCCTCAGTTCATTTTTATGAATTTTGATAGGAGGTTTAGATTTGATACGTGTTTTTATTTGGTGATAAACATCCCACTGTTCAAGAGACAAATCATTTCCCATTTTCAGTCACCCAGAGCTCACCTGGCATCTTCCAGCAGTGTCTTTCCCAGCTCAATCCCGGCATGAGCAGCAGGCACAGGCACAGGCAGAGGCGAGGATTTCCTCTTCCCTTTCAAGGCTTATCCGCTTCTTGACACGGATCTTTACAGTAATCCTGGCTGGTCTTTCCAAGTTTAACACATGGGAATTACCTCTCCTTAAAACAAAGGTGGGACACCATTCTGATGGATCTAATTTCCAAATCAGGGCCTGCCCAGGGAGGTTCCTGGGGCTTTATTGCAGCATCAGCCCCAGTGCAGGCTGAGACAAATGAAGATGACAGCAGCAGCCAGGACTCTCTGTGTTACAGGCCTTTTAAAAGTTTCCTAACCAATAACCAATTGTTAAAGAGCTCCAGGCATCTGCATAAACCAATCACTAAAACCACATGTACACTTTATATCCACCAACAGGACCCTGTTTCATATTTCTTGCTACTCAGGGACTTGTTATACTCTTCTGTAAACAAAGCACAGAGCCTCATCATTACTGAACTTTTCTACTATCTTACTTAACATATTCTTCTCTTTGCTAAGGCCCAGCTCTGCACAGCACAAAAACACAGTTTTATTGTTCCATGTCCTCATTCTTGTATCTTTTTAACTCTAGGCCTACATCCTCACTGCTGTGAGAGCTTTCTGCTTTCTCTGTTTCCCACAAACTGATATTAAATATGACCTAAACAGAAAGAGAAACGTCATGTAAAAATAGCAATTATTTTAATGATGGGGTTTTTTATTTTTCTCTAAGGAGTATTGCTTAGAAATCATAAAGGTGTGATGAATTACACTACAACTGTCTGAAATTTTTGAGTGGGTATGCTTTCTACAGATACCTGTGAAGAGTCTGTTCTCATATAAGCAGAGGTAAAAATATTTGTATTCTAACCTGAATTGATGCCTTTATTGTCAGGTGGAAAAGTACTGATTCTTTTTCTTGTCAGCTGAGGAGCTGACAATGATCCGGATGATCCCTGTGGGCTCTTCCAGGTCAGGATATTCTGATTCTCAGACCTTCCTGATGGCAGGAGGAATTTGGAGTGTAATTACAATGCATAAAATAAACCTTAGAAAGCTTCTTTAATTTTTTTTTTTAAACTTGGCAGTAGGAATCTGAAAGTTGAGAAACAGTTCAAACTAGTATTTAAGTAACAATAAATTTAAATTCTGTCCACCCTCTGTCCACTCCCTGTGTCCCAAAAGTAGAAGAATGGGAAGATTTGCAGTTGAACTCCTCTGATTTGCTGCCAGTGAGTGTTTTTGGTAGCAGACAAATGGATTATGTCTCTCCCTAAGTGCAAATGCAGTATTTGGGTTGAGCTGTGACCCTGACAGAAGCCTCAGTGCAGTTCAGTGCCTGTATTACTGACTGTGCACAGAGAAAAGCAGCAAATGGAGCAATTCCAATAAAATCCCGAGTGTTGCTGTGTGTGCCCGTGGGGCCCTGCCTGGGGGGCCCAGTGAAACAATTGAACAATTGTTTATTATTGTTTAATTTTTATCCATTTACAGCAGGACCCCTTCGCCGCTCTCCATCCCACAGCAAAATCCCACAAAGGGCTCCAGGCATCGGGAGCGTGGGCAAGCCGTGGTGGGGAGGAATACCCACAGATCCTGGGGAAAACCCCAGGAGGAACACCCCAGGAAACAGCCAAACCCTGCCTGGAGAAGAGGGGGCAGTTCCTAGGAAGGGAATTTCCTGGGACAAGGATTGATAATTGCTGCTCTCCTCTGGTTTCCAGGGCATGGCCTTCACCCTGCACGAGCGACAGATGCTTGGGCTGCAGGGGCTGCTACCTCCCAAAATAGAGACACAAGACATCCAGGCCTTACGCTTCCACAAGAATCTGGCAAAAATGACTGACCCCTTGGAAAAGTAAGCGCCGCTCCGGCCCCGTCCTGGCGCGCGGGCGAACGGGAATGCTGGGGCTGGGAATGAAATGGAAACGTGAAAATACTGTGCCAGGATAAACAAAGTTGTGCCTCCTTTGGGATTTCCAGTTCTTGGAAAAAAAAAACTGCTTGTTGTTTTCGCTTTGGCACACAGAAAAACTGCTTTCATCCTCTGGTTAAATGAGGTTGGGAAGCTTCCTTTTTTTTATTATTATTATTATTAATATTCCATGGTCATAAAGCAGCAGAAGAGGATGTGTGAAAATGAGTAAGAAAGCTGCAAGCCTGTAACCCGTGTTTCTGTGATAGGTGAGGTGGAGGGGAAGGTTGTTAGAGCACAGGAGGTGGCATTCAGCCTGTTCTGTAAAAATGTGTGATAATGAAGGTAAATTGAGCGTTTGAGGTACCAAAACCAGTGCTTAACATGTACAATGGTTACTGCTAAAAGGGAACTACGAGAGTAGCGTTTTAAGTCTCACAATGTGTATTTTTTTTTTAATATCTTTTATTACTTAACCCACTGCTTTGGCGAACTGCAAAGGATTTTGGTGTGTTTTAATTTCAGAGTGCTGTGTTTTTAGCACCCCATTACTGTTTTCAGATCATCTTTGTGTATCTCTGCCTGTAAAAATACACGGTCTCCTGCAGGCAGGAGGAGAACCGGGATGGTTTGGGGCTCACTGGACCACATCCAAGCTCTTTTGTTCTCATCAGAACTGAAGGATGGCTCCTAAATCCACATCATGTCACTTGCTGGTCCGGAGCAGCCCTGTCATCTGTATTGGCTGGGCTCCCAGTGCTGCAGCCTAAGGCAAATTGCTGATCCATTATCCTTACTGTCCTTGGGTCAGCAGGGCTGAGTAGGGGCTGATACACAGAGAATTGGTGGGTAAATCTGCAGAAGGTCAGATTTAATTTACACACCTGCCTAAGAACGAGCTTTCTGATGGGGCTCAGTTTGCTTTACGTGTGTTGATGTTGGGATTCGTGAGACGCTCACGTTTTTGGGGTGAAAAACTGTTTTTAAAAATTGTGTTTCTAACAGTAGTGAGCCTCCCTGCTGCACCCTGCAGTGAATCCTTGGGTTGTCTTTTGTCACCCTGTGTGCATTACCTTGCCAGCACACCTGTGTCCCAGCCAGGAATTCTGCTTCACCTTCTTAGTGCTCCTGCTCCCTCCTTTCCGATTCCCTGTAGTGCCGGAAGCCTGGCCCGGTGGGGTGAGCGGGACTTCCGTGAGGAAATCAGCAGGAACGGGAGAGAGGGAGTGTGGTTTTCCCTTGTGCTGGTTCCTCACAGGTACATCTACATCATGGGGATCCAGGAGAGGAACGAGAAGTTGTTCTACAGGGTGCTGCAGGACGACATCGAGCGGCTGATGCCCATTGTGTACACTCCAACCGTGGGCCTGGCCTGCTCCCAGTACGGACACATCTTCAGGAGACCAAAGTAAGGGCAGCACACACACACCTGCCTCATGCTTTTTGTGTCATTCCCTCTGCTCTCCTGCCTGAGGGTTGGGAATGGTTTCCTTTTCATTCAGCCACACCGGGCGTGTGCCAAGCCGGGGCGGTGAGGGTTTGTTAAAATGCATCCCAGGACAGGGTTTGTGCTGAGGAACAAAAGGTTTGGAAGCAGGCATGGAGATGGTGAATAAACACCCCAAGTGCAGGGCTTAAGCCCCATTTCCAGCTCTTCCTAGATGCCATGCTTCTCTGTAATTCCAGAGGGATTTCCCCAGCTATCAGAGTCCCTTCTGTGTGTCTGAGGGAGGGAGTGTAGACTGAAAGGGATGCCATGCTTCTCTGTAATTCCAGAGGGATTTCCCCAGCTATCAGAGTCCCTTCTGTGTGTCTGAGGGAGGGAGTGTAGACTGAAAGGGAATTCTGGACATGCCCCTCACTCCCTGCTGGTTCCAGGTGGGTTTGTGTCTGGTCTGGTCTGTGCCCCAGAACAGATGCTGTCCTTTGAGCCATTTATGTCACTGCCTGTAAAACTTTGAACTTTAAATTGCCCTGATTGACGTTTAGATTTACAAAAAACAGGTGAAATTTCTGACTGTCACCCGCAAAATATTTCTGGTTTGTGGGTTTTTTTTGTTTTTTTTGTTTTTTTCTTTCAGAGGATTATTTATTTCTATCTCAGACAGAGGCCACATAAGGTCAATTGTGAACAACTGGCCAGAGAACGACGTTAAGGTACTGTCACTGTGATTTGGTTTACAGCTGTTATTCCATCTCAGCTGAGTATTTTAAGATTTACTAGTATTTGATGGAAATGTAAATATTAAGTAATGCATTCTTGGCTTCTCAGTGATGATGGCAAATGCAGATAATTAAGGTAATGCATATCTCAAAGATCAGTGTTTTATCCTAAATATGATGTTTATGTTCTTGGTTTGACTGTGCAAGCATACCTCAGTTTGTGCCTGGGGAAAAAACACAACTGCCATTGATCTAATCTTTGTAAATTTCACTGATCATGCATGACTTGACCTGCTTTTTCTTTTTTTTTTTTTTTTTTTTCTTTTTTTTTCCTTTTGTTTGTTTTCTTCATCAGGCTGTTGTCGTCACTGACGGAGAAAGAATACTGGGTCTTGGAGACCTGGGGGTGTATGGGATGGGAATTCCAGTGGGAAAGCTGTGTTTGTACACAGCCTGTGCAGGGATACACCCAGATAAATGCCTGCCCGTGTGCATCGACGTGGGGACTGATAACCCAGTGAGTTACACCTACAAAAATGGGGGTTTTTAAAAAATATTCCATACTATAGCAGTGTAATATTTTTTTTTAGCACTTTTATTTAAGATAAACCTAAATATTTTATGCAAAGGGTTTGGAATTCACTGTACCCTGATTTAAAAGTTCCCATTAATTTGTCCATGAAAGGGTGCATCTGGAAGTAATTGGAATGCTGTAACGCTGCAGAAGAGGCAGTCAGTTTTGACCTGAGTTTTAAGAAGCTGGAAATGGGAATTAGATTTATTAAAGCAGTTTGCTGTTGTCAGTATTGATCTGTCCTGTTTTCAAAGCAGCCCCCAGCAGCCCCAAGTGCCAGCTGAGATCACAGGGCAGTGATAGGGGCTGGGGGCTGCCGGTGTGAGGGTGTGAAAGGCGAGCTCTGCAGGGCCGTGTGCTGGGCAGGGATTCATCCTGGTGCTCCCTGGGGTCTGTTCCCTTCCAGACGCTCCTGAAGGACCCGTTCTACATGGGGCTGTACCAGAAGAGGGACCGCTCGCAGGTGTACGATGACCTGATCGACGAGTTCATGGAAGCCATCACGGACAGGTGCGGCACCCGGCACGCGGCAGCGCCGCCACTCTGCCCTGGAGGCACCCATCCAAGGAGCAGGGAGAGCACCAGGGGCTGGGACAGGCGTGGGTGACACCCTGGCCGACCCAGGACACGCTGCTGGTTGTTGTCTGTGGGTAGGCACAGCCGAGGACAGCCTGCTCCCAGGGGTGGCTGATTCCTGCAGGATTTGCTGTTTGCTGTCCCTGTGCTGATGGGGATGCCTGCCCCCTTCCCTAGGTATGGCCAGAACACGCTCATCCAGTTTGAGGACTTTGGAAACCACAATGCTTTCCGGTTCCTGAGGAAATACAGAGAGAAGTACTGCACCTTCAATGACGATATTCAAGGTATGGCCTTTGCCTGTGTGCCCTGATACCCGTGCAGAGGCTTTTCCCGAAGCCAGAACTGCCTGTAGATGTGTTCAGCTGCCCTCAGATCTGCTCTGCTTTCACAGGGACAGCCTCAGTGGCCTTGGCAGGACTGCTGGCAGCACAGAAAGCCACTGGGAAGCCACTGACAGACCAGAAAGTGCTGTTCCTTGGAGCGGGAGAGGTGAGCCCTCCTAAGGGCCCGAGAGCAGCAAAGAGATATTTGAAATGTGAATTTTCTCCTCCCGGAGATTTTCTCTGAATTCCATGGCACAGCTTTTCACATTAGGCCAGCTGAAATTAGCATCAGCAGAAATTACTCTGCTTAAACAGGGATGTGTGAAAAGGTGTTCTAACATTTCCAGGGACTCACTTTTTTGTTTCCCTGCCATGGCCCTGATAAAAGCATCAGGGACTTGTGTGTATTTGAAGGGAAACTCACCATAAAACTGTGATGTAGTGAGACCATCTTGTTAATTTTTATAGCACCAGAGAGCAGTACAGGGAGTTTTTCTCAGCAAGGTGACTCAGTTTGCAGCAGGCACCAGTGACTGGTGCTGCGGTGCCAGGAGCAGCGCTGTCCTTCTCTGTGCATCAGCACAATTGCTCCTGTGGTGCTGACAAAATAACTTAATTATCTGTGAAGTTCTCCATCTGGGGAAAGGCCCTGGTGGCAGTAATTGGCCAGTGCTGCCCTGGTGTGGGCTGGGCTGGCACAGCTCACAGCCCCGGGGAGACGTGAGGCTGCTGCCCCACGCAGGAAAACCTCTGCTGTGCCTCAGGGGAGGCTCTGTGGGGATCCAGGGTGGGTTGTGAGGACAGACCTCCTCCGTGAGCTGTGACAAACCCAGTCCTGTCCTCGGCCAGGCCGCCCTGGGCATTGCCAACCTCATTGTTATGGCCATGACGGAGAGCGGCGTGTCCTGCGAGGAGGCCTCCCGGAGGATATGGATGTTTGACAAGCACGGATTGCTGGTCCAGGTAGGGGAGCAGCACACCTGGGGAATCCCCAGCAGGGTGAGCACTGCCCTCCCTGTGCTCCCAGACAGGAACCAATGCTTTGTCTGCAGGGCCGGGAGCAGAAGGTGGATTCCAACCAGGAGCCCTTCACACATCAGGCTCCCGAGCACACACCAAAGACATTTGTGGAGGCAGTGAATGTACTTCGGCCTTCAGCTATCATTGGTAAGGGAGATATCTTTATACACTTTGGGCTTTGGCTGCCCTTAGTTTGCTAACAGGGCTGTGGGGAGCTTGCTGACAGACTTTCTCCTGGTGTAAATAAGATGGAAACACGAGGTCAGTTTTCTGCTTGAAAATACCCCGGAGCTGCGGTGCTCCTGCTGAGCCTGGTGTGGCAGAGAGCAGCCACAGCCACGGTGTTCCCTGCAAGAGATCCCTGACCTGGGTGTTCCCTGCAGGACATCCCTGACTTGGGTGTTCCCTGCAGGAGATCCCTGACCTGGGTGTTCCCTGCAGGAGATCCCTGACCTGGGTGTTCCCTGCAGGACATCCCTGACCTGGGTGTTCCCTGCAGGACATCCCTGACCTGGGTGTTCCCTGCAGGACATCCCTGACCTGGGTGTTCCCTGCAGGACATCCCTGACCTGGGTGTTCCCTGCAGGAGATCCCTGACCTGGGTGTTCCCTGCAGGAGATCCCTGACCTGGGTGTTCCCTGCAGGAGATCCCTGACCTGGGTGTTCCCTGCAGGAGATCCCTGACCTGGGTGTTCCCTGCAGGAGATCCCTGACCTGGGTGTTCCCTGCAGGAGATCCCTGACCTGGGTGTTCCCTGCAGGAGATCCCTGACCTGGGTGTTCCCTGCAGGAGATCCCTGACCTGGGTGTTCCCTGCAGGAGATCCCTGACCTGGGTGTTCCCTGCAGGAGATCCCTGACCTGGGTGTTCCCTGCAGGAGATCCCTGACCTGGGTGTTCCCTGCAGGAGATCCCTGACCTGGGTGTTCCCTGCAGGAGATCCCTGACCTGGGTGTTCCCTGCAGGAGATCCCTGACCTGGGTGTTCCCTGCAGGAGATCCCTGACCTGGGTGTTCCCTGCAGGAGATCCCTGACCTGGGTGTTCCCTGCAGGAGATCCCTGACCTGGGTGTTCCCTGCAGGAGATCCCTGACCTGGGTGTTCCCTGCAGGAGATCCCTGACCTGGGTGTTCCCTGCAGGAGATCCCTGACCTGGGTGTTCCCTGCAGGAGATCCCTGACCTGGGTGTTCCCTGCAGGAGATCCCTGACCTGGGTGTTCCCTGCAGGAGATCCCTGACCTGGGTGTTCCCTGCAGGACATCCCTGACCTGGGTGTTCCCTGCAGGAGATCCCTGACCTGGGTGTTCCCTGCAGGACATCCCTGACCTGGGTTGTTTGGATGTTTTCTGACCCTCTGTGCCCCCGCCACCTCCCCTGGTCAGGCTCTGCCAGCAGCACAGCCGGGAGGAGCAGATCACCAGCCCCTCTCAGGTCACTGACACCTGTAGGGATTTATTTACAACTGTGGCTCTCTGCAGGGAACAGATAGGATTACAGGTATTTCCTGGTGGGATGAAGTTTCCTTCACACGCCATTTATTTGGAAAAGGAGCGGGATTTTTTTGGCTGAGTGCTCCGAAACTGGTAGCCACAGTACAAACCCGGCATAGCTGTGTGTTTGTGCCTCTGGGTTTGGGTGTGGTGCACCAGTGTCAGGTGTGCCTTGCACAGCTAGCACCCAGCTGGGATGAATCATCCACAAAGCACATGGAATTCCCACTTGCTTATCCAGGACCTGTTCTTTGTATGCATCCATGCCAAAAAAATAACCTGAGAAAGGCTTCTGGAGCACACTCAGTAGATGTTGCTGTGTGAGTTGTGTGTTGGTGTCCAGGGCATGGGGAAAATCCCTCAAACTGCCTTGGGGGATCCAAGGCCCCAGCTGGGACCCCAGGAAAGCTTTGCCTTTGACCTCAGTCCATGGGAAAAACTCCCCACGCTCGAGGAGGAATTAAGAGCAACAAAGATCAGAAAGTAGTAGTTTAGTTTGTCACAGGGTGAAAATTTATAGTTTGGGATTCTAGTAAGAAAATAAATAAAAGCAAGATGGAAATTTTGAGGTGGTGTCTTATGCCTTTCTTCTTCTACTCCATTTTCTGCTGTGCTCATGGCACAAAGGCACTGGCAGGAATAGATTTGATTTAGAAATCCATCTCCTGCAGCCCAGGCTGATCTGTCCCTGTGTTTCCTGCAGCCCAGGTTGATCTGTCCCTGTGTTTCCTGCAGCCCAGGCTGATCTGTGCCTGTGTTTCCTGCAGCCCAGGCTGATCTGTGCCTGTGTTTCCTGCAGCCCAGGCTGATCTGTGCCTGTGTTTCCTGCAGCCCAGGCTGATCTGTGCCTGTGTTTCCTGCAGCCCAGGCTGATGTGTGCCTGTGTTTCCTGCAGCCCAGGCTGATCTGTGCCTGTGTTTCCTGCAGCCCAGGCTGATCTGTGCCTGTGTTTCCTGCAGCCCAGGCTGATCTGTGCCTGTGTTTCCTGCAGCCCAGGCTGATCTGTGCCTGTGTTTCCTGCAGCCCAGGCTGATCTGTGCCTGTGTTTCCTGCAGCCCAGGCTGATCTGTGCCTGTGTTTCCTGCAGCCCAGGCTGATCTGTGCCTGTGTTTCCTGCAGCCCAGGCTGATCTGTGCCTGTGTTTCCTGCAGCCCAGGCTGATCTGTGCCTGTGTTTCCTGCAGCCCAGGCTGATCTGTGCCTGTGTTTCCTGCAGCCCAGGCTGATCTGTGCCTGTGTTTCCTGCAGCCCAGGCTGATCTGTGCCTGTGTTTCCTGCAGCCCAGGCTGATCTGTGCCTGTGTTTCCTGCAGCCCAGGCTGATCTGTGCCTGTGTTTCCTGCAGCCCAGGCTGATGTGTGCCTGTGTTTCCTGCAGCCCAGGCTGATCTGTGCCTGTGTTTCCTGCAGCCCAGGCTGATCTGTGCCTGTGTTTCCTGCAGCCCAGGCTGATCTGTCCCTGTGTTTCCTGCAGCCCAGGCTGATCTGTCCCTGTGTTTCCTGCAGCCCAGGCTGATCTGTGCCTGTGTTTCCCTCTCCTGCAGCCCAGGCTGATCTGTGCCTGTGTTTCCCTCTCCTGCAGGAGTTGCTGGGGCAGGACGTCTCTTCTCCCAGGATGTGCTCAAAGCCATGGCCTCCATCAACGAGCGCCCCATCATATTTGCCCTGAGCAACCCCACGGTGAAGGCTGAGTGCACAGCAGAGGAGGCTTACACGGTGACAGAGGTGTGTGCACTCACAGCTCCCAGGGCTGGGGCTCCTTGTGGGGGAAGGAGCGCCAGGGCTCACACCCTGCTGTCATTTCTTGGGATTTCTGATGTTGGAACACAGCTCTTCCTCGCCTTCTGGCACAAGTACCTGGGGGTGACCTGAAAAGAGGCCTTGTGTTGCTGTTGTACACGAAATGAGGATCTGATTCCAGGTAGAAGAGAGATCAGAAATGCTTTATTTACAGTATTTTATTTACAATTTACAATGCACAGCCCTTTTATAACATGCTGTGCTAAGGAACCGTGTAATTGGTCAGTAAAGACAGCACTTCACTGGTTAAATAATAGAAACAACACCTCTGAGAGGATTGTATAAGAAGCCTATATGTGTTAAGAGAAAAAATTTGTTTACATCTTAGATGCACTTTTCCTTGACTTGACAAGAATGAATTCTATCAAGAGAACAAGAGAACAGCTCCTACAGGCTGAAAAAACTCCACAGACACAGAAAATCAGATCCACAGTCTTGATTTTTGGGTGCAAAACTTAAAATGGCCTCAGTCTCGTTACCACTTCTTTAAGAGGGCCAGCAGTACTGTTACGTGTCTTTGATCAATTGACTCTTGTTTCTCACCGCCCTTTTTAATTATTTTGTGTTTTAATGGGGCATGCTGGCCTGGCAGCAGAGACTGAGAGTGAAGTTTGCAGTGCAAAGGCTGAGAGCAGCCCTTGGAGCAGGGAATGGTTCTCTTCCACCCTTGCAGCAGTGCAGCAGCTGTGCATGCACTCAGTCCTGCAGGACACACCAGCAGTGACCCGGGGAGCCCTGTGATACCCGGGCAGGGTGGCTCTGTCCCCTGGTGTCCCCTGGTGTCCCGGCTCTGTCCCGGCGCCAGCAGCTCTCGGCACCAGGAATGCCAGCCGGGAACGAACCCGCCCTCCCCTCGGAGCCCTGCGGGGCTCGGCAGTCGGGGCTTTGGGCTGGTTTCCCTAATAGCTCTTCCATTATCTAACAGCCCCTCCAGAGCCCGGCTTTTCCTCTGTTGAAGGCAGTGTTTTACGGTCCTGCCAAGGTTTTTGTGCGGGGCTGGTGGGCTCTGCAGGGAGCCAGAGAGGAGTGGAGAGAGCTGCGGGCTCCGTGCGGGCACTGCGGCACTGCGGGGGTCTTTGTGCGGGGCTGCGGGGCTCTTTG
>WEIU01003606.1:272407-297962 GCA_013389925.1 Aegithalos caudatus | reverse complement strand
AAAAACAGGAATAAAGTTTCTAATCTGGGCAGGATGTCCTCAGTTCAGGAATTTTTCCAAATACTTTAATAAATACTGGAGGTTAAATAAGGTGTTTAGTCTTAATTTAAACACAAACAGAAACAAAAGTGTTTCTCCTCAATTTGAACTCTTTCCCCCACAAACCTCCATTTTCTGGGGTCAGTGGGATGGACTGGGGAGGCACTAGGAAGATGAAATCAAAAGATGAAGGGAAAAAGAACTTCCTTGTGCCCCCACCCTGCCTCACCTGCTCAGGTGGGTTAGGGTAGGCGTGTGGCTCTCCTCTGTGGTGCTGCCCCTTGGCACAGGGCTTGTCCCTGGACACCTTTGAGCAATGCTGCAGGTTCTGCCCAGCCCCTGTGAGATGCTCTCAGCATCACTCCTTGAGAGACTCCCTGGAATCACCCCTCAGGTACCCCCCTCTGGCAGCTCTTTCCAACAGGTGACACACACATCCCCCCAGCAGCCCCCTCCTCATCCTCACAGGCCACACCTGAGGCTGCTGCACCTCGGGAGGTGGAGACTCCCACGTCAGGGGGAGCTGTGTGAGCTCTCAACCCTCACCACAAACCCAGGGTTGGAGCCAAAGCTGAGGGTCAGGGTCAGATGGCTCCATAGGACGTAGATGTGTGAACAAATAGAATGGAGAAAGCTCCACAGGGTTGTGGGGTTTTTTTTGTTTTTTTTTTTTTTTTTAATTTTATTTTATATATACAGACATGATTAAAGGCACATTTTTAATAGTTAAAATATCAGTGGAAGTTACTGGCTAGTTACAGCAGTGAGCTTTATACAGCATCCCACCTTTATGGATTTATCAGAATAAGCAGTTTCAGGTTCTTTCATCTCCTTCAAACACTTGGGAAAGCCATTTTTAACCAAACTCCTTGGCAATTTTCTCATTTGAATAAAAGTGAGCACTGACAACGACCAACAACTGCAAAGGCAAGTAGAATATTGCAGAGACATGGTGGGATGGCTCCTGTGACTAGAGCACTGTAATGGAAGGGTTTAGACTTTTTAGAAGACACAGGTTAGGAAGATGAGGAGGGGATGTAGCCCTCTATGGATATGGAATTCTGCCTGGGGAAGTATGAGGAGCCAGCTGAGAGCTTGTGGGTGAAGATTAAGGGGAGGGCAGGGATAGGGATATTAGGCATAACAGGAAGGGCTTCTATAGATATGTTGCAAGCAAGAGAGTTGGGATAATAGGGACCCTCTCCAGAAGGAAACGGGAGACCTGATTATGCTGGACAAAGAGAAGACTGAAGTTCTCAAGGATTTCTGTGCCTCAGTCTTCGATGGCAAGTGCTCCAGCCATGCTGCCCAAGTTGAGAAAGTCAAATGGAGGGACTGGGAGAATGGAGACCCTGAGCCCACTGAGAGGATCAGATTCAAGACCATCTAAGAAACCTGAATGTGCTCAAGTCCATGGGACATGAAGATATATATCCCCAGGTCCTGATGGAGCTAGCAGAAGTTGTAAGCCATTATCCATCTTTTTTTTTTTTAAATCGTGGCAGTTAGGTAAAGTCCTTGATGACTGGAAAAGGGAACTATACCTCTCCATTTTTAAAAAGAGGAAAGCAGAAGACATGGGGAACCACTTGTACCCAGAGCAATGGCAATGGTGCTGCACAGCCCCATGGAGCTGCTTCTCCTGTCTGGCTTCACAAGATCCTCCACTTCCATCACCCTCCTCCTCATTGGCTCCACAGGACAGTTGCTGCCCAGCTCTGGAGATTGATGGACATTTCCCAGACATTTCATGGGCAAAGGAGTGGTGAGGATGTGTTATGATGGTGTGGGACTTGAGCAGAATGTACACCACATAAATAATAAAGGCGGGGGAAGATGCTGAGCTGGGCAGGAAGAGTTCAATTTCTTCCAGTGGGCCTGTGGTTTGGATTTGTGCTGAGATTTTTGATAGCCCTGGAGTGTTTCAATCAGTGCTGAGCATCAAGGCCTTTGCTGCTCCACACACCATCCTGCCAGCAAATAGGCTGGTGCTGCACAAGGTGTTGGGAGGAGATAAACTCTTCAGAAGGGCTCAGCAAGGAAAGAAGCAGTGGGGTAGCCCTGTATATGAAGGTGTTTTGACTGTCTAGGAATTGACAGTGGTGATGAAAGGGTCAAGGGTTGATAGGTAAGAATCAGGGGAAGAGCAGATACCAAGGTGGGAATCTTCCCAGACAGAGGGAAGACTGGTAGGCAGGTTGGTAGTTCCCAGGGTCCTTCATTCTGCCCTTAAAGCAGGGTGCAATGAAGTTTCCTGGATTGTCTACAGCTTTCTTTCTATGACAAAGTGACCTGCTTGGTGGGAAAGGCTGGGGATGATGTTTATTTTACCTAGGCTTTTGTTAAGCTTTTGACACCATTCCCCAAAGCATTCTTGTGGAGAAACTGGCTGCCTATGGCTTGGACAGTCCACTGTTTACTGTAAAAAAGGGTCTGGATGGCCAGACCCAGAGAGTGGTAGGGGACAGTTTAATTCAGCTGGTATCCAGTCACCAGTGGGGCTCCCCTGGGCAGCACTCAGACCTGTCCTGTTTCTACAATGACCTGGTGGAGGGGACCCTCAGCCAATTTGTAGAGGACAAGATCTGCCAGAGGACAGGAAGGCTCTACAGAGGGAGCTGTAGAGGCCCAGGGATCAGGCTGTCCCAGGCAGTTCCAGAAAGCCCTTACTCCCCTACCCCTCCCCGAGTACTCATTCTTACTACACCCTTTTTCTCAGCTGGGCCCAGCACCGTCGCCACAACTGGGACTTGGAGCGGATGCCGAAGCCCCGGCGGTGCTGGACATGCCGTGTCTGCCAGGCTTCCAGGTGTCTCCGAAGGCAGGCATGGAGCCGCCCCAGGAACCTTCCAGCAGCAGTGCTGGTGCTGTATTCCAGCTCCACTGAGCTGCTTCTCCTGCTGCTGCTGCTACTGCTTTCAAATACAATGGGATTCATGATCACCACTAGTCTAGGGAGCAACCTGGCTACGGCCATAGATCTTCTGCGTTGCAGCATAACGGAGCTGTTGCTGCTGCATTGTCTTATGTTCTTAGGTCTGTCCTCTTTTGTCACATTGTTCATGTCTGGCCTTGCCAACTCCACTCCAAGGCACTGGGGACGCTCTCTGGCCCCCAGCAGCCTTGGCATACCATGTGGATCAGCTTGGACCACCCTGCCGCTCCCCCTGCCCCATCGCCAGTGGGCCAGCTGTTCCTCCAGCTCCTTGCGGCGCTCCTCGAAGAGCGCCTGGGAGTCCCGGCAGCTCCGGATGAACCTCGGGAAACACCTCCTGGAGCTCATGGAACTGCCTGGGGAGCTGCCATGGGGCAGTTCCGTGCCTGCTGATCTCCGTGTCTTGTCCAGGTTGCTCTGCCCCTCCAGCCGGCCTCTCGCTGCGCTTGGATGCTTCGGGTCCTGACGGATCGTCTGCAAGCAGCACAGACGGGTGAGACAAGAGCAGCTCCCAGAACGCTCCACGCTGTCCTGCCATGCGTGCCACACCAGCACACCCCAAACACACACAGCACAGCACATCAGAGGCCACCTACCCACAGACACTTGTCCCGGAGCATGACAGTGACCAAGATGAGCTGCAGCACCACCATGGTGATTGCCACCAGCTCACCCACGGTGAAGATGTTGAGGATCCCCATGGCACCGCCTGTAGCACTCCAGGTCACCAGCACAGGCTGGTGAAGAGGCTCCCCAGAGATCTGAAGGGTCAAAGTGAGGGGAATCCAGCCTGGTGGGGTGGCAGAGGCTGAGGCTGTTCTCTGCCAAGACAGATTGTTGTGCCCAGCACTGTCTGCTGGTGTGGGGCCGCTTTTACAGCCTGGCAGTGACATCACGGGGCAGCCAGAACCCCCTTTGTGACAGGGTGAGGCAGTCAGAAATCCCTTTGTGACAGAGTGGGGCAGGCAGAGCCCCCTGTGTGTCATCGTGGGGCAGTCAGTGCCCCCTTTTGGATACCTGCTTCCAAATCCAAGGGAGAGCCCTTGCTCTGGGAGCTATGACCACACATTCCACGTTGCCCTGCTGAAACTTTTAGGATTCTTTAAGTAAGTCAGGTCATAACAATTTCATTTGACATCATGAATCTGTTCTCAGTTGTTGGACCTGTAATTGCTGGGAGCAGGAGGAGGTTAACGGCTTCATAAAGAAGATCTCTTTTGAATACATGATTTGGCTCAATTTCATGAGGCTCCATGACACAAGGGCAGTGATCATGTCCTTGTGCTGGGCACCGGTGAGGTCGGACCTCCAATCCTGTATTTAATTTTGGGCCCCACACAACAATAAAGTCATTGAAGTTGCTGGAGTGTGTCCAGAGAAGGGCAATGAAGCTGGGGAAGGGTCTTGTGCTTTAACCCCAGCTAGCGATTCAGCAAGGAAAAAAAAAGTGAGAAAGAAACTTGTAAGGTGAGATAATTTAATAAATAGAAACAAATTCCAAAAACATTGGATGAAAGAAAAGAAACAGAAGAAAAACAAATGAAAAAATGTTAACAATTTCCCTGCATGCAACAACTGATGTGCAGTTAGTCAGACACTCATCATGGAATCATAAACTGGTTTGGGTTGGGTTGGGAGGGACCTTAAAGATCAAATACCACCACCTTGCCATGGGCCAGGTTGCTCCAAGCCCCATCCAACCTGGCCAATAACACTTCCAGACAAAGGGCAGCCACAGCTTGTCTGGGAAACCTGTGCAGGGCCTCACAACCCTCACAGGGAACAATTCCTTCCCAATATCCCATCTATCCCTGCCCTCCGGCAGAGAGAAGCCATTTCCCCTTGTCCTGGCACTCCAGGCCCTTGTCCAAAGTCTATTTCCAGCTCTCTTGAAGTCAGGGGCTCTAAGGTCTCCCTGGAATCTTCTCCTCCTCAGGCTGAACACCTCCAGCTCTCTCAGCCTGTCTCCAGAACAGGCAGGCTCCAGCCTTTGAGCATTTCTGGCCTCCTCTGGACTCATTTTAGCAGCTCCACATCCTGAAGGACCAAGTGCCATCCAGAGGGACCTAGACAAGCTCAAGAAGAAAGCCCATGGGAATCTCATGGCGTTTAACAAGGGCAAGCTGCTAGTACTGCATGTGGATCAGGATAACCCCAGTATCAAACCAGACTGGGGGATGAAGAGATCAAGGACAGCCCTGGGCAAAAAGAACTTGGGGATGCTGGTGAATGAGAGGCTGGACCTGCCCTGGCCCTGTGTGCTGGCTGATCCCACAGTGTGAGCAGCAGGGGATGGGGGGATTCTTCACTTCTGCCCTGCTCTGGTAAGATCCCACCTGCAGTGCTGCCTTGCAGCTCTGGGGTCCCAGCACAGGAAGGATGTGGAGCTGCTGGAGAGAGTCCAGAGGAGAGCCTAAGATAATCAGAAGGATGGCACACCTCTATGCTATGAGAAAAGGCCGAGAGAATTGGGATTGTTCAGCCTGGAGAAGAGAAGCTTTGGAGTCACCTAATTGTGGCCTCACTCTACTTGAAGGGAGCCAACAAAAAAAGATGGAGAGAGACTATTTACAAGGGCCTGAAATTACTGGACAAGGGAGAATGGCTTCTCACTGAGACAGAGTAGGTTTAGATTGGATATTGGGAAGAAATTGTCCCTGTCAGGCTGGTGAGGCCCTAGCACAGGTTGCCCCAAGCAGCTGTTGCTGCCCCATCCATGAAAGCGTCCAAGGCCAGACTGGATGAGGCTCAGAGTAACCTGGTCTAGTGGGAGGTTTTCCTATTCCAGGGCAGGGAGGTGGAACAGGATGATCTTTACAGTGCCATCCAACCCAAACCACACTGTTCTACACTTCTAGGGACTACTGCTGCCAGCTGCTTTTGAGGTACTTTATTTACAGCAACACAAAGAGCTGTAAAAACACAACAGCCAGTGAGGTGTGAATTCATTGCTGTAACTGCCCCTCCTGATCCCACCTTCATAACTGTATTCTGGATGCAAAGCCTTTGTGGAAATATTGTGCTGCTTTTGGACCTTGAGTGAATAGATGTCTCCTCACAGTGCAGTAGAATGGTTCAGTCCTGCCTGGTCCCACTCAGTGACTGCTCAGGATGCTGGTGAGGCTCAGCGAGACAGGCTCTGGGTTCAAGTGTGTCCCAAAGGAGAAGCAGTTTCCACCACCACCAATAACCAACAGCTCCTTCTCATTTGGCAGAAATATACTGCTATGATTATGTAGCATTAATGGCCACTCCAGGTGATCCTGCAAAAGGAAAGGAGATTTTGAACACACAGGACTCCATGTGGTCCACTGTGCCACCCATGAATGTGGGCAAGAACAGAGAATACAGGAACAAGTAACCCCTGAGATGAACTCCTCTACTACACCCACCCACCAACCTGGAGCTCAGTGATTTTTTTAATGAGAAAAAATGTTTTTGTACTCCCTGAATCTTAATGCTTTTCCTCCCAGGAAGGTAGCCAGTCTGTTTTTGATTCAATGTAAATCTTTGGCATTCAAGGCCTGTGGCAAGGAGTTCCAGAGCTTACCTATGTAACTGGTAGGTTCAAAAGCCTAGAGAGTTTCACCTAAGTCAAAGCAAACAACTCATAAGCAAAGGAAGACACCAATCCATCTGCATCTGCTTATTCAATGGAAACAAAAAAGTTATGTTCTTTTAGATACAACTTTACTGTACCTATCCTCCTTGCTGTCCAACAAGGGCAGTCTGTTTTATCTAAAGGATATGAGGCCACTTATAACTTCGACTACAGTCAACAATTGAAAACTAATCTACAGTTAAGCACATTTCATGCTTTTAGACCCTCAGCAAAATGATGCAAGGTCAACCAGATACACACATGCTGTCCACTATAAAAAAAAGACCAGTCATAAATTCCAGTTTCACCAACAACAGGTTCCATATGTACAGTTATCAAAAGAAAGTTGCTTCCTTACATAAAAGATAAATAAAAACTTGTCAAGCAAAATAAACGTTCTTATAGAATCACAGAACTGTTGGGGATGGAAAGACCTTAAAAAATCCCACCTCGCTCCACCCCGCTGCACTGGGCAGGGACAGTTTCCACTGGACCAGGCTGCTCCAAGCCCAATCTAACCTGGCCGCGAACATTTTCAGGGATGGGACAGCCACAGCTTTTCTGGGCAGCCTTTGGCACTGCCTCACCATACTCTTTGTTAAAATTTTCATCCATACACCTAGTTTGAAGCTACTGTCCTTTAGATGAAAACCATCACCCCTTGTCCTAACACTACAGGCCCTGCTAAAAAGTCTGTCCCCATCTTTCTTACAAGCCCCCCTTTAAGTACTGGAAGGGGCTCTAAGGTCCCCCCCAGAGCCCTCTTAAGGCTGAACAGCCCCAGCTCTCAGTGCATCCTCAGAGGAAATTAGCTCCATCTCTCTGACCATCTTTGTGGTCCTTCTACTGATTTTATCCAACAGATCCATGTCTTTCTTTTACTGGAGGTTGTATTATCTGAGGGCTACTCAGAGATGTAGACTGAGGTTTGTTCAGAGTATGTGTTGGGGGTCAGATTTGTGTCTTTTTTACTTACAGAATTTTTTCCCCTAAGTTGCTAGGAAACTAACTACTGGGTACTTATAGGCACTTAAGCAGAACAAAGGGGCCAAAGAAGAGGAGTTTTAGCACCTGGCTACACTTCTTTTGTCTCTGTGAGTTTCTCTTGGAGGGGGGAGATAAGGCAAGTTTTGGGGGGGCAGAAAAAGGACACGGGGATGGGGCAACTTCTGACTCGAGCTCTCAGCATGGGAGGGAGGGAGGACGGCCAGGCTGCTGCTGGCTGCGGGAGGAATTCACTGTCACCCCAAGTCGGGTCCTGGGAAATCTACCACCATCTGCTGGTGTGTCCAGGAATTCTGAGCTCACCTCCTCCTGTCCTGCTGGAGCTGGGCTGGTCCTGTCCTGCCGCTGCCCTCTCCTGGTCACTGCTTGGAGGCTTTTTTGCTAGGCTGTGTTCTGCTGGGACATCCCTGCCTTGCAGCTACCACCTGTAGAGCTTGATACATCTCATCCACCAGCCTAGGATCTTCCACCGTTCCAGTTTGGTGCTCTCAGAGTCCTAAAAGATCAGACTGCCCCGGGCTTTGGGAAGCACAGCCCCTCGAGGTTCCTGTGCTGCTTATTATTTATGCTGTAGTTGTTGTTTGTTTGCCTTGTTATACATACTAGTAAAAACTGTTATTCCCATATCTCTGCCTGAGAGCCCTTTACTTTTCTAAATTGTAATAATTTGGAGGGAAGGGGTTTGAATTTTCCATTCCAAGGGAGGCCCTGCCCTTCCCTAGCAGACACCTGTCATTCAAACCAAGACAGTATGCCAAAATCCTGCTGTGTGACACCATCTGTATGACTGTTCTCCAGTGATTTATAGAAAAAAGACACCAAACAGTTAAAAGTTAGAAGGGTCCTCCAAGCATCATCCAGTCCAACCACCCTGTTCAAAGCAGGCTCAACTCAAGCAGGTTTTTCAGTACCTTGCCCAGTCAGGTTTCAAATATCTCCAATAATGGAAATACAACAGCCTCTCTGAGCAACCTGTTCAGTGTTCAATCATCCTTACAGGAAGCTTTCACTTTCCAGTGAAGTTTCCAGTATTTCTGTATTGGGTTTTTTTCTCATATTTCAGGCAGCAGCTACAGCATGCTGCAGCTTCCACCCAGAAGTTCTCCATGAAGTTATACCACAGACCTCCATAAACATTAACTTAGCCTCTGGTTTATCTGTTCCCTTCCTCCACAGACATCCTGGAATGACTATGCTGGTGCCCATTTCAGTTCTGCTGCCCCCTGTCTGAAACAGAGCAGTTCCCTGTTCCAGTCTTCTGCACATTCCATCTCTCCCTCTCTTAACAATGCTATGTTCGCTGTGCTGGGTAACAGCACTTTGGAATCAGATCCTGCCTCTCCATAAAGTTACCATGTTCCTTCACAGGACACTGCTTAACCTGAAAGAAAATTTCAGTACTTACCACATTAATCACATAGTCCAGGCAGAGGCCAGTCATTAAGTCAATGACAGTGACACCTGGCACAGAGGATGCATGAAACCACACTCCACCAACAAGCAGAAGCTTTCCTTCATGCACATGTGCAGTATGTGAATACCTGTGAGTTCAAAATGAGATTGAACTCCATTAGCAAGGGAGGCTGGTAGGGACAGGCTGAAGATTCTCTACTGAATGTTCTCAGCAACCTGCCTAGTTGAAGATGCCCCTAACTCATTGCAGGGAGGTTGGATTAGTTGGCCTTTAAGAGCTCCCTTCCAAATCCAATTATTTTATGATGCTATGAATGCCTTCTGCTTACCTTGGGACAAGAGGAGGGTGTGTCTCTATTGCCTGCCACTGAAAGCCATGTTCAAACTCCCTCAGAAGGAAAACTGAACCCAAGGGCTGCTCAGCTGCCCCAAGACCTCCTGCAATCAGCACACCTCCATCCCAGCTGCAGGCACTGTGAGAGTGACGCCTTTCTGGGACTGGACCCTCAACAGCAATCTGAAAAAACACAAGTCCAAGGGTGAAGTTTGCCAAACTAAGTGTCTGCTTCATGTCCAGGCTTTTAAATGCCTTTTCCTGTGTGGTTGAAATTTTTGACACCCAAACTTCTCCATGTTTCTCTAGGCTGCTGCGTGCTTCCACTGTCTCTGGCCCTCAGTACATTTAATATAACCAGTCTTTAGAGGGTTTATTTCCACATGTTTATTAGAGGTAACTTTATCTGCATTCTTGCATGCTGCTTTCTGCTCAAGACATACACCTGGGAACCATAAGTTTGTTTAGAAACACATGGACTAATGCATTGACCAACAAAGCAGGTAAATAATTGCTGAAACCACAGAGCACAATAAAAGGCTCAACTGCAGGACTGAAATCCAAAAATAAAATCACTAAAGGAAAATTTTAAGATCAGGCATTAAAGGAATATCACAGCAAATAAGTGATGGAGAAAAATGTGGAGGTCACTTGGTCCATACCTTTTCCCTAAAACAAATAAAACTGTATCTATTATCATCTGGATGGATAGATGTTTATATAATAGTTTCTGATAGTCTGCAGTGACAAGAAGTTCTCACCTCTTTAGGCAGTCTATTGCAGAATTAGCTAGCTTCATAATCAACAGCTTTCCTTGTCCAGCTAATTCCCTGTACTACCCAAAGTTAAAATGGGTAACAATTTTTGTCTTCTTTGCAGCAGTATTTTAGATATTGTAAGATTTATTTCTATCTTGAATCTTCTCCAGATTCAATAGCTAGAAGACCTTCCCCTGTAAGGTATGTGGCCTGGTCATTCTTGCTGCATACCTTTATACAGCTGTTTTATACCCTGTTCACCTCTTTTTCAGCAATCAGCTTTGGGTATTCTACAGGTGTTCTACTGAGATTAGGAACACTGTAGAAAATAAAAGAAGAAATTCATGTGTCTACCAGATAACATTCCTGGTTACATATCCAAAGACACAGTGTAGGTCCCCCACAACAGTGGGATATTGCCTACTCATGTTTAGCTTGTGACCTCCTGCAATTATGCATCTCTCACCCTGTATTTGTGCTATGTACAAGACTGGGCTCAAAGAGCTATAGTAAAGAGTTACATCAGCCTGGTGGCCAGTAAGTAAATGAGGGAGTAAATCCTCTTTCACTCAATTTCCTTTTATCACACATTCAGCAATCTAGTTGACTGAGGCAAAGCAGCAGATGTGGAAGTGGTTTTGACTGCAGCAAAGCTTTTTATACTGTCTCTAACAGTATCCTTCCAAAAAAATATCCAGCTCACAGCCAGACAAGTCCATGAGAGGAGAGGTGGAAGAAGACAGAGAATATATTCTCAGTAGCATGCAACAACAGGGCAACAGGCACAAACTGACATAGAAAAAATATACTTCAACATAAAGCCCACTCATACTGTTCTATCAGGGGGGTCAAGCACTGGAATAGGTTGCCCAAAGAGATTGTGGAGTCTCCATCTATGGAGATAGTCCTACCTGGACAATATACCAAACAACCTGCTCTAGTCAGACCTGTTTGAAGCAGGAGAGCTGGACTAGATGACCTCCAGATGTCCCTTCCAACCTCCACTATTCTGTAGGGACTGTAGTTGACCAAAAAGCTGGGTGTTTGTAGGTCAGCTCTAACTCTAATCACCACGGAGCACATCCTTACCTCAGTGTAGGAGAGTTCTGGAGTGTGCAGGAAATGCCAATCCCCGAGCACAGGCTCCAGCGCAGAGCGGCCGCCATACACAAACAGGTACTGCTCACCTGTGCAAACAGACACCCAGGGGGGAACACAACTTACAGTCTGGCATGCCACAAAGCCAGAACTTCTGTTTGTGTAGGAGGGAAGCTGATAAAAAGGGTGCAGCAGCACTTGGGGCAGATGTCAAGGGCATGCATTCACTGCACTATGCCCTGTCCTTTCACTGATTCAGAACGGACTGTGCAGGTAACACCAGTGTTGGTCACTTTCTTCAGCTACAAAGCAGTATCAAGGCAAAAATAAGATGAAACAATACGGTCTGACAAAGACAAAACTCAATGTATTATTAATAGAATTTTAATTACCCATTTAGCATTTGCTTTTTTGATACAAAATTCTGACTGGAAGGCTGAACATTAAACTATGCTACATTGTTAAACACTGCTCCACAAATGGAAATTGTACTCCAGACTAGACTAACAACTGCTTAACAATTCCCTTCTGGTCCTCTTGAAGTGTTCCCTGCCAAGTGCAGGAACGGGACACCTTAGGAAAGGACTGTTTTCAGTTCCTGAATGCCATGCTGAAGTTTTTGCCCCTTACAACCAGGATCTTTTAATAGACCAACCTTCAGCTTGCTATTGCAGGACCTGATTCTAAGAGCTGTTCACAACTACTGAGTGCTTGTCAATTGCTACTAGAAAAGTAACATTTCTTCTGAAGGACTTCTGGATAAAAAGCCAAGTGTCAAGAAGACATCTCAAAGCCTGTTAATTTCTTTCCTGCTACTGCCAGGCTTGAGGAGTGGTCAATATGTACTTCATGAAGTTCAGCAAGGTCAGGTGCAAGATCTTGCATACCTACAGTGGTTTCCACTCTTTCCAGGCTTTTTACCTTTGAATGTCACTTCAGTTGTGCTGTGTCTCCAACGCAAAAGTGCTGCTTCAGCAGCAGGCTGCAGACTTACAAGCTCCACTGCAACGTCCTCTGGACCTGAAGCATTACAGGTTTTGGGGAACTTCAGCCACAACATTCCCAAGCCTACACTGGATGGGGATGTTCGTCCTCCTAGCACCAGGGCCAGGGTGTCCGAGAGACGAGACACAGTGTGGTACAACCTCTGACCTGGGGAGATACAAAACATCACGGTTCACACAGGTGTTTTTTCCAAGAAATTTATAATCATCAAAGCTGGAAAGACCCTTAAAGATTATCAAGTCCAACCATTCCTCCAGCACTCTCAGGGCCAAAACTAAGCCATGTTCCCAAGAGCCACTTTCACATGGCTTTCAAATCCTGCCAGGGATGTGTACTTCACCACTACTCTAGGTAGCCTTCTCCAGGCATAGATGACTCTTTTCTAAGGACATTTTTCTCAGTATCCTACCTAAATCTCCCCTGGTACATCTTGAAGCCATTTCCTTTTCTGTCCCTTGTCTCCTGGGAGAAGAGGCCGACCTCCACCTAGCTACATCCTCCTTTCAGGTAGTTGTAAAGGGTGAGGAGCTTCCCCGTGAGCCTCCTTTTCTTCAGGCTGAGCCCCTGACCCCAGTTCCCTTGGCCACTATTACAATGAGCTTACAGCAGTGGCAGGTGAGGGAAGAGCAACAGGTGTCATCTACCTGGACTTGTTCAAAGCATTTGACATTGTCCCGCCCAGCATCCAGTCTCTAAACTGGAGAGACATGGATTTGACAGATGGATCATTCAGTGGATTAGGAATTGGCTGGATGGTCTCACTCAAAGAGTTGCAGTCACCAGCTCAGTGTCCATATGGAGACCAGTGATGAGTGATGTTCTTCAGGTCTCCATAGGGACCAGCACTGTTTAACATCTTTGTTGGGGACACAGACAGTGTCATGTCACTGTAGCCCTGGGCACGCCCAGCAGGCACCCCCACACATTTATGATTACAAGGAGCTGTGTGGTGCAGTCATGGACTGGAGGGAAAGGAAGGGGCATCCAGAGGGACCTGGACAGAGGAGGTGGGACTGTGCCAGCCTCACGGAGATCAGCAGGACCAGAGGCAAGGTCCTGCACCTGGGTTGGGGCAATCCCAGCACAAATACAGACTGGCCAGAGAATGTATCAAAAGCAGCTCTGGGGAGGACTTGGGGGCATCTGTGGACAGAAAGCTCAGTATGATTCAGCAGTATGTGCTCACAGCACAGAAAGTCAACCATGTCCCAGGCTGCATCAAAAGACAGGTGGCCAGCAGGTCGAGGGGGCTGATTCTCACTCTCCATGCCACTTTTCTGAGACCCCACCTGGAGTTCTGCATCCAGGTCTGGTGCCCCCGGCACAATAAAGACATGGAGCTGTTGGAAAAAATTCAGACTACACTAGCTTTATCACAGGGCTAAAGGCCCTTCAGAACAAGCTTGGTTTGTTCTGAAGCCAAGCTGAGAGTCTGGGCTGTTCAGCCTGGAGAACTGAAGGCTCCAGGCCAATCTTAGCACCCCTTCCAGTGCCTAGAGACTCCAAGACAGCTGGAGAAGGACTTTGGAAAAGGGCCTGCAGTTACAGGTCAAGGGGAACAGCTTCTCACTGCCAGAGGGCAGGGTTACTTGGGATATTGGGAACAAATTCTTCTCTGGGAAGACAGTGAGGCCCTGGCACAGGTTGCCCAGAGAAGTGGCTGCCACTTGTCTGGAAATGTTCCACACTGTGCTGGATGGTGCTCTGATTAACCTGGTGTACTGGAAGGTGTTCTTGCCCATGGCAGAGGGTTGGAGCTAGATGATCTTTAAAGTCCCTTCCAACCCAAACCATTCCATGACCCCAGCCCCTCAATGTCACTCTTTCTGTCAGAGGCCCAGAACTGGACATGGCACTCGAAGTGTCTCTGCAGTGCCCAGTAGATGGACAATCACTGCTCTGGCCTGTGCTCTAGGCTGCTACCAGCCAGGTGCCATTTGCCTTCTTGCCCACCTGGGCTCATGTTCAACCACTGTCAAACAGAACTCCCAGGTCCTTCTCCAGCTTTCCAGTCACCCCCCTGGCCCCAACCTGGAACACTGCATGGGGTTGTGGTGACCAAGGGGCAGAATTTGGCATTTAGCAACCAGAACCTTGGGATCTCTGTGACTGCCAGCATCACTGTGCCATGACATCACTTCTCCACTAGACTTTCTTTCACTTCTAGCACAGAGGTACCCCCCTCACACCTGCCATTGTATGGGAACTCACCCCATCTTTTATCAGGAATGTTCTGTGTCACACAGACAGCTTCCCAGCAGCCTGCACGCTTACTCAGCACATGGAAGTTTCTCACACGGCAGTGCTGTCCGTCCTCCTCCCCAAAGCCTCCCGTGGTGAGAACCACGTTGGGCTTTATAAGAACAGAGTGGTGACCATAACGTCTCAGGCCTGGAATTCCTGAGAGCCCTGCACATACCGCAGGGACACTCCCAGCCATCCCAACAGGACCAGCATGACGGGGAGCTGTAAGCCAAAGAGAACCAAAGAACTTAGGCACAAATACAAACTAAGGACTACATTTTAAGTAAGATTAAGCATGTCACCTTTTCAAGATGACCATTCATATTTTCAAGAAGAAAAAATTGAAAAGCAAGTTGACAGAAGACACAGATAATCTGACATGCCCTAGAAATCAGGATGTAACGGTTAAAACTCCCACTGTACCAACTGCAACTTCTACTCTGCTCACTCAGCTCCTGCAATTCTGAGACTGCTTTCATGGGGTGGAGGTAAGACTGGCCACGTGAGTGCAGTGTCCTAAACTGCTGCAGCAAGGTATGAATCACTGCAGGACCTTCAAAAGGAGCACCTGTCTGATGAAGACAATAGTTGGCTACGTGAACAGCAAAGAACAGCAGAAAAAGGACAAACACCTGGAAGCTGATTCCAAGGCTTCTTGCCAGATTTTGATCCTACTTTCACAGAAGCACTGAAATGATATTCTGAAGTATGTACTCTGTTAATTCCAATGGTCCTACTATAGGAAACTATTTCCAGTTATCTAAGGATCTTCTCTCTAAACATTCTATCCCTTAGCATGATGCAAATTTTCAGCACGGGACTCGGGCTCACCTACACATTGTTTTCTTTTAATCAGTTTGGAATCTGTGTCTTCCTGGTTTTAATCAAGGGCTTTATTCTTGTGTTGTAAGAGATGATGAAGTGGAGGAGGAGCAGTTTGCAGTCTATTTGTTGTATACCATAATCAGAAAAATTGCCTGTACTGATCATAGCTTTGTACAAGACCCTAATTTATCATTTGATGAAGAAAGAAATTTCATCTCCTTGGTCTTAAATGTCTTTTTACAGACTGATCTTTTAGAGACAGAGGAGTTTTTCATGTCAGAAAATATAATTCCCACAATATCTCTTTGGAAGATTCAGTACTTGCACTCTCTTGGACTGGTACCCAAGTCTATCTGAGAGGATAACTGGGGGAATTTACTCATATTAGAGACATATCTTTTGCATTCCCAGTAAAATATATCTAAGCATGGATAATTTACCAGACTTGGAAGGCTTTTACTATCAGTTTTGAATACAACAGAGAGAGCAGCAGAAAGACTCTAATCCTGTCTAATAATTAATAAAATTAATCCTGTCTAACAATTAATCAAATGTCATCACTGTAATAAAGTACATTAAGTGAATGTTAATTTTTTTTCTTAATTTAAGGATAGATACTATGCCTTTAGAAGCCTTCAAGGATTTAACTTAAGGACCAGTGACAATCACACAGTACATTAAATCACACCCACATTTAGCTTCAATTTTACAACATCTTCAAATCTAACTGAGACACAGCACATGGATTCAGTGGCCTTGTTGGTCTCAGGAATGCCATCCTGCCCTATCCATTTTCAGGTGCTTTTCCTGCTCCCTAGAACATAGATTTCAACTTTCTCTTGAAGCTACAAGTACTTGTGGTGCTGCACTGTGAACACTAGTGATACAAAACAGGTTAAAATAACCTTCTGCTTTCTATCCTTGAAAAGTAAGCAAGCAGTCAAAACCAGGAATTTCTTGGACTACTACTGCCACCAAATCCTTTTTATCTTGGAAACACAATCTTAGTCTTGGCTTTTCCCCAGCTGTAACACTTTTCTCCCATCTAAAAAAGGGACACGTAGATTTAAAAGCATTTCAGAGACAGAAATATGACAAGTACAATTGCACCCACAAGGGGTAACAAAACAAAGCACAGCTTCATGTCAGGCTCCTGAGTGACCTGTTGGACAGACAGGGCAGTAAAGAAATCAGAGCAACCTTTTGGGGGCTGGAAGGAAAGAATGGTTCAGAGAGCCATATGTGAAGGCAACCAGGAATAAATTAGAAAGGGAGATCCCAAAACCAGGAGGAACAGGGTAGGCTGGCATTGCAGCCATGTACTGGAGGAGCTCACCTCTGAGCAAATTACAAGCTCTTTGGACTGAGAGGTTCAATAAAGTGAAAGAACTGAAGGGATAAGAACCAGCAGTGTAAAGCCATGGCCCCGGCCTTGGTTTGGACAGCAGAAAAACTGTGGAGGAATGGAGAAAGCTACCAGACAGCAGCATCCCATCTGTCTCCTCCAGGATTTCAATGTCTCCTAAAACCTCCCAGAGACACCAACATGAGACAAAATGTTGTATTGTGGGGTGTGTACATCGAAGTGGAGCAAAGCCTAGGCCCCAACAAAGCTCTCAGTGAGCAAGGCTGCTGGGAGCTCAGGTGAGGCAGGGTTCACACATCCACACACTCACCTGGCTGGCTCAGCAAAGGGAGGAGGAAGGCTCCGGCAGCCCAGATCAGCTCCAGCCAGGTTTATTGCAGATGCCAAAGTCACCAGAGCCAAGAGGAAGACACCCCCTTTGGTTTGGGGTTAAGTACAGGTTTCAACAGTCAATGACCTTGGGGCACAGGGGCAGGACAAGGGGTAGGTAAGGTCAGTGACCTATGGGGAAAACAGGGCCGGCCACCAAGGACCTGGGACACAAATGAAAGAAGACACCATGGGGCCATGGCATTATGGGGGGGAAAACCAGGGCAAACCACTATGTACAGAGCACCACTGGGAGGGATTCTGCCCTTAAGGCTGGGCAGGTGACTATAATCTGTCCTGCCAATGCCAAGATACAGGTGTTATGTCAAGGGGCTGCAGGGATTCCACAATAGGAGAATACTGTGAAAACTACTTGGTGTGTACCTGTCACACTGGGTAACAACGGAGTCCAGGAAGATTCCATCCCCTTGGATGCAGCCAACACAAAGTAATGAGAACATTTCAGATGCCATTCCTATAGCAAGCCCAAAGTAAGAAACAAATAAACAAACCAACCAAGAAAGGAAGAAGCAAACAAAACCCAATCCCCTTAAAAATGTTAGAGCAAACAGTAGTAAGGATCTCAGAACAGCCAGAGTGACCAAATCAAATACCAACCCAGCCTAGCACAGTTTCCATCAATGCTCAAAATCAGAGGGGTAAAGCTGAATTGGAGAAAGAACTGGAGGGGAAATACCTCTCTCGCTCCAACTTTCAAAAATTTACAGCCCAGGGATGATCTAAGCAAGAACCTGTGTCTTTGTATTGAACAATCCTTGATGCATTTTTCACCCATGAACCTACCCAGTTGCTCTTTGAATTCACATAAACTTTTAATGTGCCCAACATGCATCCCCTAGCTTAACTATGTGTTGCATGGGAAAGTTTTTCTTTTTGGAAACAGCTTCCCTTCATGCTTCCCAGTTCTCATCATTAAAAAAGAGTGAGGTCTTTATACTGGAGGGATTAAGGTTTGTTCAAGTTCATGGAATATAAGTGCTTCCAAAGAAATCACAAATGTTAAAAGGTGCAACGTGATCTATGTGCTGGGCAGTACTGCATCATTTTCAGTGTGGCCTTGTAAACACTCTGAGGCAGAAGTGCAAGCAAAAGGAATGCACAGAAAGCCAGCAGCAATGAGAGCTCATTCTGGCGTGTATGGACATTAGGGAATGGAGCTGTTCATTCCTGTGAGCTGGGATATATTCGGCCAACTCTGTGACTAGCAAGCATAAACATGAATTTAAAAGGCACAAGAACTCATCTTATCAGCTTCATTGCCAGAACCCATATTAGAAGTAAAAAGCATCTTTTGAAAATTGACATCCTGAAATTAACACAAATACTGAAAATGGAAGAATCCACTATTAAACCCTTATCTCATTTGACCAAGCTTGTTTACAGTAAGGCCTGGATCTTACTTAATCTTTCTCTCAAAGGCTAATTGTAGAGCTCTCTGCTACCACATCATTTACTCCTGTGCATGTTTCCAGCCTGGACTCATGCACATTAACCTCCTCTGGAAGGATGACAATACCAAGTCTTTACCTTCCCACTGGATGAGCAATGGCCTTGACCTACCAGCAGACATTTCTAAACCACTAAGCAAATCTGCCACCACTTTCAGTCACCACATTTGCATTCATACAGCAGAGCAGATCCTGCCATGCTGGCAAAATAAATTCAAGCACATTCAATTGCTTTCATACTACAGTTACCAGATTTCTAAAATTATAAACAGAGAACCATAAAATCAAAAGGGAAACTTCTAGTAAGTAGTCCATAGGACTTATAGCTCCAAGTTATTCACTATCTTGCACTTATCTTCACTTGTAGACTTCAAATAGCTGGAAACTTTGCCAGCAGTTAACATAAGAATGGCAAAGAACAGAGTCATAGTTGTATGTCAACCATGAATACACAGGAATGGCTGTACAAAGTCAGACAAAAAATATCCAAAATTAGTAATCTGTATCCCACAATGACAATAAAGTAGTCTATGGAAATGGAAGAGAGCAGAAGTGCATCTTGCTTTCTCAACCGACTGCAGTCAGGAACAGCACATCAGGTACAAATGTATGCATTCAGTAATCCTTAATGGATTCTTCTTTCAATAAAGTAATTGTCCCTTGAACCCATGCCAAGTTTTAGCATCTACAGCTTCTTTTATACTACCAGGTAGTTTGCTATGACAAGTCTGTCTCCTGGAGAGACTGCTCACAGGGAGGAAGGAACATGCAGCATGCAGCTTATCTAAGATCAGGGAGAGCCTTCTTCCCATCCTGCTTTACAAGGAGCTCCCCGTGGCTTCTGTGTTAACTAAGCTGATCCAAGGTCCTTTCTGCCTTCAGGAACACCTGTGCCTCAGCAGCTCTGTACAGAACTGCAACCACAAGACATTGCAAATACCTTATGATGTCAAAGCCAGGTCCCCGATCTTCAGAATAAAGGAGGGTTACCTCATACTCATCAAAAGGCTCCAGGCCCTGCACTCTTTGCTGTTCATCTTCTGGAATACAACAGGTGAAAAACTCATTCATATCCATGACACTGCACTCAGTCCAGCCCTGAAAGACAAATCCCTCAAAGTTACCACTTCTGGAAGGACAAAAACTCACTTCCCACAGGAAAACAAAACCCCTAAATTAAACACCTGAATAAGCCACTAAGACTGTCTAGCTAAAGCAAGAGCATCCCAAAAACTGGTGAAAATAGATGTCTCATCTGTAAAGTTCTTAAAAACTTAATTTATTACATCAAAAGCCTCAGAGGAACCCATTAATCCCAGATGAGACAGGCTGCAAGCTACTTGGAAGCACCTTCTACTGACGAGTCATGCTACCAGAGAAGGCAGGACCTCAGCCTCTGCCCTGTTTGCTTCCTAAATGACCAAGCACCCAGCATTCCAATCCTCCTGAGATAAACCATGCTTCATGCCTGCCCTAGAGGTGCTCACCTTCCCCAGAAAGCGCCTCTGCTGTGCCTCACAGTCAGGGTACTGTGGCAGGGAGTGCAGTGCAGTGCTCAGCTGGCTGAAATGCTGCTGCATGATGTGCCCAAAGGGGTCCTCTGGGTGCACCTGCTCGTACAGCAGGAAGCACGCCCGAGGGAAGTGCTCTGCTGCCCACTGAATCAAGGCATCCGACCTGTTGGGTGCACAAGAAATTAAACTGAGGGTCCACTCTTCATAAGACAGATGCAGTGTATCTTCCTGCAACACCACAGAGCTGCTATTAAGGCATCCTGACAAGAGGCAGCACACTAATGAGAGTGCTGTGCTCAGCATCTCCCCATCTGCACAGACAGTTCAGGAGATCAAAAGAACAAAAACCTCAAAATTCTCTTTTGAGTTTTTTCTTCTTTTTTTCCTTCCTCATAGGATATAATGTGGATATCACTTCCATCATCACAATTACAATGTAGGCAGCTATTTGGGATGCTACAGAATTCCCAAGGCTTTAGTTTCGAGGTCTCTGAGCCCAAGGCGATGTACTCAGAAAGCAGCTTGTTGTTTTCCCTTTTGCACTGAGGAGAACCCAGCTGACCTGGTGTTCTCCATGTAGGTGAGCACCACCTCTGCGATGAAGAGGGTGGGGATTTCATTGTTCAATCCTGCTTCCTCCAGGATTCTCTCCAGCTCAGACAGCTCTGATAAATCCACTCCCAGTAATTTATAATCCTCTCCAGAAAAGGTAATGGCTCCTGGGAGACAAAAAGCATACAACTTCACTATGGTGCTGCTGCAATACTGACCAAAAGAGACAAACATGAAAATCAAAACCACAGGCAATCACTCACAAGGCTATGTCCATAACTATATTTCTCTGAACCATGTACAAGAAAATCCCCATCACTACATGACCCATGAAGTGATAGTGCCATGTGATCCAGTAACTGAAGGTCTAAAACCCCAGTATTCTTAATGCACATTTCACCTACAGATTTCTCATAGAATTATTACAGTTTCTATAACAACAAAACTTTATTATATTTACTTTAAAATAATTTTTAGAACCACTGATTTTAATTCAAAATCAAACCTAAAGGACTCTCATTTATACACTTTTCACTTTAGACTAAGAAAACACCATTGCTTTGGTAGAATTTCAATAGTTTCCCTCACAATCAGAAAACAATTCTCAGGTTTCCTAGGCTTGGCTGGTTGGTTGGTTTGTTAAACAAATTTTATTTCTGTATAACAGCACTGAGTCCTGAATCTGCACATGCTAGCTCCTGGCAAACACCAGGACCTGACCCACAGATCACAGATCCTCAGAAATAAGTTCCAGTTTATAATCTGCAAGCACTATCATACCTCTGTACCCTATCAGAATATGGTAAGTTATGGCCTGTTGACCTTTTCAGCCAAAACCACATCATTAACAAAGCAAACTGTAAAGTACCTCTAGAAATCACCTGCTCTGTCTCTGCAACCCAACAACTGTATCTGTCCTGAGGACAGCTAACCTACACTGTTCTCAAAGGCATACACTTCTGGAGACAACATGACCTTTTTCAGAAGTCCACCGAAGTAGTCCATTCTAATTTCTTCTAATTTGTCCATCCATCCTTTGCTGACCTCTGGACACAGAGAATAGGCTATTTCCAACTACCCAAAACCTTCCTTTAAGCACCTGAAGATTCTTGGTATGGACAGAGTTCCTTGCCAAAGACTCTGCCAATATTAAAAATGTGAATGGATTTAGGAAGAGAATGAACAAGCTCATGGAAGAGTTACTCACTAAGACCTGGGAGTCAGGAACTCACACTCTATAGCTGTCTTCCATCTGTATCTAAATTGATTAATACTACCTAAATGTAGTAGATTACATATGTCCCTACTGCATTTCATTCCATGTTTTCCAGACCATTTGTGTACTTTGTCAAACTCCTACTCTCATTCATCTTTTTGAAGTCCCCATGTTTCCTGCAGGTTTATGACATTTCATCTTCTATAGCAGATCATCTAGAGCACTACTGGAAATCCTGGATGAAAACAGATGCAGGAGAAACCTCTAGTGATCCATATACTTTGCATTCTTCCTTTTGCCCCTCAGCACTCAGCTGGCACAACATTCTGCAGTAGTTTCACAAGGCTCGTTTTCTCCTGCCTTGGAGGGCAAAAAAACCCATCAGGAGATATAACAACTGATGTTTTATTACAGTCAAGACACTCAAGAGTCAAACCTTCTCTCTTACCCATCAAACCCATAAATCATTGTGTATTTTAGGGTGAAAGGGATGTTTAAACATCATCTTGTCCAAATGCTTCCCCATGGCAATTATCTGTGTCATGTCACTCAAAGCTTGTCCAGTCAAGCTCTATCTCCAAGGCTGGAGATTCCATTACCTTTCTAGGCAATCTATTCCTATTTTTAACTACTCATGTGGTGCAACCTCCCCCGCAACATTTTCATTATACATCACTGGAATTCCCTTTTTTTTTTTGCAACTTTCAAGCATTGTCCCTTGACTATTTGCTTTATACCTCCAAGAAAAGTGTGGCTCTGTCTTTTCTAACCTGTCCCAACAGGTAAGCTGAAGAGTGCTGCAAGACTCACCTCCCTCCCAAACTCCTCCCCATGTGGCTGAACAGAAACAGTTCTCTCAGCCTCCCCTCCTACATCAGCTGCTCCATCACTTCACCCTCCTCATCACCTCCCACAGGACATGCTACAGCTTGCCACTGTTTTTCCAGGACCACTATGCTCCAAGCTGGACACACCCTTTGAGAAATTGCAACAGAAAAAAACTGACCTCGGTTTGACATAATCAGCTCCTGACAAAATCCATTCTGGCTTCTTGTTATGTCCCAATGCCTACAAATTATTTGTTTCAACATTTTTCAGAAATGAACAACTTTTCCATCTATGATTTCACAGTTCCCCTACTATAATCTCTCACTTTTTGAAGGCTGAAGCCATGTTTACTTCTAAACATTTTGAAAAAAAAATCTTCCATTAATGCCATACCTAATCCTTCCCCTCCAGTGTCTCCCACCAGTGCTGACAACTCTTTCATTCCTTTGATCAGAGTAGCTTTCTGGCATGCCACATTTGGGAAATCTACCTCGTATACCACAGTGTGACGCAGGAGACCCACATCCTTCAAACGGAAGTATAGGGAATCAAAGCCAGCACCTAAAGATACAATCTGCAGAGAAAGTACCAGAAAAAGTTATACTCAATTCTAGCTGCATCTTGAGCATCTAGGTGTGAAAAATATTAAGTATCATATGTAGAGTGACAAAATCAGGCAACTTCCTACAAGGGGCAGAAGAATTTTGTGTGGATATTGCCCCCTCCCAGATACTTCTGCCAAAGTGACACAGGGACAGCCACAGTACTGCCAGCCAGATTTCTGTGCCCTGCTGGGAATGGATCCCAACAGATGCATTGAGTTACTGCCCAGATGCCAGAAATACTTTACACACTTTCAGTGAGAGATGCCAGAAAATGTACCTGTGTCCTGGGGAGGCTTTGTGTCCTCAGCAGGAAATCCTGAACACAGTGATCTACAGCCCGGGCACGGATGTAATAACCCCTGGAGGAACAAATTCAGCTGAATTCACTGCCCAGGAACATAATTTCTCCAGCACTGGAAACTTCAATTAATTTTTTTTTTTTCTCTAAGCCTCTACCCAATAACTCCCTGCTTACAGACCTGCACAGGGAGATGATTTTGTCATCTCTAGAGCTTGCTAATAAATACAGATCTCCTATAATTAATGTGCATATTAACCATGAAGACAATGGATAACCCAGAGAAAACATGCAGATATCCCAGCTGGACCTGTCCTGTGTTCTGTTTTGCATAAATAAATATTTGCTGAATGAAAATGTATGAATCCAGACAGTAAAAATGCTCCCTGGCAATGCAGATGGCTGACACCTGAGTTCCTGCCCCAAACCATATGCAGTAACAACAATATGAATGAGTATGTGCTAATGTAGTGAGAATGGATCGAAAAAGGAAGGAAAAGCAAAGTCAGGAGAGGAATTCTGTTCTCTGGTTTTTGAATAAACAGAACTAAGTCAGACTAACTCCTGGAAAGCATTTACCATTTCCTTAGTCTGGCATGGACTGATGCCTCTTGTTTCATCACATTCTCTTTTAGTTAGTTTCATCCTATATCCACCTGGCTATATTCCACCTCTTATCATCCCTTTAACAAGCATGTTATCATCTTCACTCCTCACAGTCTAAGATGTCCCAAGATTGGGACCACACAGTCTAAGATGTCCCAAGACTGTTGATAAATGCAATACAGAAGCCTTCCTGTGAATTCAGCTTAGCATGACAATGTTGTGTGGCAAGTCAGTGCAGGCGTCCTGATGAGCCATATCCATATTCATAGGTCTGCAAGCTCCTGCTTGAACACCACTGTTTGATTTTCCCCTGAATGAAACTCCTTTGGCAATTCACAGTCATTTGGATTTCATTAAACTATTCACCTTGAATTACATAAAATCCACAATGTCATCAGCCTAGAGCCCTCTGCAAACACACATTAAAACGTTCTTGTGTCTTATAAAGCTCTGGAGAAGTCCTCCTGGTCAGATAAGCACTGACTCAAAAGATATTGCTTCCCAGGGCCACCAAATTCCCTACAGAAATTGTAACATTCTGGGGAATTCATGAGAAAACTATTGATGTTATTACAATATTAGTACGTTTTAAAATATTACAAATTTTTCAGCAGCATTAAACACTGGAGTTAGGAATCAGTCTGGTGGTGTATTTTACTCAGGACGAAGCATTCAGTTTTGTTCCAGAAGCCAGGTAACATTATACTAAGTCTAACAAAGTAACACTACTGCGAGACCCGGCATTGCAGGTTGCCACTTTGCGTACTTGGCTTAAAATGTGGTTGCGAAGCTGTGCCTTGCCCAACCGACAGCTCCAAGCCTGGGGATTTGTGGTGGAAGGGACCCTAAGCTGCCCTCATTCCACCCTTCTGCCACGGGCAGGGACGCCTTCCGCTAGACCAAGCTGCTGCAGGTCCCATCCAACCCGGCCCTGCACACTTCCAGGGATGGAGCAGCAACAAGTTCTCTGGGAAACCCGAGAGTCCAGGCCTGGCCACCCTCCCAGGGAAGCTCTCCTCCTGAACCTACTCTCTTCCAGCTTAAAGCCATTCCTCCCCCTGTGCAGTCTCTCCCGGCCGTCCCGCAGTCCCGGATCCCCTCCCACGCCCCGCGGGCACTGGGGCCCAGCAGCCGGAGCAGCTCAAGGCTCTGCGAAACGCTCGCTCCTCACCGGTGGATAAGCGGCGCTCGCCGCCGCCGCCGCCCCGCCAAAAGCCGCAGGAACCGGTCCTGAATATATCCCCGCGCTGCCGCCGAGCACTTGCTGACGGCGCTGCTGCCGCCGGTTCCCTGGACCTGCGGGACAATGACACGGCGGTGCCGCTTCCCACCAACAGAGCGTCCCGAGAAACGCACGGGCCCCGCGACGCGGGATGGCGGGGCCGGGGAGCCCCGGGAGGGCTCCGAGGGGAGGGGACGGCAGAGCCGGCCGCCGTCGAATCCCTCTCCATCCCAGCCTCCGCTTCATCTCCCTC
>WEIU01003606.1:251298-272166 GCA_013389925.1 Aegithalos caudatus | reverse complement strand
GGGGCACCGGAGCGGGCACCGGGGGGCACCGGGGGGCACCGGAGCGGGCAGCGGGCCGCAGGGCTCCTGTGGGGGTACCCTCGGCAGCTCGGGCAGGCGCTGTCCCTGTGCCGCATTCAGGGTGGAGATGGCACTGATGGCACTGATGACTGCATGGCCACGGTCGGACCCAGCTGGAATTCCCGGGGTGTCTGTGCTCAGGGCAAACGGGCAGGGCCGGAGAAGTGTCTGTGGCAGCCGTGGTGAATGTTTTGTGTTACTGCTCTTTGGGATTGTTACAGCGTTACAGAGGAGCCGTGGTACTCTGAGCTATGTGAGATGCCAGGGGTGTTGCACGTGCTGTTGTATTCAGCGTCTCTACACATCTGGCAATCCACAAATGAGTGCATTTTGCTTTAAATAAATTACAATCTCAAAATGTCACTTTTAAAGAGAGTGGTCAGTATGTGTATTTATTACTGGGACCATAAAGCTCAGTCCTCAGCCCAGTGCTAGATCTAATCAACAACCACATGAAAGTGTTTCTCTGACGTGTATTATATTAGTGTTGCCTTCCAGGTGATTCCTGGCACGTTCTGAGGTAGCCAGCACAGTTACAGCACGGGATGCAGAACCTTACAGGAGCTCCTGTATTTCTGTATTCTAGATGTGTGCTCAGTTCCTGCAGGCATGAAAGCTTCCCTTTCCTTCAAGTTCCCTTTTCTTAACTGTTCATAGTTTTGTTGATATTGTCATAGCTCTGGGATCTGGAAATTATATTTTGCTTTAGTTACAGGTTAAAACTTACAGGGATTGCTAGCCTGTCCTGCTGGCCCTTCAGAACCTGAAGGAATTCCAATTACACTGGCAGCCTGAAAATTGTAATGGAATAAAATGCATGGCAGCAAGCTGGGGAATGGCTACTGACGTCAGTGCCTCCAGCCATGCCAGGAAATCCTTTCAGTCCTATGTTTCTGTATCCATAACAATCTTCTGTGCAAACTCTGAGCTGACACTGAAACATGAACTGAGCATATTGGGTTTAACACAGACCCAAATTGTTTTGAGGGGGTGGGGCAGGCTGGGGGGCTACTGTCCTGTCCTGAGTACAACCCACTCTATTTGTGCTCCGGGAAGGGAGTGTGGGTCGGATTTCCATGGTAAAGGATGGTAAAGGCCAGGTAAAGGATGAGAAAAGACCAAGCCTTCTTGGTCCAGTGTGCAGCAGACTTCTTGGGTCTGTGAGTGTCTGATGCTTAGCTGTCACTGTAATCAGTCACAACTTTATCAGTCTCTCATCTGAAAGCAGATGGAATTTTTGTTTCTATGTCCTTCATAGTTTGGAAAGGTGTTTTGGGGCCTGATTACTGTCATAGCTAGAAATCTCCTCCAGATTTCTTGTTGTATGTCCCACTCCTCTGAGGATTCCCTCAGGGCTCTGCATGACATCCAAATCATGTGAGGAATGCACAGCTCACCCCAAATAACAGAAAACACGTAGCAGAGCAGCATGGGGGCCCCACGCTGCTCCCACCCGCGCTGGGAGGAGAGGGGGAGGTACATAATGAAAAGCATTTGCTGCAGCAGCTATCTATAGTCTGCTGTGTTTGGGAGGGGGCCCTGCCTGCCTGACCTCAGAGCTGACGTTGGAGAACCCAAACGAGGAACTGGGAGTGCTCCAGAGTCACAGCTGGGCTACCCAGCCTGGGAGGGATGCACCAGTATTACCCCCTGGATGGGTACTCTGGATCCATAGGATGAAAACACTTCAATTCCAGGTGAACCAAGGAAGTTTGAGTCTCTCTACTAGCTACCAGCAGATCTGTGAGATCACTGAGATCTGTGCTTCTGATCCTCTCTAAGCATTTCCCCTTTGGTGTTCTGCTTTCTTAACCACTTGGGTGCAAGCTGAAGGTTATCAGTTGATTTTCAGCATGGTGTCTGTATCAGCTTGCACCTGGGAAACATTTACAGATCTGCATTTTGCTAAGCAGGAGGGCTGTGCCTTGGGAGCATTGCTTCCTAAAATACTTGTTTGTAGCATTATGGATATTGTTGTGTAGCTCCCCGTTACTGCAAGAGTAGAGGGCTGGATTCATCTACCAGTCTAGGACAATGGGGTAAGAATTTGATCTGGGAGAACATATGGTTTGAGCCTCAGATCTCAACCATTTTATTGTAATGTAACATCACAGAGAGGCCTCAGTGACAGGGCAAGACCTTGTTTGGCTAGGAGTGCTGTGGTAAAATATAAACAACACAACTTGTGAGTTATGCACATGGAAGTCATGAATATACAAATGCACAAAATACATCTGTGTCATCAAAAAGGCTGTGATTAATAAAATAAGATACAGTCACAGAATCACATAATCACAGAATAGTTTAGGTTGGAGGAGACTTTTAAGAATCATCTAGTCCACCCCTCTGCCATGGGCAAAGACATCTTTCACTAGACCCAGTTGCTTAAAACCCCATCCTCCTGGCCTTGATCACTGAATGCAATCACAGGAACTTGGTCGCAGGAGATTTGTTCTCTGGTCATTGTTATGAATGTAAATACCTCCAAAAAACCCCATCACTGCCGAGGAAAATTCTGTGATTTTCCCATTCTTTGATGTTCATTGGAGTCTTGTCTCCATCAAAAAGAGTGATAGAAAGGAATTTTAGAATATATCCTTAGATATAATGGCAGTGATGTCAGAAGTGGAGAGAAGAAACAATCATCTTCTGTCTTGTCACAGAAGTTAGGAGGGAACTTCTAGCTTCTTTATTGAAGTTAGAAGTGCAGGAAACAGTTGTGAGGACTTTCTAGAGGGGTTTGTTTTATTGCCTTGTGGAGACTGCAGTAGAGGAGGAAGTGATATGGATGTGCTAAAATATCAGTCTGGAGGGATAAGTTTTGCATGAAGGGATAGGTTTTGCACTGGTATTATAATGACATAGGTCTGTGAATCAACAGTTGAGGAAATGTGGTGAACAAGAATGTTGAAGAAGGGGGTTTTGTTTTTCTGTTGTTTCTGTTTTGCAGAGAACTTGGACCAGGGGATCTGGGGGAAGTAGCAGTGTGCTGATATTTATAGGATGAAAATGACATGTCTGTTGAAATGTTTTGATACTACAGTATTAGCCCTGGACAGAATAGTGGAAGGGCTGGGCCACATATTGTCAGAGGGAATGATGACTCTATAGCTAATGTACATGTGTGGGAAATGTAATTTATGCCTGTTTGGAATACCACCAGTGGAGGTACGTTGCTATCCCTGTTTTTTGCTTCCCTGTTTTATTTTTATGTAATATTGTGGTCTTTTAAAATCTATGTGTTAGTAATTCAGAACTTCTTAAAGTTTGTGTTATCCATTTCATGTTGAAAGACAAGAGCTTGACTTTAGGCCCTGCTGGAATGAGCAATTTTGGAAAAATTACTAAAGCTTTGAAAATTGTGTCTTCTTGCAGGAGGATATTCATAAGCTCCACATCAAGGAATGCTGACCTCCACCTGTCTTCCTTTTGGTCAGTGGAAGCACTCTTCATCTCCTCACATACCACAGAGCTGTGCTACCTGCTGCTTTCCCTGTTTTAAGGACACATTACCAAATGTCTCTGTTGTATTTACATACAGTGATTCTCTGCATTTTGTGAATAAACATGGATTGTACTCATGGCATGGTACTCCTGGTGAACTGACACTGCATGTGCTGCTGTTACAGATATATCTGTGCTCTTCAGAGGCATTGAAACACTGGCTCAATTTACCTTTGCTCTCTGAACAGGCCAAACTGCAGTTTGAGTTATTGTACAATGTGGACTTTTTTTTTCCCCCCAAGAGTTATTGAGCAATACAGGAGCCTTTAACTTCCACTGAGGGAAGCTGAAGTTCCAAAAGTAACCTTTATGCCTGTGTTTAGGGATCTGGTGTTTGGGGTGCTGTTCCTGCAGCTGCTTTGATCAGCAGACTCAAGCCTCTCAGAGCTCCATTTGTATTTAAGAGATAAAGACCCTGCCTTGTTCTCCATTCCAAATGCACAAGTTACACCCTGACTGTTTCACAGTTTCTTTGGTGACTTGAAAGCTTTCCAAAATCTGCCTCTTTCATTGTTTCCTTCTCACCTGTCTCAATTCCCTGTCTGTAAAATGGGGATAAGACCAAATTTCATACCTCAAGGGGAAAAGCATGAAGAGAAAAGAAAGGATTTTTTGACACATTGGAGAGAAGTAAGATATGTCTGTGTGACATTTGTCAGTAGTACATGAAGAGCTGATTAAACACTGAGAAGTAATTAATCAACTTTTGACATAAACTGTGTTGCTGATTTTCCAGTAGATGAGTGTCAGCAGTAGAGCTGTTTCTAGGAGCATGCCACAGAGCAGTTCATCAGTACAGATTGGTGTCTGTGTCCTGGAAAGCAGGAATTAGAGGAATTAGTTGATTGCATCAGGTGACCAACAGAGGTTCCACTTTAATGAAACAGCTAGACCAAAAGGTGTTTTGAAGCAAATATATGAAAAAGTGGAACAGAACATTTGAAAGAGATCAATAATCACTTAGTTCAACTGCAAGAAGGATTGACATTCCTTATGTTTCTTTCATTAAAAATGATTACTGGCACAATGTCAGTGTTCTGGGATCAGCATTTCAAACCCCTCTTGGTTATGAGTTCAAAGGAGTTGTGTTTTGATGTCTCCCCTAGGTTCAGAGGTTATGGGTCTACAACAAGGCTTTCAGAAAACAAAATCCAGTCTGTATTTGGACTGTGAGCAGATTTTGTCAAGCTCCCAGCTACATGCTGCCTCTACTCTGCTGGCAGATTACATTATTCCTTACCAATTTCCTGATGTTTCAAGGATCACCAGTATTGTAACATTTGTCAGCACTTGTAGTGCTGCTTTCCCCATGTTAGAATTCCCTGCTCACATGATATTTAAACCAGAGTCACATACACTGATTTATTCCCAGGAGGCTTAGATGAACAGGATGAGCAAAAGGAAAGTCCCTCTTCAGTGCTCTGACTCCCAGTTCTGCAATATCTCATTCTTCAGTTTCATCCTGCTATTATTTCTGCTTCCAGGATCTCCTAACCTGACACAGGCATCTGCTCAGTCTCCAGGGAGTCTCTGGTCTATGAATTTGGCCTTATAGAATCTGAACCACAATGTCATCACTTTGGGGCCCCACACATGGATGGCAAGGGAAGAAACAATATAAATTTGCTGGTCCCTGCTTTCTTGTGGTGAGATCTGTAGCTGCCAGACACTTCCAGCCTTTGTTCTGGGCTGGGAATGGGTTTCTTAATGGGGAGGAAGGCACTTTCTATTCTGGGTGGAGAAAGCAGCACCAAGGAAGGTTTTAATTTTCTGCCACCAGTGCAGAGCAGACAGTTTGCTGCCAGTTGCAGGAGTTGATAAACAGTGCAGTCCTGATCCAGTCTGTCACAGGGAGGAGGACTGCAGGAGGGGACCACGTTCTTATCCTGTGGGAAAGGGTCCTTGTTGGAGTGATGCCTAAAGATTTTTGCTTTTTATACATTTTTCATAAATTTGTAGTTTTATGGACTGTTAATACATAGTTACAACTTTTAGTACTTTTCCTGCCATCTCCCACAATTTAACAAATCCTTAGGAATTCATTCTTGAAATTCTGTTTAGTCTTAATTTTTATGCCTTCCCCTGCAATCATGCACTTTTCCTCTGGTACAGTCCTGCACCCTGACGTTCTACTATGACAATTGTCTGCTTAGTATTTTTCAAATGCTTTGAGAGAGGGTTCTTGTTTGTCACGGTGGACACGAAAATGAGGAGCTCTGACTCCAGCAGTTACAAACATCAGAAGGCTTTCAGGAGGGTTTATTTCTCATTTTGTGCAGCCCTTTTATAACAGGCTGCACTGAAGAACCATGTAGTTGGTCAGTAAAAACAACACTTCTCTTCATTGGCTAAATAACAGAAACAACACCTGGAAGAGCAGTGACCATGTGAATCCAGAGATATTATGAAAATAATATTACTATTTACAGAAACCTTGGTAAATGGATTTTTGTCAAGCCAGAGAAATCAGCAATCTGGCAGGCTGAAACCTTTACAGTCTCAGAAAATCAGGCCCACGCTTGTTTATGTGCCATTCTGACTTTTTTTATTCGTCCTGTCTTGCTGATGCTATTTCTCCATCTTGTTGCCCTTAACAGTGGTTCCCATTGCCTTTGCTAGATCCTTTCTCTGCCTTGTTTTTGTTTTCCCATGGTAAATATAAATTTAAATTCTGCATTCATTTGCAAGAGCTGCTGCTTCCTTCTGTCCTCCTTATTTTGGTTAATATTTCCTTCCATCTCTTCTGCTTATTCATCTGGCCATGTTGCTGATTTTAATATTACCTTGCTTTTTCCCGCTGTTTCTGAAATGCACTTTGTAAGAAATGGATCTGTCTCTGGCACGTTCATGGTCTCCCTGTCGACATCCTTTAGCGGCTTCAATGCTTTATTTGACATTTCTCAGGTCTAAATTGATAACTTAGGTTGTTTGAACTGTGTCAGTTGCTAGGGGAGTGCTGCAGTGCTGCTTTTCCATTGCTGGCTCCCCTCTACCCTGCTTCCTTTCATCCTCTCTTCAGAGCAGTGCTGTGTTCAGCTTTTTGGTGTTGCTGTCATCAGAGCCATCCTGCCAGTGTTTAATTTTTCACTTTCTGGCTCTTTCTTTTTTTCTGCTCAGCCATGGCTCACACTTCTCCACTGGCTAATTCTCTTCATGCTCAGATGTTCACTATGGCTTCATGTATTTTCTCCTTCTCTTCCATTATAATCGAAACCCTGAAAATCCTCAGCCTTTAAAGACTTCTAGGATCCCCTTCACCTCCTGCACTGGTTCCTCTCACTTTCACTTTGCCATCTTCCTAATTTAAAATGGGAAGGTTCGATGTTTGGCTTATTTCCTTGTCCTTCATTTCAGGTGAATTTGACCTGTTTTAGCTCATTCCTCAAACATTTTCCTCCTCCTGTGTTCAGTTGTTTATTTCTAAGACCTCTCTGCTTCCTCCCACAGGAAAGGAACAGGAAATAACTTCTTCTTTCTGTGTGCCTTGCTTCATTCTTCTCTTTCTTCTCCCCATCATTAATGCAGAAATTTCTTACCTATTTTGTTATTGTAGTCTCAAGTACACACTGAGGATTTCAAATGCAGAATTTCAAAGAATTTTTGTGACTAATCGTTTGCTCTAGAAGGGAAGACAAAGTTTGTAGGTGGTGTTTGTACAACAAGTGGTGACTTTGCAGCACAGTGGGCTCTGTATCCCAGTCTCCAAGGCTACAGGCTACAGCCAGAGTGAACATAAAACCTGTGATGCACAAAATCATTCAGGCACAAAGTAAGTGCAGTAAGATGTGCTAATTTTCTGTAAACAACACTTAACCCTTATTTTTTGCTTCTTTATTTGAGAAATAATAAATTGTACAAATAAAACAGAAGATCTGTGTGTAATATAGGTGAAGGGTCATGCTGCCCAGAATCAGGGAGTTCTAAAAGCTGCATATTGCTCATTATGTCCCATGGCTGTGGCTGCTAAAGCCACTGCTGGTCCCAGGGTTTCTTAGGTGAGTGATGGTGAATATCTGCACTTTCTAAGTGCAGATTTGGACACAGCATGGAACAGACCTGGGAAAGTCCTAAGAAGAGTCTTTCACCTTTGACAGTAATGAAACCAGAAGGTATTATTCTTATTCTATATTAGAATAGAATAATTCCACTTGGAAGGGACCTGCAAGGATCATCTAGTCCAATTACAAGGATCATCTAGTCCAATTGCTTGACTACTTCAGGGCTGATCAAAAGTTAAAGTATTAAGGCATTAAGAGCAGTGTCCAAATTCCTCTTAAACACTGACAGGCCTCGGGCATTGACCATCCTTCTAGGAAGTCTGTTACAGTGTTTGACCAGCCTTTCTGCTGGTCAAATGCTTCCTAATGTCCTACCTCCCTGCTCAGAGTAAAAAAAAAACACATATTTTTCTGATTCCTCTACTGTTGTGCTCCCTGCTCACATGATTTTACTTTGAACACTTTTTTAGGTTTGTCAGATCCAGGATGAATGGACAATGTTCAGTTACTTTGTGTTCATTAAGGAACCACAGAACCTGGAGTGGGGCAACTGCCTGTATCAATGGAGGCTGGGGATGGAGAGACTGAGATCAGTCCTGCCACGACTGGGGATGCCAGTGGATGAAACCCTGGCTGTGAGCTGGCTGTGTGCTGGCAGCCTAGGAAATCAATCAGGTCTGGGTCCAGGTCCAGGGAAGCGATTCTCCCCTTCTCTGTCCAGGGAGAAGGACTCCCACTCCTCTGGTGGGAGTCCAGAGGCCACAGAGATGCTCTGAAGGCTGGAGCCCCTCTGCTGTGGAGACAGGCTGGGAGAGCTGGGGTATTCAGCCAGGATAGGAGGAGGCTCCCAGGACACCTCATTACAGCTTTTCAATACTCAAAGGGGGCTTATAAGAAAAACAAGGAGACTTTTTACCAAGGCCTGTAGTGACAGAATATGGAATAATGGTTTTAAACTAAAAGAGGCTAGATTTTGATTGGACATAGCAGAGACACGTTCACATAATAAAGGTTAGGGTTTTTTTGTTTGCAATCCATGATAATGTAACACTGACTATTCTTATCCTTGAAAAACACTAATCCTGGAATCTTTTTTACCCTTTTGTTTAATGATGTCTTGCAATTATAAGATCTACAGTCTAAATGCACATGTAACTTTGGGGTTTATCTTCAGAATTGTAGGATTTAAATGACTCTGCAATGCAGTTACTAGCAGTCATAAATCCCAAACTGATAAAAAGAGTACTGTGAATTCGACTGTCATCTTGTAAAACACATGCCATAGAACTTCACTGAATTATCATTACCTTGATTTAATAACATATATTAGGAAAAAACCTACACTAACCCACAAACAAAACCCACCAAAACACAAACAAAAAATTAAAAACAAAAAGAAACACAAAGCAAAGCCCTTCACAAACATGTTTTCACTTTTTCGAATTTTTTTTGAATTTTCAAAATTACCAGTTACCAGAAACTTCCAACATCAATAGTTAAGTTGCTCATATTGTTAATTACTTGGGCTGTTAAATTATGTTTCCTGCTTTTGAGCTGAATTGGTCTGTTTTATAAGATTACATCCAGAACAGTTTTGTATTCTGTTACATTCAAGCTAACAGACCAGTAATTGTTCAGAACACTTTTTAAGAAATCTCTCCTAAATAGATCTACTGCATTGCATATTTACCACATATTTCAGCTCTAATATGATTAAAATAATTGATTAAAAATGTTTCCATTATCAATTGCTGCAGTTATGTACACCCATTCTGTCCATTTTGGAATGCAGAGACAATGTAAGAATCTAATTAAAATTAAATTCCAATATTTTCTGTCAGAGAAATGAGCATTTCCACATCCTACTTGCACCTGTTGTGTTAACACCATGCTTCTCAGGTATAGAAATCAGCCTCTTCATTTCTGTGGATTCTAGTTTTCTCTCTATTGCCCTTTTCAAGTAGTTATTAATAGGGAAGTCTGATTCCTTAACCAAGGACAGCACAGTACTGGGCCTCAGTTCAACAACAGCAACAACTACACAAGCAAAACTGGTTGCAATTTCAGACTGTTAGAATACAGAATGGGAATCAGGGTACTGAAGGACCACTGCACTGAGAGAGCTGCTGCTACAAAGGGAGCACCAGCAGATTCCTTGGCCAGCTGGAACCCACCAGCTGTGGCAGTGCACGGTGTTTGGGGCAGGACTGCTCCAAGGGAGCTGTGCTCACTGCTGTGGGGGCATCTAAGAGGAGGAGGAAGCTGTGGAGCAAACAGGCTTGTCTGTGGCTTCTGAGAGAGCTCCTCATGCACAAGCAGGGGTACAAGCTACTGCTGTAGGGTGAAAAGCAATCCATCCAGATTTTCTATCTCCCCTGCTTTATAGTGGGCCATCAGTTGAGAAAATAAATTTCTGGCTTGTTTGGTCAGTTGTCAGGGTTCAATACTCTCTGACCTGATTCTTTCAGAAAGACCACATGAGGAGGATTTATTGTTTGAAAGTATATCTGCTTATTTGAAGATAGTTGGCATTACATAGATTTGATTTATAGATATGTCCCAGTTTTTACACCTTTCCTGCTGTATCCCTCACCTCATGGACACTGCCAGTAGAGCCTGTCAGAGAGGTTTTATAGTATTGCCTGATGAGCTTCTGGAAAGTGTTTAGATTTTGTAAGGCAGGAAAGTATAAATGCTATAAACTGGAAATTGTACCTTGTCTGCTTTGTGAGCCTGTGACACAGTGGCAAAATAGTGGCTGCCAAAGGCTTCCATCTAGATAGGACCCTGTTCTTGGCCATCACAGAGAATATCATACAGAGGAGTATCACAAACTTTGAAATGTTGAATATAAAATTACACTACAGCTTGTGAAAAAAGGTATTTAAAGTGAAACTATAAAACTTTAAAATCAGTGATTCTGGGCACTAGCTGTTTGACTGGCATTCTCTGCAGCTACCTAAGGTGTCATTCAATTTAAATGAAAGGAGGAAAAAACATCCCATGCAGGTGTTCATAAAGGTGATGTGAGAAGGGTTTAACCCATCTGGTTACTGGAAGAGTTCAAGGTAAGTTTGGACAGGGCGTGGAGCAACCTGGTCTAGTGAAAGGTGTCCCTCTCTATGGCAGGGGAGTTGGAGCTAGATGGTTTTTAAGTCTCTTTTAGTCCAAATCACTGTGGAATTTTAACTGTGACTATCATTCTGACTAGAAGCTTACTAAAGTTGAGCCACCTACATCTGCTGATCTCCTCTCCTACCTTAAATCATCTCCTTGTGGGAGGCTATTGGGTTACTTGAGCAAGAGTTTCTCTTTATAAATCACAGAATATTCCACAAGGATCACCAAGTCCACTACTTAAGTGAATGGTCCATACAGGGATTGAACCCACATTATTAGCACCATGCTCTCATCAACTGAGCTAAAACCTTTGCTAATTACTCCCAATCACCTTTGTGCCCTCCTGTGTTTGGAAATGTCTTTCAGGAAGGTTTGTTCCATCACCTTTCTAGGGACAGAGGTGAGGCTGACTGGCTTGTAGTTCTCTGGATCTTCTTTTCTGCCTTTCTGGAAGATAGGAGTGATATTTGCTTTCTTCCAGCCGTCAGGAACCTCCCTTCATCACCATGCCCTCTCAAAAGAAAATCATGAGCAGCCTCAAAGTGATGTTACCCAGCTCCTTCACTACCCATGGCTGCTTCATTTCATGTCTCTGTTAAAATGGTCCCTATGTCAGTCTGCTTCACTGAAGGTATATATTCCTTGAGCTCAAGCTTCCCTTTGGTCTCAGAGGCCCACAATCCCTGAAGGCTGCTCTTCCATGTCCTTCATCACTGCGGTGCTTGCCCCATTTGGTGGTGGCTCCATGTTTTCCTTACTTTTCCTGTTGCTACAGACACATCTGCAGAAGCCTCTCTCATTGCACTTCACATTTCTTGCCATTTTTGACTCCACATGGGCTTTGGTTTTCCCTTCCCCTTTTCTGCTTGCTTGGATAACACCTCTATATTCTTCCTGAATTACCTGTCCCTTCTCTCATCTCACAGCACCTCTCAGTGGCCTGAGTTATTGGTGGATATTTAAGAATCATTAAATTGACTCATAAACCAAATTTTCTTCCTTCTTCTGCATCAATTATGGACCTTTAGGGTATGTAAAACAGGATCAGCAAAGTAGTGGTTTGTAGCCTGATTCTGTTGTTGGAGGAGCAACAGGGCTGGGATTTAATGTGGAGGACTGAGTAACTTTTAAGGTGAATGGTAGGCTCATATTTGCACTTTTAACCTATGGGATATTTTGGGATTGTGACTTGGATTAGATCATGTGATGTTACCTAATGGCCACATGTGTCAAATTATGTGCATCATGGCAGTTTAAACTGCAAGGTAACAATTATTTTGGTTTTTTTTTTTTTTTTTTTTTTTTTTAATAGCTCAAACACAGTACATTTAGCAGGCACACTGGTCAGTGCCCTAGACTCATAAGCAGTGCTACACCACAGATAATCAATGTTGAGATCAGGATTGTGTCAGACATAAACTCCCACAAGATGGAGCTGCACCATCCCAGTTTGTTCTGCCTTCCTCTGGGCTGGCGGTCCTTGTCTGCGTGTGTCTGTGTGTGTTCCTGATCCTCTCCACGGACAACTCCCCATGCCTATTTGTGGTGTCTGATATATTCATACAGCATATTCTGCACAGACTGTCTGGTCAGTGTGGCACTGCTCCCATTTGCTGCTGGCATCTGCAGTCCAGAGCATTTGTGGGATGTCCTTGCATCCCAGTGCGCAACAGTTGTGGATGATAAACATGGTTTGTCAGAGAGAAAAAGAAGGTCACGCCATCTGCACTTTTTTTCCCTGGAGAAATCATTAGATCTTACTTCAGACCTGGCATTCCATGGCAGACCAGAGCTTGAACCAAAGCTTAAGTGCAGAGAAATTTGGTGCAAGTGGGCAATTCCTGGACGCTACCCTCATCCCTGCAGAATTCTCCCGAGTCCCTGCTGCTGGGCAGAGGAGTCCAACGGAGTCGGCAGCATGTGGCTGAGATTTGACTCTACTGATCTCAGAGCCTTTCCTTCCTGAACAAACATTTTCCATTCTGAAATAATCACCTCACTATATATAGAAAACTCCTCCAAAGCAAAAGCCATGTTCTTTAGGAAGGGATAATTCTCAAGCTGTTTTCTTCCTTTCACCAGAATGAGCAGGTCCATTGCTACCAGGCTTGTACCTGTTTGTGAACGCTGCTGACCAAGGGCATGTGTCACCTCCTGCAGAAATAACCGGGATTTGCCCCGCAGCCCCTGCCCCAGCCCGCGCGTTCCGGGGCCGCGTCCGCAACCACAGCATTTCGGAAACCACCCCCCCACCTTGCTTCCTCCCAGCTGATTTCCAGGGGAACAGAAGGAGACTTGTTTGCTACCAGGGAGGAAGTCCAGGCCTTAGCAAGCGGCTTTCTAAGAGGCGGCGGTGAGAGCGGAGCGCTGCAGTCAGCGCTCAGGGCAGAACCGCTGCCAAATGAGGTCACCGTGCTGAGGACGGGAATGGAGGGATTTCAGAGGAGAAGGGAAGGAGCCAGGACAGGAAACACAGCAGTCGGTAGCACAGGGCTCAGCTCAGTCAACTCACCCTCTGGAAATGCTGATTTCACTTTTGTCTCGGCTCACAGATGAGCATACATTACACGGTTTCCTTCTTATCATAATCCCATTCCTTTTTCTCATCCAGTGACTCCTTGGTTTGAGCCAGTTCAGCCGTCCCTTTGGGAAGGGCTTCATGGGGCAGGCAGCACACAGGTTCAGAGGGCAGCTGAGACACCAGCACTGGATGACGACACTGCCCATATCCTCTGGGAATTGCAAAGCTCACAGAAGCTCTGGGACAGGACTCTGTCCTCTTGAGAGAGGCCATAGACTTGTAGAACTGGAGAATCCCAGGTTGGAAGTGATCTCAGGAGTCATGTGGTGCAAGTTTTCTGGGCAAAAGTGTGGTCCATATGAGCTGGCCCAGCACCCTTATTAGCCAATATTACAACTTTGACTGCTAGGAATCTGTTATGTCTTTTTCATGGTTATTCTAGTGATTAATTCCTCCTGCCACTGAACTACTGCTCTTTACTTTGTTTGTATAACTTCAGTTCCACAGTATTGCTCCGGTTACACCTTTATTTCCTAGATTGAAACCTCATCATTATTGAAAAAAATTAAAAGATTTCATTCATAGAGATCCTAGAAATCATTACTTTTTAAAATCTTACTAAAGGTCTTCACATGGAACCTTGTTCCTTGGATCCTGACTCGTTCTTATGACTCCTGTCTGGCCATTTTGAGTTTTCTAAAGTCTTTACAAATACTGAACATTAAGTTTGTATCACTAAAGCTGCAGCAACAGAATTTCCCAATTTTTCTGTGTCCTTCTGTTTAGTCAGTTTATATTTTCTTGAATATCATCAGTCAAGATACTAAAAACATTAACATAAATTTAAAAATTAATTATTATTCCTTGGTAGGAAGTTTATCTGCTTAATAGGAATAATATACTGTACAGATAAACTGAGAAAAACAGTCTATAACATTTGGTTTATAGGGATCTGTAGGTTGAATATGAATCAGCTGAGGGCATTTTGTAAAAACAAAATGCATCATATGAAATGGTATAAACAGGAATATGACTTGCAGGATGCATGAACTAACATTTCTGGCTCTGCTTTGCTGTGGTCAGGCCCACAGCCACAGACTGTGTCCAGTACTAGCCAGAGCACCCCAGAGAATGTAGAAAAATTTGTGAACGTCCAGAGGAGACAATTAGAGGTTCAGAAAATGCAAAATGGAAAGATCAAATGTTCTGGGCAATTTAGCTTAGAGAAGAGTGAAAAGATATGATGATCACCTTGATTTGTAAAGGTCAGTTGCAAAGAGAGCAATCTACTTCCAGTATTCATGAGAGGTAGTACAAGAAACAACGTTTAAATAATAGTAAAGAAAATTTATCACTGAATAGATTGACTGGCAGGTTTATGAAATCTTCACTATAGGTGGACTTTTAGAACTAGCTAGGTGCACATCTGCAAAGTATAGCAGGTGCTCCTGGGTTCAACTGAAGCCTCTTTGAGGTAAGGGTAATCATCTGACAGCCCTAGAGCCTTCTTCTTCTGTTTAAAACCTGCCTCTGCTATGGTGTTTAGAAAACACCAGCCAGAGCTTCACCAAATTTCCAAGAGTGTAAACATTCTCATCAACAAACTGAATTCTGCCTGCTTTACCTTAAAAGTATCTGTCACATGCAGCCCAGGTAGAGGACTTTACGTTTAGGGCTTCAAGAACAGCCCCTGTGGCACAGAAATGTGTCTGCTGCAAGAACTTTTTGTGACAGGAGACCTGTGTCCATCCAGACACGCAGGGAATGCAGAAGAACTCTTCCACTCTGAGGTTCAAAGCTCTCTAGTTGGGTTAGATCAAGAAGCAGCTCACAGAAGCATTTCCTCTTGTCCTGGCTGTGAATACAGAGCTGCACAGCTGAGGTACCAGCTCCATTTGTAGGTGAAATGATGCTGCAGCTCTTTCTCTATTAATTGATTTAATGGATCCTCTTTCATGGATTTCAAGGGAATTCTAAATGGCAGAGGCAAACTTGGGATCTCACATGAAAAATACTTTCTCCTGCCTTAGGGAGAGCTGTCCCTTCACTTTCCCTCCAGCCTCAGCCATGTATGTTCCTAGCAGGTGCCATATTTTATTTTTAACCTCCATTCTGCATAGAGGAAGCCTTTGCTTGCTGCAAACATCCGGGAATCGGGGCCTAAGCACATCCCAGAAGGATTTCCTGTTTGGGACTTGGAGCCAGACACCAGCCTGCACAAGCAGAAGCCTCTGAGCAGCGAGCTCAGTCCTGCTGTGCTATGGGCCAGGTGACTCCTGTCTGCTTTGGGAGCAAGTTGCCATCTAGCAGGAAGGTGCCAAACTGCCCAACCACTTCCCACGTGCTAGGGATGAGGGTAGGAACATGGAAGTCCAGTGTGGATAGGGATGTACCTGACTCTGGGTCCAGGGTCGGTGTGGTGTTGCAGAACAGTATTATGAGGGGTGGTATCACAGCATCCCACTGTGTTTGCCTGCAGCTCTGGGAGCAGAGAGTGCATTTTCTGTGCTCATCTCAGATGAGCTTGGGCTCAGTTTGCCATGTTTTATCTCCTCCTACATTATTTCAATTTTGGGAGTTCACCAAAGAACTGATTAAATACAACCACCAGTAATGGTCTGCCCTGAGTAGGTGAATAGTGCATTTCTTCTGCTCTTGCTTCTGTGCCAATGTTGCTCTCACAAAGCACAGCTCAGCTTAACCTCTTTCTACAGTCCCCATACACACCTCAGAACGACTGTGGAAGGCCTCTCTGAATGTCCAAGCACATCATGTGGGTCTGTTCTCCCCTCTCTTGCAAAGTTGCTCCCAGAATATCTAGTAAACTAGAATTTACTAGAAGGCCAAAAGGAATCCACTAACTTCTATCTTTGAGCAGAGGGAGCACTTGAGAACCAATTGCAAGTCTGAGAGGAAGGTTGTTTGATGATCTGGGGTAATGCCATGGGGCTGAGGACTAACAAAATCATTGGTGCTGAAGGAAGGACTGAAGGGAATGACCTAGGAAAATGCAGATTGCTTGCAGTAGTATAAAGGATTCAAAGCAGATTTTAAAGGGAAATGATCATTTGAAGAAATGGCGTTAATGTGATAGACCCTGTGCTCTTCAACATCTTCATTATTTACTTGGATGCAGGAATGGAATGGATACTAAGCAAGTTTGCTGTTGATATAGAACTGGGAGGATATGTTGACTCCCTCCAAGGTAGGGAGGCCTTGCAGTGAGACCTGGGCAAATTAGAGGACAGGAAAATCACCAACCAGAGAAGTTCAACAAGGGAAAGTGCCCGGTTCTGTACCTGGGATGGGGCATCCTGGATGTACATACAAGCTGGGAAATGAGATGCTGGAAAGGAGAGCCATGGAAGGAGGCCTGGGATCCTGGTCAGCAGAAAGCTGAATATGAGTCAGCAGTGCCCTGGCAGCCTGGAGGGCCAACCCAGTCCTGGGGGCATCAGGCACAGCCTGGCTGGCCAGGCCAGGGAGGGGATTGTCCCACTCTGCTCTGCACTGGGGTGGCCTCACCTTCAATACTGTGTGCAGGTTTGGTCACTGCAATGTAAGAAAGACATTAAACTGTTAGAGGACCTCCAAAGGAGGGCAAGAGATGGTGAAGGAGAGGAGCTGTGTGAGGAGCAGCTAAGGGCAATTTAGCTGGACCTCAAAGCTGCCTACAACCTCCTCATGAAGGGAGGAGGAGAGGCAGACCACCACTGATCTTTGTGGTGACAAGTGGCAGGACCCGAGGGAATGCCCTGAAGCTGTGTCAGGGGAGGTTTAGGCTGGATATTAGGAATAGGTCCTTGAGCCAGAGGGTGGTTGGGCACTGGAACCCTGGGCAGTGGTCATAGCACCAAGCCTAACAGAGGCTTCAAGGAACATTTGGGTAATACCCTCATGCACGTGGTGTGACACTTGGCATGGTGCTGTGCAAGCCCAGCAGTTGGTCAGCAGTTGGTCTTGATGATCCTTGTGGATGCCTTCCAACTCAGCATATTCTGTAATTGTGTGATTTTGCCAAATTATGCTAGAATAGCACATTAGACACCTTGACAAGTGGCTTTTTTGGTGCCAGGATCAACCTTTTGGTTGATCTGAACTGCAGTGCTGAAGTAGCACATGAGAAATTATTTACTTAACTGAAGAATACAGATATTAATATGAAGACTCTAAAATCTGGAAGACTCACAAAAAAAACCCAATAAATTATGAGTTTTATGCTTGAGGAAATGCACAGTCTTTTCAAGGTGAGTTTTAGAACTCATCTATTTCAATTTTTTTTCAGTAAAGATCTCAGGAAAAAAATGTACAGGGATAAGGTAGCTCAGTGACACAAAGCCAAGAGGCATTGTGAGTATAGAGGGTGACTGAGACATGATAAAAGCAAAAAAGCTATTATTAAGGAGTAGCATAACAAAAGGGAATGAAATTCATCAGTTCATAATAGACAGTCCTGTGGTTAACAGGGGTGTCCAGAATTGAATAATCCAACCTCTTATGTGAAGAGAACCAACAATACCAGATCAGCCTTGGAAACTTGCAAGGGGATGAGATTCACTACTCTATGAATAGCTTTTTCCAGCGCTACACTACTCTCCCAGTGAACAAAACTCTAATCTTCACTCTGAATCTCTCAAGGTGTAAGTGTGGTCATTGTTCTTGTGCTACTGTCTGCATTTGGTTCCATCATCTTTGTAACCTGTCCTTGAGACAGCAGCAGGATGCTCTTAAACAGCCCTACTGCCTAAGCATCACCAGACCAAGAGAGCCCAGCTTCTTCATGTCTTGTTATTGATCAGATGTCCCAGACCACTACCTACCTCCTACAGTTTTTCAATATCCCTCATGAACAAGGAGAGACAAAAATGTACAGAGGATTCCAGATGTGGCTTCACTATATCCCAGTTCAAGGAGGATGATTATTTCCCTTGATCTGCTGCTGACCATTCTCCTACTGCAGTGCAGGAAGTTGTTTGCCTGATTTGCAATGACAGCATCCTATTGACTTCATTCCATGCTCATCCCTACCCTCAGGTTCCTTTCAGCAGGGCTGTGACTTAGCCAGATGGTTCCCAGCCTGTAGCAATTTGGGGGATATTCTGACTCGGATGCAGAACTTTGTACTTCTCCTCATTGAACTTCATGAGGTTTCTGCTAATTCCTTTCTGTGAATTTCTAGACAACTCTTTGGATTGAAGTTCCACATATCAGTGACCCTTCCTAGAGTCATCTCCAGACTTGTACTCCATGTCATCACACAGTATCAACAAAAGCAACAATTCTGGCTCCTAAATGCTAGGTACATTTTGTTGGCTGCTAGGCAGGAACCCTGTATTGAGTCATTGATCACTACCCTTGCAGCCCAGAGGTGCCACCAGTCTCCATCTGCCCAGTGCTCCATTCACTCAGACCATATGTCCTCAGGTCATAAACTAAAGTTCAGTGGGAGCAGTTGTTAATGCTGTCAAGGCACTTTGTATCTACTGCTTTCCCTTCATCCATACAGCCAATCATTTTGTCAGAGGAATTAATCAGGCTTCTCAGGCATGGTTTGTGCTTGCTAAATCTATGCTGACTATGCCTGATTGCCTCTTTGCTCTCCATATGGTCAGAAATGGATTCTGAGACAATGTGGTCCATGTGAGTTTTCCAAGTGTGGTGATGACCTTGACAAACTGGTGGTTCTCCAAGTTCCTTATTCCCTTTCTTAAAGGTGAGTGTAATGTTTGAATAATGGAATAATAGCATGGGATGGGTTGGAAGGAACATTTGAGGGTCACCTACTCCAACCCCCCTGCAATGAGTAGGGATATCTTCTACTGCATCAGGCGACTCAGCCCCATCCAACCTGACTCTGAGTGTTTCCCCATCCTCACCCTAAACATTTCTTCCGTATACCTAGTCTGAATCTACTGGGTTTTTTTTTTAATCACTGTGTCCTGTCTTTACAGGCCCTACTAAAAAGTCTGTCTCTCCTTTTGTCATAATCCCCCTTTGAGTTCTGGAAGGGGCTCTAAGATCTCCTCAGAGCCCACTCTCTCCAGGCTGAATAACCCCAACTCTTTCAGCGTGTCCTCACAAGAGAGGTGCTCCAGATCTCTGATCTTTCTGGGGCTCTTCTCTGGATCAATCCAACAGGTCTGTGTCTTTCCTGTACTGAGGACTCCAGAGCTGGGAGCAGTGGTCCAGGTGGAGTCTTTTCAGAGAGGAGAAGAGGGGGGGAATTATGGCTCTGGTCCTGCTGGCCACACTATTGCTGACAGAAGCCAGGTGCCCTTAGCTTTCCTGCCCACCTGGGCACATGCTGTCTCATTTTTACCTCTGTCAACCAGCACCCCCAGGTCCTCTTACAGCTTTCCAGCCACTCTGTTCCCAGCCTGGAGTGCTGCCTGAGGTTGTGGTGATTCAAGTCCAGGACCCAGCATTTGACCTTGTTGAACGTCATGCATGATCAGCCCATCAATCCAGCCTGTCCAGATCCCTCTGCAGAGCCTTCCTATGCTCCAACAGATCAACGATCCTGCCCAGCATGGCTGAATCCATCAGCCTTCTCCTCATTTCTTGTTACCAGTTTCCCAGTCATGTTTATCAGCAGGGTACACTGTCTTTGACATTTTTTTTCTGGCTGACATACCTGTAGAAACTCTTTCTATAATTCTTTGCATTTCTCACCAAGGTCAGTTCCAGTTGTGCCTTAGCCTTCCTCACACTTCCCTATGCAGCTGGGAAAGGTCCTTTTCCTCCTTTTGGGATACCTGTTCCTGTTTCCACTGCCTGTGCATTTCCATCTTGTTCTTTAGCTTGACCAGCAGGTCCTGATTCAGCCATGTCACTCTCTCACCTTCCTTGCCTGATTTCTCACACATGGAGATTGAGAGTTGTTGTACTCTACACAAAATGTCATTAAAGGTCTGTCAGAGAAATAAGAGACATGATAGCTAAGTCAAGACCGGAGTTGTTGAAACTGGAACAGGCACAAGATTGTAAGGACCATCTGACCATCTCAGAGCACACTGAGCCATGGCCTTTAGCAGATGGTCTTAGCAACCAACCCTAGTCAACAGCAGTTTCTCCACTAAGAAATCAAAGGAGGTCCAGCAGTGGTTATTGGCCCTAGAGGCTGTGTGGCTCCAACAGACACAAAGACACTGCTGAGAGCTGGATCTGAAGGGAAAAGCTGCCTGAGTGGCCAAGCCAAGCTGAAGAGCCAGTTGCTGGTAGAGATGCCTGAACAGTCATCAGTCTTGTTTTTCTCCCTGGCATAGACTGGTGGAGCCCAGTCCTTTGTAGCACAGGGTGAGCATCTTCCAGCCTGGACCTTAGGAGCACCTGACCTGAGTCAAGGTGTTGGCAGCTCACAGGTACTTGAGCTCTGGGTTATGTGCTGAAGAACTGCGGTAGAGGGGAAAGAATGGTCTATGATCATGTCCCCACATGCCCCTAAGAGTCACCCACGACCTCATTTCATACCCTGCCCAGCCCTCTCCCTGCCCGGTCCCATCCCACTCCTGCTCCTGCCAACCCCTTCCAATTTTCTCGGGCTCCCGGCGCCCACCGCTTCCTTCCATCTTTCTGTACCCCAAGTCCATCCCTTTCTCCCTCTCCGTGCTGATCCTGCTCCCCGACCGCTCGGTGCCCGGCCATACCGGCCCGCCGCCCGCAGCC